>SKCR01005120.1:0-109044 GCA_019454045.1 Zanthoxylum bungeanum | reverse complement strand
CTCCTTAGACCATGCTCTGATATCAACTTTGTAACATTCCCCTCTCGGAGATGTTACCGGAAGAAGATAGGTCACCCTATGACCCTTAGCCTCTAATGAACTGATAGAGTATTTTAACTCTACTGCTTTTCTAATTTTTTTACAAACATGAATCACACACTTACACTTGAGCGCTACTTGCCCAACTTAATTTCATTAAGTAAACTTTGTCTTTTACAACTCTGAACTTATTATGCTAAACTCTGGTAACTTTGACTCTGACAACATTAAGTAAAGACTCTCATATAACTTAAACTCAACTTGTACTTTAACTATCACAATATTGGCTTTCACTGATCCATATACCTCGGACTTGACTGCCATGTCGACCCAATAACCCCAGTGGCTGCCATCAGTATCCATCCACTTGAGCTCGTCCTCTTAATAGACCTGCAAAATAGAAAACATTGAAGAGTGGGGGGGGGTTAGATCGTTTGAACGACCTAGTGATTTGATAATTTAAAATGGTAAAAAATACATTATGAAAAATTCATTTTCCTGAAACCGAAATCTTCTTATTTTACAAGAAAACTATTCTTTTCCGAAAACTCATTTTATCTGAAAATAAATCTCTTTATGTAAATTTTTTCTGGAAACTTATTTCTTTTTGTAAAACTCTAAGATCTATAGTAAAACTAATTCTTTCTGAAACTCTTTTATAAAATTGTTATTTCTGAAAATCTCATCTGAAATCGTCCCCCAACATGTCTAACTAATGTCTTGGGGTGTTAGGTATCGCTGTCCCCTAAGTCATTGAACTAGAGACAAGCGCGCTAATTAATGTTATCATCCTTGCCCTGAAACTATGATCTATGGGCGTTTTGTAGTACTGTCCCCTAGTCTTGAAGCTATATATATGCACATGTATGTTGTATCCATCAATTCCATAAACTGTTAATTCAAAAAGTCTATGAGATTGGGTTTTTTCCCCAATCTAAAAAAATAGCAAAAGAAATTGTCTCAAAATATCAAAGCATAATAGCTTTTCTCAATTGGTCTCAGAACAGTTTTAAACTCATCAAAATATTTCAATAATTTTAGCCTCATCTAAAATTATAACTTAGATATCATCAAATTCATATGACTTTATAAAATCAAGAAAACATTATGAAAAAAGTATCCACTCGCTGATTTGGAAACTGATTGGTAGTACTTCACGGTGTCGAATAGAGTTGCGGTTCCTGCCGATAATCTAAAATCGATAAATTTTATTAGAATATAAGTTGTGAGATATGCTTCCGATCAATTAATAAAATATGCAATGCATGAATACTTGACTTCGCTGAGTTACTAACTTATAAGCGTGGTCTATGAATTTTTACGGGCTAAGGTTTGGAGTTACACAGGTACAGGAGTGGGAATTTAGATTCTACTAGTCGCTAGGAATTTACTGCTCAATGCTTAAATTTGAAAATTCACTGTAACTAATTGGGATTGAATCAGCATCTGAAATTTTAATATAATAGACCTTATTGTGTCTAATTTATTTCAGGTTTTACGGATCTTAATTATGATTTCAGAAACTCAAGTTATAAATCAAAGTTCAGAGGCTGGTCAGAAAATAACTGGGAGCAGATGCAGCAAGTCACTCAACTTCAAAAATTCGGTTCGGCCTCATCTTAAGGCTAACAATTTTGAATATGTTACTCCCATATGTGTCTATTTACCTATAATTTTACGGTTCATCAATCGGACATATATAACTCAAGTTATAAGCGACCAAATATAGCTTGTCTGGAATGGGACAGAAACTGTCTTCGCTATCCAACTTTCTTATTTCACCATCTAATTTAATAAATTTAATCCAAAAACCCTCGATAAAATTTCCACTACTATAAAAACTCTTTATAAAATACAATCATGCTTAATTTCTTAATTTGATATGAGCTTGGCATTTCGTCAAAAGCTTTGTGCAGGAAATGCCAAAACTTCATCATTTACACAATCTTAGTTATCTCCACTCTCACTTTACATGTCTATTACTTAAAAACATCATTCAAGACATCATAACACATACAATAACATATTCCTCCAACAAAACCAATAACCCCACACTTCACCTAAATTGGCCAGTCTTTGGTTTAAGGCTTCAAAAATTTTAACACCACACAAGCACAATAAGTCATTACCATATTATTATACCTCAACAAATCATGCTAATGCATCAAGTCAATTTGTCACCGACATCTCACAACTAAATTCTAACTTTATTACTAACATTATTAATAAAACCAAAAATAAAAAATAAAAAATCATTTCCGCTCTTTTACCTCACAATTTCGGCCAACACTTAAAAAAGATTTCATCATAAATCTTCAAGAAGACTTAAGCACATATCTACTATAATTAAACACCCAAGCTTAAACCAACACTTAAAATAACTCAATTCTCTTTTTATAACAGCCCCTATTTTCGGCCTCATTATCAAATTGAAGGGTTTGAGGGTTCTAGATCCAATAAGGCTTGAGTCTTGAAACACTAACTCCAAAAGCCTAGGAAATCGTTCTATCATGTCTAATTCTTTCAAAAGAAACAAATTAAAGTTCCCTCAAACCCTAGCTGCGAAAATGGAGTCCATGGATTTCATTCATGACAATTGAAAATGAAGAGGGAAAAGGGAAATTGGATAAGAAACCTTACTTGCTTGAGGGAACTCCATTGCTCTTGATTTTGGGCGTGAGTGTGGATGAAAAGAACTTAAGAAGCCATGGCTTGAAGTGAATTTAAAAGACAATGAATAATAGTTATTGTCCAAAAAATGTGGGATCAAATAATAGATGGGCTAATTTTTATTAATAAAATAATGATAAAAATCTGAAAAATGGGGATTTTTCTAGAACAGTCCACGTGTAATATTGTTCATGGAACATTGACTTATATTTTTTACCTAGACAGTTCCGAATTTGGAAATATGTTCAACACAGAAGTTTACGGTCTTAGTCTTAGCTTTCTAATGATATAAAATTCATAAAAATCAGAGATCAGACGAAAATGTTACGTCCAAGTTACTAGAACTAGCTTGTTGACTCTATATTAAGCTAAAATGAGGTATTGAAACTGAAATATTTATCTGGGACCTCCATACAAGATTCCTAAGGTGTGAAATTTATTTTATATTATTTTATGAACTCTAAGGTGTTATGCGTGATGATTCACTCTACCGAGTATGATCGGTCGTACTAGGGTGTTACAATTTCTTATATTTTCCTTTTAACCTTCTCACCTTTTCCAAGATCTTGTATTCATTTTATTCATGCTTGTTTAACTTTTAGGTCTAGTATAAGCATATCCAACTCAGGTATCCAAAATCAGTTCTTGTAGTCTTCAAGACATCGCATATAGTTTCAAATCAAGTCAGCATGTTATTAGGTTGCAAATTCTAATAGCAGTTCAGGTCACATTTCCTTAAAACATGTCAGCATAGCTCAAGACATGCCTGTAATTAGGTTAGATAGTCATGTCATGTCCATGTCATTCATGTAGCATGCAGGTTAGCTTTTAGGCATGTTCAATTCATGCATATTCATTTCAGACTCAGTTTAGCTATTAGGCTAAACTCATGCATGCTTAACTTATTATTTAGCTTAGACACTCAGGTTTGACCTATACGTGTCTAGTGTAGCTTTCGGGACAGTACATGCATTCTCAGTCCAGGTAGCCAGATGTAGTTATTTTATTTTCAATTCATGTAGTTTCAGAATAAGTCATGTAGGATCAGGTCATGTTTAATAGCAGCATTCAGCTCAGATAGATCCAATATAGGTCATGAAGATTCAAATCAGATCCGTATTTCACGATTATGTCAATTTCAGGTCAAGATAACCAGTTAGTTGTCAGTTCATATAGCTTAGACAGGATCATGTTTTTCTAGATCATGATTCAAGATCAGGTCATGCAGTTCACGTTAGTTCCCTATCAGGTTCTGTAATAACCCAAATTTTTAGTAAGGATATTATTGCCTTTTCCCTTAAAAAGTCTTTGGTCAAATTCTGAATATTTGACTTTATGGGTCAATTGATTAAAGTTTCATTAGTTTGCTCAATTTTTATTTGACCTAAAATCCAGGGGTGCCTTTAATATTTACCAGCCCCTATATAAAAACTTTTTCTTTTCTTCTCTCTCCCCCAACGTGAACAACCATATTTTTTTTTGTCTTTCTTTCTTTCCTCTTCTCCAACATACGCATGTGAGAGCGAGATCCGGTCGGTGATGGTGTTTTCCAGCGAATGGGTTGGGAGAAATGAAGAATAGGTCGTGGCGAGTAGTTTGGTGGCGGTGTAGCCGGAGATAGCTGTTTTCCGGCGAATGGAGTGTTGGGACATATGCCCTAGAGCTTCATGTAATGTAAACGGTATAATATCTTATGAAATAAAATGATGCATTATTCATTTGTCAAAGTGTTTGGTTAATATTGCATATTGTAAGTTATCTTTTTTTGGATAACCGGGGTGTCCGGGCCAGCTTACGCGTACCTCGACTAATCCCCGGGACCTGTGCCCCGTGCCCTCAGAAGTTTCCCAACACATATCAGGGTAAGTCGCTAGCTTTTCACACCATAGGGCATGACCCCAAGGAAATGCATCTAGTGGGATTCGAACCTTGAACCTGAGAGGGAGCAAACCACTCAAGCCCAAAGCCTTTACCACTGAGGCAACCCCTTGGGGTTGTAAGTTATCTTGATTACCCTAGATTACTCATGTGCCTTCAGACTTAGTGTATGAGTGTCATACACAAGAGGATTTAAGTATGAAGTTAGTAATCTAAAATAGTCCATAGAGAGCAAACAAAACGGGTACTTTGTTTGTGGTTTATCTATAGTTGTGGTCCATTCTATAATTGTATGGCGACCTTGATCTGGGATCGTCCATGTAGAGACATGATAATGCAGGCATCTTGTATGATGTTGTTGGAGTTGGTGCTCAGCGCGTCAAATTTTATTGTATTTATTATAAATACGATGTATATTTTATTTCATTATGAATAAAATTAAGTAATTTTCATCAATATAATCTTATATTTGGTAAAGGCGTAAAAGACCTTAGAATGAATAGTTGTGACATAATTGCAAAAGCGCCGCAATTGTTATTGAGAAATGTCACAATATAATTCATTCTTAAAATATTCCTGGTCAAGGTTTACATATCTGGTTGGTTAGTAAACCCGTGAGACCGGTACGTGTCGTATATTAGAATTATTCTAATGATTTATCTCAGTAAACCATGAGTCTTGGGAGACTCGTATAGACACGTAGGTATTTATTGGATAAATACTAAACGACTCATTCGAAGATTCATGATAGATGGTACACCAACGTCAATAGGAATCTTTACGAGTCGAATAACATATTAGCTCATTTGACTTGTGATATCATTGTGGATATGTGAGATATCCTTCATGCTTTGATGACAGTCTCGTCAACGATCTTTTAGATCAGACCTCCACTTGTTCGTCGGGTATGGACTGATACTTATGATATCCTATGATGTATCCAGAAAGGATCTGTCAGTCCCGTGTACGGGATTTAGGTGTCCCATTTTTGATTCTTTGAAATCCTTGGCCGAGGTGTGATTCCGAAACGAGTTCTGAATATTTATTAAAGAATCATAATTATGTCGCTACATATGAATTATCATAGCGGAGATTTGACGTTTAATCTATATCTCTGGAACAATTTGGATAGCATATGACAGAGGGATTATATATGCAATGACTTCGACTTAGATGGTTCAACTCAATTATCTGTGGTCCTCGTAATTTATGAGTGGATGAATTACGGACATGGAAATGGTTTCCATGACAGATAAACTTGAACTTAGAGAGTCCCACAATATAAAGTGTACTCGTTGAGCACGTGGGCAATTAATTATAGATAATTCGGATTATTCATAATATACTTTTACGTATTAAATAATGTGTATTTGTATACGATACATAATTTAGATTAGATACAAATTATTGACCTATTGGATTTTGACACTTATTTATTATTATTATTAATTAATTAATTGTTAATTAATTATTATTATTATTAAAATTGGAAGAATATTCTTGGAATATTTTTCCATGTATTTATTTTGTCATTTTGTCAATAATTAAATTAATTAATTAATTTGTTAATTAATTTATTTTAATTGAAGAATATTACATGAATATTCTTTAATTTGGTAAATTTTGATTTTCCAAACCATGTGTATTTGACACATGAATTTTTAATTAACAAAATCAAAATAAATATTTTTTTATTGGATAAGAAAGATTAAGAGGTGTCAAATTCATGGCCCCAGAATTTGTTAATTTTTTGTTGAAAAAATGGGTGAAATTCGGCCATTAGGGTTTTTTCAATATAAAAATGAAACTTGTTTCATTTACAAGTTGATGACTCTCATGTGTTGAGAAATAAAAAGGAAAGAGGGGTTAAGGTTTGAGAATTAAGCAAACAACACCAATGAGAAAGGAATTAAAATTGGAGCTTGAAATTAAGGTAATTAAAGGTTTCCAATTTCCAATTTCTTTTTTTTTTTTATTTTAAAGCATGAAAATATATATGAGATATGTATCTTGGATATATGTTTGAAACAAAAACTTGGTGTCAATTGATTAATTAACCTTAATAGTTTCTTTATTAAAGCATGTGTAATTGGATTAATTTGTGAATTAATCTTCAAAATTAAAAACGCCATTCTATAGTGATGTTGCCACTCAAATGTTGCCTAAAATTGTTCTTGGAACATTATATTGTAGTGATTTAATTTGGTGTATAAATTGAATTATGGCATGACAATTGGACAAAATAAAAATTGGATCAGATCTGGTTTTGTATTTTAAATCAGAATATTTTTCATGTAAAAATGTGTTATTTGGATGATTTTGGATGTGCATTGGGTGGTGGATAAATTCCAGAAATTGTTTCGGGGCGAATACGCGAGAAAATGGTGAAATTCACGTCAAAACGAGCTCACTGCGCGTCGGCTGTGATCCTAGCAAACTGGGCACTGTTCGGGCAGTCCAAGGGCTGACCGAATGCTGCCCAAGTGTCTGGGATGGCCCGACTCAGCGGTTGGTCACTCGGTTTGACCATTTGCCTGTTACGCGTAGTATTTGTCAAAAAATATTTTCGTAAAATAATTCGTCGTGTAACGAAATATATTATGTTATTAAATGTTAATAAATAATATATTTAAACTTATTTGGGTGAATTAAAAATATTTGATATTTATTAATTCGCTCGAAAATTTTTAAAATGTTTAAAAACCATTTTCGCCTTCCGCCGCGCCCTTTCGCTGCGTCTACCCCAACAGATATGACGATATAGGACTGGACCCAGATAGAAATGACTTTATTATAATATCCTTTAAATAAAGAAATTCATTTCGATCTACTAGATGATCATATATGAATTGATCTTAATCATGAGTGTACTACGAACTCTTGCATAACATGCTATTTTCTTTGATTTACAAAGGTGAGGTTGGTGTAGCAGTCTCGACCAATAGCTACGTACTTTGGGGGCATGGTTTGGTGTGTAGCCGGGGATGTTTTACATAAACATGGAGTTCACTCATTCTAGCAAGAAGTAGATGAGTATCTTCTTTAAGGGTTGATTCGGTACTTGAACGGTTAGAGCGCTCGAGTCTTTCTATTACTAATAGAAAGATTAAAATTCACAATGGTTATGAATAAATCATTCATTAGAGGATCAATGGTACTTAAGGTAAAAATAATTAGAGGGGTATAATAGACATTATGACCCGGCTCTAATTACGAGATACTCGTGAAGGGTTAGTCCGTATGTAATGATTATATCGATGGACACCGACGTGGTTCGGCTTAATATACTATCTGCCGCAACGAGAGTGCAGCTTCGGGTTTTTAATGGAATAACTCGAAGTTAATAATTCGGAATATTTAATTAAGAGCTTAATTATTATTCCGAGATTATTGGAGCTCGGAGCCGTAGGTCCATTTGGTCCCCGTGCTAGCTCGATATACTATAGTAGATTAAATATAATTGGATAGTCTAATTATACATTTACAACTGAAAATATTATTAATATGATTAATAATATTATTTTGTCACACTTGAAACGATATATTAAATTCAATATATGGTTTTAATAATTATATGATAATTATTGAATGCATAATATTAAATTATATATGATATAATTTATTAAGGACAAATTTGGAATTTCCAAATCTTGGGTTTTGGAAACCCTTAGTGAGTTATGCTAGGTTGCAAAACTCTTGCATTAAATTTGGAAACTCTTGGTGAGTTATGCTAGGTTGCAAAACTCTTGGATTTAAATTTGGTGGTTACACTTTTTGAAAGGTAATTACACTTTTAATTTTGTAACATATATTTCATTATGGCAATTAAATTTTATGTTACAAAATTAATCTTTAAATTGTTTAGGGATTAATTTTGTGAGTCTTTTTTGTGTGGATAAAGTAAGCATATTAATTCCATAATAAATTAGTGTTATTATTTTGAAATGAAAAATGTTATGCTACTATTTAAAATGTTATCTTGTAGAAGGCTGCCTCAAATCCATTGATGAGACTTTTGGATTCTAATAAACTAAAAGGAGCTGAGAACTACTTTAAGTGGGAAATGAACTTCTTTGTTGTCTTGGAGTTTAAAAGTTGACTTATGTAACTATCAATCCATTGCTTGTTGAAATCGATCCTGACTCTACTCCTGAAGAGCGAGAATCTTTTGTAAAATGAAAGGATGATAAACTGAAGGTGAAATCCTATATTTTAGGATTAATGGTTCCAGATTTGCTAAGAGAGTACATAGAGATACTGGATGCTTGAAGCATTATGCGAATATTAAATGAGTTGTTGGAGGCAAATCAAGAGATCGAAATATATCGGAGGTCTAAGGGATTATTCCATGCTGAACTCAAGGATGGAGGAGCTGTCGACATTCATGTTTTGAACATGATCGACCAGATCCGATATCTAGAATGATAGGGCATTATAATTGATGAACGGCTAGGCCATAATTTGATTCTATCTTATTTGCCTGGAATTTATGCTGGCTTTGTATTAAACTTTCATATGCACCCAATGCAAGCTAGCTATGAAGAACTTTTTTTTTGGATAACCGGGGTGTCTGGGTCAGCTTACGCGCAACTCGACTAATCCCCGGGACCTGTGCCCCGTGCTCTCAGAAGTTTCCCAACACAGGTCAGGGTAAGTCGCTGGCTTTTCACACCATGTGGTATGGCCCCAAGGAAATGCATCTAGTGAGATTCGAACTTGAACCTGAGAGGGAGCAAACCACTCAAGCCCAAAGCCTTTACCACTGAGGCAACTCCTTGGGGTTGCTATGAAGAACTTCATAACATGTTACGCACGGCGGGGCATGATATGAGGAAAGACAACCCCACTTTGTACCTCTATGGTGGAGCTGGCTCATCAAAGACTTCTGAGAAGCCAAAGAAAATCAAAATGGGGAAGAAGAAGATTTCAATGAAGAACTCCAAGAAACGCAAATGTGATAAATCGCAAGTAGCTTGTGATCAATGTCTACAATGTAAGAAGTCTGGACATTGGAACAATGACTGTCCAAAACTGAAAGGAAAAGCAGAACCCTCAGGTACGCTTCATATTTTTCCAATTATTGACATCTCATTAGCATTAGATGCAAATAGTGAATATGCGTTAGACACTGGCAGTCCTACTCATATTTGCAACTCCATGCAGGTCATGAGGGTTAAAAGAATGCTGAATAAAGGGGAAATCCAGCTTAGAATTGGCAATGGCTAGACATTGGATGTCAAGGTCATAGGAACGATTGTTCTAAATCTCCCAAATGGATGCAAATTAGATTTACATAACTGTTATTATGTACCCTCAATTATCAAACAAATAATATCACTGCCAATAATAGATAAAGAGGGATATAAAATAAACATTAAAGGTGTAACTTTATGTTTATATGATAAAGATAATTTATTGAAATGTGAATATTTTTTATCTAACGGTCACTATGTTTTTGAAACATATAGAAATGTCTTTAATGTAGAGGAAAATACAAGTCGGAAATCTGAATTAAATAATATTGAATTATGTCATATGAGATTGGGCCACATAGGTTTTAGACGTCTATCCAAACTGGTAAATGACGGTTTGATTGAAAATCTTACCTTAGATCCTTATCTAATTTGTGAGTCATGTATCCAAGAAAATATGACAAATACATCATTTATTGGTGTTGGACACCTTGCTAGAGATTTATTGGAGCTAATACACAGCGATGTGTGTGGTCCATTAAATCATGCCGCTCATGATGGTTCAACATGCTTTCTGACTTTCACGGATGATAAGTCTAGTTTTGGATATGTTTATTTGATGAGACATAAATCGAAAATATTTGACAAGTTCAAAATATTCCGAAATGAAGTAGAAAAACAAACCAGTAAATTCATCAAGTGTTTTCGATCAGATCGAGGCAGTGAATACATGAGTGAAGAATTTAGAAATTATCTAAGGGAGAATGGAATTCTTGCCCAATATAGCCCATCTGGAACACCTCAACACAATGGCGTGCCTAAGCGTAGAAATCGTACTTTATTGGATATGGTACGGACAATGATGAGATATATAGATCTTTCTTATTACCTTTGGGGTTACACTTTACTTACTATTGCCCACATACTTAATAGGGTTCCATCGAAAGTTGTTCCTACAACCTCTATCATATATGGTTCAGTAGAAATCCAAATCGTAGGCATTTAAATATTTAGGATTGTCCTGTATACGTTAGAGTTACGCAGCAGGATAAACTAGCACCTATGGGGTATAAATGTAGGTTCGTTGGATATCCTGATAATTCCATGGGATATCAATTCTACGATTATGAGCAATAAAATGTATTTGTTGTTCGCTTTTCCACTTTTCTTGCAAATGAATTTTTTAGAGAAAGTGGCAATTGTAGAAAGATTGAACTTGATGAGTTTGATCACAACAGTAAGGAACCTAAGATGGAACCAGAGATCCAACTAGGTGAAGGATCTACAACACATGTTCTACATAAGTCGAATATAATATCTATGCCTCCTGAGAGATTTTTTTTAACATCTGATGTGAGCCTTGATGTTCTCATTTTAGAGGAAACCGATCCGACTAGATATAAATAAAAGATATTGGATATCGATTCAGGAAAATAGCAGGAAGCCATGAAATTCGAGATGGATTCTATGCATGACAATCAAGCTTGTGACTTAGTTGAACTTCCTAAAGGAGTTAAACATATTGAATGTAAATGGGTTTAGAAAAGGAAGCGAGGGCCCGGTGGAAAGTGGAAACCTTTAAGGCCTAACTAGTAGCGAAAGGTTACACTCAACATCCTGTGATTGACTATGAGGAAACTTTTGTAGGAAACGACTTTCCTTAGCGCGGCGGAAGTTGCTTGTGGTGGCACCGGGTCCGGTATGGATCTTCAAAAAATTTTTTGCCTTCTCCCTTTGTTGTATTAGCCAAGATCAATCCTTAAGTGTCCAACACTTAGATCAACCACTCGATCTTCCGAACTATGACTCGAAACCAACAAACCGAAGTGTGGGCTTCACTCACAAAGATTAAACCTCTAAGCTATTTAGAGATTTAGGATGTCACAATGGTGTTTGGCCTTTTGGAATTTCAAATACTCTCACAACACTTGTGAATATTTGAAGTTCTTCTCTCTTTTCTCTCAAAATTTTCTCACAACAATTTTGTGAATGAATGCAAAGTGTTAACTTTAGGAAGTGAGAGAAATGGTAGAGATTATATTCTCTTACACAAGCCAACTAACCTTGTCATTAAGCATCTAATGCTTTCTTGTAATGGCCAACACAAAAATGTGAATGTCATACCAAAGCATAAGAAATGTTAAGCTAAAGACAATGGCTTTGTCATTAAGCATTCAATGCTTTCTTTCAATGGCAAACACATAAATGTGGAGGCCATACCAAAGCATAAAATGCATTAGCTAATGACAAATCTATTAGGTGTATCCAAGCCACCTAATAGACATAATTGCTTGGATGACATGGTAAGCCATATGGCTTTGTCTCCAATGGTAAATAAAAATCAATATATTAATAATGATTTATTTACCTTCAATTATGTTGTAGTAATCATCTCATAATTATTACTAATTTGATTATCTCATAATCAAGACTTGATTATCTCATAATCAAAGAATTCTAGAAAACATTAAGTTAAACTAATTTAACATAGTTTTCATTTGTGACAATAAATATTATTAATCTTATTAATAATATATAAATAAATATAATGTGAGCATATAATTAGACAATCTAGTTATATTAGGTTTGCTACAGTTAATCGAGCTAGCACGGGGACCAAATGGACCTACATTTCCGAGCTCCAACAATTCTGAAATATTAATTAAACTCTTTAATCAAATATTACGAATTATTAACTCCGCGTTATTCCACTAAAAACTCGAAGTTGAACTTTCGTTACCGTAGATGGGTTAAATAAATCGAACATTTTCGGTTTCCATCGATATAGTCATTACATATGGATTAGCCATTCACGAATATCTCATAAATAGAGCCGGGTCATAAGTCCGTTAAAACCCCTCTAAATATTTTTTCTCTTAAGCACCATTAATTCTATAATGAACAATTATTCATAACAATTATGAATATAAAATATTTCTATTCGTAATAGAAAAGTTGAGCGCTCAAATTGTTCAAGTCCCAAATCAACTCTTAAAAGAGATATTCATCTGCTTCTCGTAAGAAGGAGTGAATTCCATATCTATGTAAAACGTTCCCAGCTACATACCAAATCATATCCCCAAAATACGTAGTTATTGGTTGGGAATGCAACACCAACCTCACCATAGTAAATCAAAGGACATAACCTGTCATGCAGGAGTTCGTAGTACACTCAAGATTAAGATCGAATCCATATATGACCATCTATTAGATAAAATGAATTTCTTCGATTAACGGATATTAAAAGAAATTCATATTTATCTGAGTCCAGTCCTATATGATTTTATCATACAAGGTGCCTCCATTCCAATGTCACTACATGAACGATCTCGGATCAAGGTCGTCATGCAAGTATAGAATGGACCGCAGCTATAGATATACCACAAACAAAGTACCCTCCTTGTTCGCTCTCTATGGACTATTTAGATTACTAACTTTAGACTTAAATCCTCTTGTGCATCAAACATACACTAAGTCTGAAGGTACAATAGTAATCAAGGTAAACAAGACAATTAGACAATATGCGATATAAATCAAACAACTTTGATAAAAAAAATAATGCATTTATTATTATTACAATAATCAATTCCATTTACAATACATGAAGCTCTAGGACATAAATCCCAACAATCTCCCACTTGGACTAGAGCAAATGGGACATGTCATGTAATCCTAAACTTTTTAGGTGACCTTCAAATACTGTAGCCGATAAGGTCTTTGTAAACGGATCAGCCGGGTTGTCTGCGGAAGGAATCTGCGTGACAGCGACATCTCCTCTCTGCACTATCTCCCTGATGAGGTGATATTTCCTCTCAATATGCTTACCCCTCTTGTGGCTTCTTGGTTCTTTGGAGTTCGCCACTGCGCCACTATTATCGCCATAAATTGTGAGTGGTTTATCCATATCTGGAACAACTTCCAGATCTGCCAAGAACTTACGGAGCTAGACTGCTTCCTTAGCTGCTTCACAAGCTGCTACATATTCAGCCTCTATGGTGGAGTCAGCAATACAAGATTGCTTAATGCTCCTCCATACTATAGCCCCACCACCTAGGGTGAACACTGATCCAGATGTTGATTTCCTAGAATCGACATCCGTCTGAAAATCAGAGTAGTATATCCTCTCAGAATCATATCCTGACTTGTATATACTAGCATATAATTTCTCGTTCTCCGAAGATACTTGAGAATATGTTTCACCGCTACCCAATGATCTAATCTTGGGTTGGATTGAAACCTACTGACTACTCCCACTGCAAAACAGATGTCTGGTCTCGTGCATAACATAGCATACATAAGACTTCCAACTGCAGAAGCATATGGTATATGTCTCATCTCCTCAATTCCTTGAGGTGTCTTATGAGACTGTTCCTTAGACAAATGAATCCCATGTCTGAAAGGTAAATTACCTTTCTTGGAATTCTGCATACCAAATCGCACAAGAATCTTGTCGATATAGGTTGCTTGAGACATTGCTAACAGTCGTTTCTTGCGATGCCGAATGATCTGAATCCCAAGTACATAACTTGCCTCTCCCAAATCTTTCATTTGGAATTGGTTAGCTAGCCAGATTTTCACGTCCGATAATATCTTTACATCATTCCCAATGAGTAAAATATCACCAACGTATAACACAAGGAAAACCACCTTCACATCAATGATGCGCTTGTAGACACAAGGCTCATCAATGTTCTGCTCAAAGTTATAAGACTTGATCGTAGTATCAAACCTTATGTTCCAAGATCTAGATGCTTGCTTAAGTCCATAAATAGACATTTGCAACTTGCAAACTTTTTGCTCTTGACCTTGGGTAATGAACCCTTCTGGTTGTACCATATAGATACTCTCATCAAGATTACCATTCAAGAATGCAGTCTTGACATTCATTTGCCAAATCTCATAGTCATAATATGCGGCAATGGAAAGAAGAATCCTGATGGATTTAAGCATGGCTACTGGCGAGAAAGTTTCTTCATAGTCAACTCCCTCTTTTTGGGTATAACCCTTTGCCACTAGCCTAGCCTTGAAAGTCTGTACTTTCCCATCTATTCCTTTTTTCTCTTGTAGATCCATTTACAACCTATGGGTTTTACTCCATTAGGTTGGTCTACAAGTTCCCAGACTGAGTTAGAATACATGGACTCCATCTCAAGGTTCATGGCTTTGAGCCATTCTTCTTTATCAGTATCATCCATTGCACTACGATAGGTCAATGGATCATCTATACCATCACAAGATGCAACAACTTGTACCTCACCATTTCCTAGATAGCGTTCAGGTTATCTTACAACCCTCCCACTATGCCTAGGTGGTATGGTATCCTGATAAACTTGCATCTGACTTTCAGATGTAGAAGGTGTTATGTCTTTGCCAACATTTGATAATGATGTACTGGTCGTACCAGCAAGTAACTCCTCAAGTAACACTTTACTTCGAGGTTTGAACTCTCTCATATAGTCCTCCTCAAGAAATATAGCATTTGTCGACACAAATACTTTATTATCTTCTGGACTATAAAAGAATCCACCCCTAGTTTCCTTAGGATAGCCTACAAATAGGCACACCTGTGAACGTGGTTCCAACTTAGTAGTCTTGTTCTTTAGCACATGTGCTGGACACCCCCATATGCGGAAATGTCGCAAACTAGCTTTACGACCATTCCACAACTCTAAGGGAGTCTTAGAAACGGACTAAGAAGGAACTACATTCAGGATATACATTGCAGTTTGCAATGCATACCCCCAGAATGAACTAGGTAGATTGCTATAACTAAACATTGATCTTATCATATCTAGTAGGGTTCGATTTCTCCTTTCTGCAACACCATTTTGTTGTGGTGTTCCAGGTGCTGTGAGCTGTGAAACAATTCCATGCTCGACTAAGAATTCCTCAAAATCTCTATCAAGGTATTCTCCTCCACGATTTGATCGTAGAATTTTGATGCTTTTACCTAATTGGTTATCAACCTCAGCACGATACTCTTTGAACTTTTCAAATGTATCTGACTTGTGCTGCATTAGGTAAACATACCCATATCTGGAATAATCGTCAATGAAAGTGACGAAGTATTCAAAACCACCTCGAGCTTTTACATTCATCGGTCCGCAAACATCCGAATGTATTAGCTTAAGAGTTTCTTTGGCTTTTATCCCTTTTCCAGTAAAAGGTCTCTTGGTCATTTTGCCTTCTAGACGGGATTCGCAGACAGGTAAAGTACCAAGTTTTAACTGATTTAAAACTCCGTTCTTAATTAGTCTATCTATCCGGTCAAGGTTAATATGACCAAGTCTAAGGTGCCATAAATAGGTATCATCATGAGAAATCTTTTGCCGTTTAGTTTTAGATCTTTCAATCTTAAACATTTCAGTATTATGCAGTGATTCATGCATTAACGGCCTTAATACATATAGATTATTTTCGGAGTTTTTTTTTTTTGGATAAGGTAAGTATTATAACCAAAAGAAAACTATACAAGAGCAAAGGGGCATCCCCCAGGATCTAGAGAGGACAAGCCCTCCTAGAAGAAAGCCAAACGGCTACAAGAGATCAACTAAAGATGTCATCGGGCAAGTGCCACGAAAGGTGAAGCCATTTATTGTCATAAGATGGAGTCACCTTACGTAAAGAACTAACACGATTCCGAACATCAAAAACAATATCATATAGAAGAACAGAAACTGGCCTAATAGGCATATCATGAGTGCGAGCATTCCTCTCCCTCCATATATGGTAAACTGACGCTGCAAAGGACAGACGAACCAGAAGATGATATAAAGATGCACCAGAGAACTGACAAAGCCACTCAACAGATTGGCGCCAATCTCGACAACTCCAGTCTAAACCACACATGGCTAACACAGACGACCAAACCCTCCAAGAAAAGGGGCACTGAAATAAAAGATGATCGATGTCCTCACTCGAACAACCACAAAGGATACACCGCGAGCAAAAGGATATACCAAATTTCATTAGACTGTCCTGAGTACAAAGGCCTCCCTGAATAGACATCCAAAGAAGAAAAGAATGGCGGGGAATAGATTTCCGGAACCAGACAACTCGGGACCAAGGCATCTCGGGTCTCCTCGATCTCAAAGCATTCCAGGCACAATCCACAGAAAATTTCCCATGTCTATCATCTTCCCAAACCAGCATATCCTCCCTCAAACTAGAAGGAGACGGAAGGTGAGTCTGAGCCAAATCAACTAGAGCAGCAGATCTAGAAGGGGGCCAATGCCAAGAAGAATCAGAGATAATGGAAGCAACTGTCGCCATCCTATCCAAGCCAGAATCATAAATCACTCTCTCGCCCAATGAGTACTCAATCGGGCCTACAGGATGCCAATTATCAAACCACAATAATGTCGACTCACCATTCCCAATACTCACTCTCATCCGCCGACGGGACCAAGAACGAAGCTCCAAAATCTTACGCCAACTCCAAGAGCAATCAGAAGGACGAGGGATCTCCCAAAAACTTCTCCCCCTCAGTAAATAAGAGTAAACCCAAGTAGACCAAGAAGAAACCTGACCAGAACAGAGAAACCAAATATGCTTGACAGTAGCTGCTCTATTCCAAGCTTCCAGACTCTTTATACCCAGACCCCCCTCCTTAAGAGGTAAACAAATTTTGCTCCAAGCTACTCTAGCCCCAGTAGTGATAAGCGCACTACCCTTCCAAAGGAAAGAACGAAGGATAGTCTCCACCTTCCTAATCACTGACTTAGGAAGAATAAATAAAGAAGACCAATAAACTTGAATGGAGAACAAAACAGACTTTATAAGCTGGAGCCGACCTGCATAAGAGAGAAACTTACAACTCCAACTTTTAGCACGCATAACAATACGATCCACAAGAGAAGCACAGTCAGAGGCCCTAAGTTTAGTAGAGATCAAAGGAACCCCCAAATACCTCACAGGAAGAGTCCCCACCTGGAATCTCAACACATCACGCAGATGGTCTTGCATAGAAAGAGAGATGCCAGAAGAGAAGAGATGACTCTTAGCTGGATTCGGAATTAAACCTGATAAACCACTGAACTGCCCAATACAATCCTTGATCAAAGAAACAGAGGATGCATCTGCTTTACAAAAAATCATAAGGTCATCTGCAAAACAGAGATGAGTAAGACGGTCCTTTGAACACCGCCAGTGGAACTGGAAACCCGGATCAGTAGCCATATTACGAAGAAGGCCTGATAAAACTTCCATAGCCAAAACAAAAAGATAAGGAGACATAGGATCACCTTGACGCAACCCACGACCACCAGAGAAAAAACCATGCAGCTCACCATTAATAGAAACAGAGAATCTCGTAGTAGTCATACACTCCTGAATCCAACCCACCATCCTCTCAGGAATACCAACAGTCCTCAGAACCTCGATCAAAAAGTCCCAACGAACAGTGTCATAAGCTTTCATCAAGTCAATCTTAAGAGCACACCTCGGGGAACCGCCATTTCGGTGATAATTCCGAACCAATTCCTGACATAAGAGAATATTGTCGCTAATACGCCTTCCCTCGACAAAAGCAGATTGATTATGACTGATCACTGAAGGGAGAATGACCTTTATTCTATTCGCAATCAGCTTAGCAATGCACTTGTAAATGGTGTTACAGCAGGAAATGGGCCTATAATCCTTAACCTGTGAAGGGTTAGGAATCTTAGGAATCAGAGCAATGGATGTAGCATTTACCTGCCTCAAAAGACGACCAGAAGAAAAGAAAGAATGGATAGCACATAAGACATCATCCCCCACAATATTCCAACACTTCTTAAAGAAACCTGAATTAAACCCATCCGGACCTGGAGCTTTATTGTCTTTCAGCCCGAACAAAACAGCCTTAATCTCCTCATCCTCAACCTCACGAGAGAGAGCCACACTCTGCTCCTCAGTCACATGTCTAGTAATAGCAGAATGGAGGGTCACCCTATCAATATCCTGCTGACGAAGCTGAGGACCAAAAAGGGACTCAAAAAAAGAAACAATCTCATCTCTAACCAAAGCATCTTCCTCCACTCGGGTACCATCCTCTTTATTATTTTCGGAGTTTCCCGTGCATATATTTAATACATTTCTACTAATAATAATTGACTTATTATTAAATGAAACAGAAAAACCACATTCCATAAGTTTTGTTACAGAAATCAAATTCCTGCGAAAACTAGGAATATATTAAAGTTTAACTTGGAATCTCCAACTGCTTTTGCTGAAACAGCATCCTCTGTCCCAACTCTCATGGTGAAGCTACCTTCAGAAAGGTCCCTCCATGAGTCAAGTAGCTGCAAAGAACAACAAACATGGTTAATGGCACCAGAATCAACAATCCATTGGGATTTATCATCCTCCACCAAAAGAGTCTCAATGACAAGTAAATCATATTTACCTGTATTCTTCTCTCTTTAAGCTCTGCAAGGTATTTAGGACAATTCCTTTTCCAATGCCCTTGTTGTTCACAATGGAAACATTTTCCTTTGGCATTGGTTCTTTTAGAGCTTTTATTATTCTTCTTTTTCATTGTTTTTGCCTTTGCCTTCCAATTGCCTTTCTTCTTCTTCTTTGCAGATTTAGAAGATTCGGCAACATTTGCCTCGGCATTGGGCCTACGAGGACCGTTCATAACGGACTCATAATTGGTGAGTTCATTCAGCAGTTCAGTCAATGTGAAATTCAACTTGTTCATAGAACAGTTGCTCTTAAACTGCAGGAAACTCTTCGGAAGGGTTTCCATGATCATTGTCACCTGGCTTTGTACATTAATACGTGCACCATGGGTTTCAGCCATATTAAGATGAGCCATCATCCTTAACACATGGTCTCGGACTGATGTGCCTTCCTTCATTCTAGCGGTCAATACAGAGGCAATTGCCTCATGTTGTTGCCGGTCTGAAGGTTGCCCAAACATGTTCTGTAATGACTGCATAATCATTGATGTTGTCGCCATAGGCTCATGCTGTGCAGCAAGAACCTCAGACATGGATGCTATCAAATAGCTATGGGCTTTCTCATTAGCTTTAATCCAATTATTATAGGCATTACGTACAGCTTTGCCAGCATTAGGTGTTGGCTCAGGAGGACATTCCTCCATTAGGACAAATTTAAGGTCTTCACAGACCAAGATAGCATTCATGTCACTTTTCCATTTAACATAATTATCCCCGATTAATTTTTCTTGTTGTTTGATAATGGAGATTATTGCAGATGCCATGGCTGGAAAAAAAATAAACGCACATTCAATATTCATTCGTCGCATATTAAAATTGTCAAACATTTAGGCATAAAATTAAACATGATGCATGATCAATGTATAATGAATTAGAAACCTAAAAGAATTACTATGCCACGATTATCTATCATCCCACAAATAAGTGCCGCCGTAGGGTAGGTCAAGTATTTGCATGATAGATTGAGACATTCTCAATTGAATAATATATCTGAAATAACTCTTATTCATATATTAATCAATTACCGTTATTTTGATCAAGGAAGCTTTGATTAACAACTTAACCATTCCTTTGTGAGTGTGACCCATTATTTCAGAACCCTTGGACTTAACTAGTGAAGTGCCGCCGTATGGTAGGTCAAATCACCAAATACATCTAGAGTTCCTATCCTTTCGGAATCCAAACTTGATATTGACCCAATAAGGACACCATCCGTAGGGGGACGAAAGCAAAGCCGTCTCGAGGCGCCTATTGAATCTCACGTTTCTGGATAACAATGGAGATCGCGGGATATATTGTGGTATATCCCTCTCCCACTCACTATTTAGAAGTTTAAGGTTTCTATATAACTAGTTTCTAATGTATTAAGATTATGCTCGGCTAAAACATATCTTTATTAATACTAGTGGATTATTAGTGATCTAACTAATTTTAACACTTAAAATTTTATTCACTAATACTTATTAGTCTCTACTAATCATTAACTTAATTAAACTAATTTAATCAAGTTTCTTAAGTGATCTAATTAATTTTAACAATTAAAAAATTAGTTCACTTATAGGTTTTAAAATTTTAGAATTCAACTAATAGACTATATGTCATTAAACCATTTAATAGATAATAGTACGTTATTTACTCCAAAGGTTCATGGAATTGTATCCCGAGTGCAAACCAAATTACCATCCATTCGGAAGCAGCTATGAAATTTATATCCGGGTTTCCATCCAATATACCAAGGAAAATAATGTACTCATAATGTCCATTTGTTCTTAAACTTGAATTCGTAATTTTCAAACCTTTAAACTAATTAATCTTATTAATTCATTTACATGCATCTTATAATCTAATTTAACTTTTAAATTTACATAAAATCATATTTTCTAACTTGAATATCATGCATGTCTACATGTTATGGCATGTGAAAATGCAAGAGTAGGCACCCTAGACTATATGGCATGTTAATAAACAATTTAAAACACATATATATGCCCAGGTCTGGGCTAAAAACGTTCGCGTAGCGTTCTCTGGGCGTTCGAACGTTTTCCAGGCAGTAGCAAAACGTTTGAGTTTCGTTTGACTGGAGTTCGAACGAAATCGGTCTGGTGTTAAAACACTAAAACTTCATTTACTCCGTTCGGGAGCTTCCAGAGTCCGTTTTGGTCCCCGTTTTTTTTCTACGGACTCGTAACGGAATGAAGTTTCACATACATATAAAAATTGCGTTAACCAGGCTCTTATTTTTTTTTTTAAAAAAATACTAATCTAATTAGTACAATAAATCCAAGGCATCATTTGGTCTTCAAATCTTGCTCCATGGTATGTTGTTGAGTTCTTCACGGAATAAGTTCGTAATGAGTCATTTGTGGCATTGGCTCCTCCAAGTTATAAATTGAGTTCCAAAATGGACTTATTACAAAAGAAATGAACTTACAACACTTGAAAGAATATGACCTTGTGGTCTTACATTTCCAATACTAAAAATAAGAGCCGGAAAAATTAATGATCAACGCAATACATTCATCACACGAATCAAAGTAAATATTCATCACATGAACCTTAAAAAACCATTCATCTCATGAATCTAATTGTGCCTACTCATCACAACATGCATATTAATAATTTATATCTAATATAAATTATTAAAACTTAAACTTAAAAAGAGAAAGGGTTAAGAAAACTTTTCAACCTTAAGCTCTCGATGCCAATTGTAGGAAACGACTTTCCTTTGCGCGGCGGAAGTCGCTTGTGGTGGCACCGGGTCCGGTATGGATCTTCAAAATTCCTTTGTCATAGTAGCCCTACTAAAATCCATTAGGATTCTTTTAGACATTGCTGCATATCACGATTATGAGATATGGCAGATGGATGTGAAAATCATTTTCCTAAATGGATTCCTTGAAGTGGATATTTATATAGAACAACTAGAGGGTTTCGTATCCAATGAGACTTCAAACTTGGTTTGTAAGCTCAAAAAGTCTATATATGGACTTCAACAGACATCTCGAAGCTAGAATCGTCATTTTGATGAGATAATTAGATTATCTGGATTCATCAAGAATGAGGAAGAACCATGTGTTTATAAAAAAGTTACTGTGAGCATGATAGTTTTCCTAGTCTTGTATATAGATAACAATCTTATCATTGGGAATGATATATGATTGATGCAAAGTGTGAAAGCCTACCTTTGTAAGAACTTCTCCATGAAAGATATTGGTGAATCTTCTTATATACTGGGTATAAGGCTCTATCGAGATAGAGTTAAGAATCTTATAGGGTTGTCGTAATCGACGTACATAAATAAGATGTTAGAAAGGTATGGTTTTACCAAATGCAAGGTAGCAAATGTACCATTATGATACGGCATCTATCTTTCGAAGAAAATGGCATCTCAGACTGAGGAAGAAAAAGTTAGGATGTCTAACTTGACATATGTTTCTTGTATTGGAAGCATAATATATGCTATGCTATGTACAAGACCTGACATCAGTTTCAGCGTCAGTGTGACTAGCCGATATCAATTTATCCAGGTAATTGTCATTGGATTGCTGTGAAATATATCCTGAAATATCTTAAGGGTATTAGGGATAAGTTTCTTATATATGGAGAAGATGAGTTACAAGTTAAGGGTTATACAGACTCTGACTTCCAGGGAGATCCAGATGATAGAAAAACTACATAAGGATACATATTTACCCTTAATAGTGGTGCAGTTAGTTGGAGATATTCAAAGCAAGGCTCAACAACTAATTCCACCACTAAGGTAGAATTTATAGCGGCTTCAGAAGCTGTTTGGATTAGAAATTTTATCACAGAACTTGGCATTGTGCCTAGTATTACAGATTTTTTTTTTGGATAAGGTAAGTATGTATTAACAAAAGAAAACAAAGGCACATGGGAATACCCCAGACAGCTAGAGAGGACAGACCCTCCTAGCAATAAAGCTAAAAGCAAAAGAGGGCAAACCCCAGACAACTAGAGAGGACAGACCCTCATAGCAAAATCGAAAGGCAACAAAAAAACAACACCATCAGAAAATGTCATCAGGCAAGTGCCAAGAAAGGTGAAGCCATTTATTATCATAAGATGGTTTCACCCTTCGCAGTAAACTGGTATGAGTCCTTACAGTAAACACAATATCATAAAGAAGAGCACTGACAAGGCGATGGGTCACATCATGCATGCGGGCATTCCTCTCCCTCCAAATGTAGTAAACACAAGCAGCAAACGAAAGCCAAACAAGAAGATGATATAATGAGGCGTCGGTGAACTGATACATCCACACAATAGTTTGCAGCCAATCACGAGAACTCCAATCTACCCCACACATGGCCAGCACAGTAGTCCAAACCCGTGAAGAGAAAGAACATTAGAAGAAAAGGTGATCAATATCCTCACCCGAACAACCACAAATGACGCAACGCGAGCAAACAGAGATACCAAAACTCATAAGACGATCCTGGGTACAAAGTCCACCCTGAATAGTCATCCAACGCATAAAAGAATGGCGCATAATAGCTTTACTGAACCAAACAACCCGGTGCCACCGTATCAAAGTGCCCATCATCCTCATCGCATTCCATACGCTAGACACAGAAAACCTCCCTCTATTGTCGTCCTCCCAAACCAACTCATCCTCCCTCAGACAAGAAGGATCCGAAAGAAGGGGCCGAGCCAGCTCAACAAGGGATGCTGACCTAGCAGGGGGTCAATGCTAAGAAGAGTCAGAGATAATAGTAGCAACTGTAGCCATCATATCCAAGCCAGAATCATAAATAACTCTCTCACCCAACCTATCCACAATCAGACCCAACAGATGCCAGCTATCAAACCACAGTAATGTCTTTTCACCATTCCCAATCCTAAACCTCATTCTCCGACGAGCCCAATAACAAAGTTCCAAAATCTTCCGCCAACTCCAAGTGCAATCTCCAGGACACGACACCTCCCAAAAGCTCCGTCCCCGAAGCAAGTAAGACTGAACCCAATTCGGCCAGGAGGAGATCTGACCAGAGCAAAGAAACCATAAATGCTTAACAATAGCCGCTCTATTCCAAGTAGCCAAACTCTTAATCCCCAAATTCCCCCTCTTTCAAAGGTAAACAAATAGTACTCCAAGCCACTTTCGCCCCAAGTGAAGTAAGCTCACTACCCTTCCAAAGGAAAGATCTGAGATTCATCTCTACCTTCTTAATAACATACATAGGAAGAATGAATAAAGAAGACCAATAAACTTGAATAGAGAATAAAACTGACTTAATGAGCTGAAGCCGCCCAACAAACGAATGAAACCTGCTGCTCCAACTCTTGGCACGTCTGACGATACCCTCAACAAGAGTAGTACAATCATACGCCCGTAGCTTAGTAGAAATCGGAGGAACTCCCAAATAACGAACTGGGAGAAAACCCTATTGGAAACCCAACAACTGCAGTAGCCGATCCTTTAAAGAAGGAGAGATACCGGAGGAGAAAAGATGACTCTTAGCTGGATTCGGGACCAATCCAGATAAACCCATAAACTGCCCAAGGCAATCCTTGATCAGAGATACCGAGGGAGCATCCGCCTTAAAAAAAATCACAAGGCCATCAGCAAAACAAAGATGAGTGAGACGGTCTTTAGAACAACGCCAATGAAACCTGAAACCCCGATAATGAGTCATAGTCTGAAGTAAACCCGTGAGAACTTTCATTGCCAAAATAAAAAGATAAGGAGACATGGGATCCCCTTGTCGCAAACCACGACCTCTGGAGAAAAAACCATGCAACTCCCCATTAATAGACACAGAAAACACCGTAGAGGTCATACACTCCCGAATCCAGCCCACCATTTGTTAGGGATATGCCCTATACCCAACTTATAGATGGGCTATATGTACATGTATTTGTAATATTTTCATTAATTAATAAAATGACAATCTTTATTATACGTGTCTTACATAACTTATATGAATCATCAACATGTAATAAATCCATTGGAGTAATAAGACGATGGCTTCCACGGCTTATGAGAATCATTACTCTTAAATGTTCATAGTCATAGTTTTGTGAATAATCTGGTTGTTCACAAAGCGGAGAGACTAGCATGATGATATGATCCGCCCTTAAGTGGGGTAGCCGATCTCATAGGCTACTAGCGGAGATCCGTCCGCTTGGTGTATCACATGGATGCATGAGTTTCTCGTGTCCATCATACTGACCGTCGAAAGTTTTCATATGGAGTGTTTATCCCATGTGTCTGTGAGAACTTTCATGTATCGATTATATGACTAGTCCTTAGACTTGAGGTCTTTACAATTTTATGTGTGGATCAAATAACTTTGACATTCTCCTTCCCCGGTTCAAAAGATCCGGTCATAAGGGTATGATTGGGTCATTTGTTGAAACACATGAAGTTTGTAAAGATACAACAGAGAATCGCCACTCTCTCGGATAATATTTTCTTATAAGAGTAGTATTCAAGTTTGCGGGTTGATATGTATGATGAGTGCTTGAGACTGTGGCCACAGCGGAAGAATCATGTGAGATTCTTGGGTTAGCACGATTCATGACACTATCAACACCATACATTTGACCATATGGGTAGACACTTTCCATACCCTAGGTCAATAGGTGGGGATACAGTGAGGCGAGGGACCGTATCATATGTAAATCCCATACAGAATGGGTATATATATCTTTCCTTCTCATTTGGGGGCCTTGGCATGTTGCTAGATGTCAACCTTGGTCATTGAAATCGAACGACCGTCTGATCGGAGGATAATTTATGTTCGATTAAATTATCACGATTCATTTCATGTCCAACTTGAGGGGAACCCAAAAGGTCACACACAACAAAGTCGAAATCAATGGTTAACAGTGCACAATACAAATATAACAGCATATATGATTATTGTAAGAATTATTCATAAATGGTTCAATGTGTTTAATAATTGAACAGATCATTTATGAGGTTCCATAGTGGCTTAGGGATTGGTGAATGACGATAAGGTCACTTTGGGAATTGGAATTAAAAAAATTACTATTCACGTGAATAGTAAATTTTTGTTTTTTTTTTTGAATTCCAATTCGGCCCAAACTCTTATTAAGGTTTTATAATCTCATTAAAACACTAAATTAAGATCCAATGGCTAAGATTAAATTAGCTTTTATCCCACATCGGATTCTTAATTAATTTTGTTGTCTTTGGAGCACTATAAAAACCCAAAGAATTCTTCACAAATTTTTACACCAAAACCTTTCTTATCTTGGGTTTATATAAGTGAGCAACTCTAAAGTTTAAGAGTAAGCCACTGATTTTGAGGATCCTGAAGTCTAATTGACTAGAGGAACCTCGAGTTAAAAGTTTTGAGGTATTTGCCTAGGCTAGCACCAAGGGAAAAATACCCGTGCACTCAAGGCCTCTTGCCGTTGAGTTTTGGCTTTGGTGTGTGCATCTTTGGAGGCCACACACTTGGGTGGCTCTTTGGAACGTGGAAGATCTTGCTAAGTTCGAGAAAAGCTTGTAGATTGGAGGGAGGACTGGAGGAGTCTACGATTCAAGTAAGTCTTTTTCTTTCTTTATTTTATTTAGAGTTCTTATGATAGTTAGCATGTTTAGGTTTATGTTCTTTGCATGTTTTGTGAGTTTTATGCTTAGAATATACAGTAACATGCCTAGGCTTGTAAAATAATCAAAACAAATGGGTCTTGGGCAAAGGAAAAGCGGCATAATAATTTTTATTTTTCGCTGCGCACTCGCGGCCGCTTCCCAACAGTGGTATCAGCGCGCCGTTTTTGTTTTGATTATTTCTCACTCGTTTGAACTCGAAATTGGGTGTTTAAAAGCTCGTTGGAAAGCTAACACCCTGAACTTAATTTTAGGCACAAGTTTTGCATGATTTGGTTAATATTTGAATTGTGAAATTGTATTTAAATTTTACGTGTCTACAGAAAAACGTGAATAGTAAATTTATTTGAATAAAATAAAATGCAATATCATAATTAAATATTAATCAAAGTTATTTAATGCCTAAAATAATTCCAACATATTAAAACTCATATGCTTGATGATTCTATGTATGATTAGAATTGGCATAATTTTTTTTTGGATAAGGTAAGTATTATAACCAAAAGAAAACTATACAAGAACAAAGGGGCATCCCCCAGGATCTAGAGAGGACAAGCCCTCCTAGAAGAAAGCCAACGGCTACAATAGATCAACTAAAGATGTCATCGGGCAAGTGCCACGAAAGGTGAAGCCATTTATTGTCATAAGATGGAGTCACCTTACGTAAAGAACTAATACGATTCCGAACATCAAAAACAATATCATATAGAAGAACAGAAACTGCCTAAGAGGCATATCATGAGTGCGAGCATTCCTCTCCCTCCATATATGGTAAACTGACGCTGCAAAGGACAGACGAACCAGAAGATGATATAAAGAGGCACCAGAGAACTGACAAAGCCACTCAATAGTTTGGCGCCAATCTCGACAGCTCCAGTCTAAACCACACATGGCTAGCACAGACGACCAAACCCTCAATGAAAAGAGGCACTGAAAAAAAAGATGATCGATGTCCTCACTCGAACAACCACAAAGGATACACCGCGAGCAAGAGGATATACCAAATCTCATTAGACTGTCCTGAGTACACAGGCCTCCCTGAATGGACATCCAAAGAAGAAAAGAATGGCGGGGAATAGATTTCCGGAACCATACAACTCGGGACCAAGGCATCTCGGGTCTCCTCGACCTCAAAGCATTCCAGGCACAATCCACTGAAAATTTCCCATGTCTATCATCTTCCCAAACCAGCATATCCTCCCTCAAACTAGAAGGAGACGGAAGGTGAGTCTGAGCCAGATCAACAAGAGCAGCAGATCTAGAAGGGGGCCAATGCCAAGCAGAATCAGAGATAATGGAAGCAACTTTCGCCATCCTATCCAAGCCAGAATCATAAATCACTCTCTCGCCCAATGAGTACTCAATCGGGCCTACAGGATGCCAATTATCAAACCACAATAAAGTCGACTCGCCATTCCCAATACACAGAATTGGCATAATTATTTTAGGGCGCAAGCATCTAGAGACTTTCTAAGAAATAAAGAGTGTATTGCCCTTAGCTAATTAATTATTCTATGATGAACTTAGAGATTTATTGCCTTTAAGTGACAAGAACTCACTTGGGTTGGAAACCAAGCAAACCCCAAGCATCTTTCTCAAAACCCCAAGAACTTTGAATACTGATTTTGTAGGAACAAAACCCAACCAAGATCAGCCCCTAACCACCATGAAACTCACGTCCATGATAACCACAAGCATGAAATCAGATTGTATTTTGCTAGCAATGGAGACGCCACTAAGTTGCCAAGCTTAGATAAGTCAATTTGAACTTGAAAAGGGGAATCCCTCCCTCAACAAGGTTTTGGCCATAGCCATGGAAAGCTCAAGCTTTTCTCTCTCAAATTTCTGTATATCACGTTGGTTATCTCCAAAATACAAAGAAGAGTCATATAATAAGGGTTACAAGAGAGTAAAAAGACTAAAACGACCCTAGAGCTAAAATTACCAAAAGCCCTAAGTCAAGTACCTCAACCACGACCATTAAGGTCCTTTTGTACCTAAATAAACTTAAAACAAATATTAGAAGCTAATCTCACTTAAGCTAATTGAGGTGCTTACATGCTATAGTAAATTGACGTGCTTCCGGCTAAGTACAGATCTAAGCATAATTAAGCCTAATGGCATAGTCAACCATTCTAATTACATCATAAATAATGTCAAAATGTCGAGCACAAATGACAAAAATGCCCCCATTTGGCCGAATTCAACATAGTCCCAAAATGTGTGAAATCGGGTCAAAAGGGTGCTGGTGCTGAAGCTGCTCTGCTATGCTTCAGTCTGAGCTGATCTGGGTCAAATGAAATAGCTTGGGGACCTCTCTGGTTATGCCCATATGTGTCTTTGGTGTGCACTTGACTTGGTCGCTGCAACTGGTCACATAGCTCTGAGCTAGTCCCGCAAAGGCCTCTCTGATCTTCATTGCTCTTTGGCGTGTGATTGGACCTGTTGGCAACTGCATGGGTTCCTCCAAGTTGTTAGATGCATCATGTAATGTCTCTGGTGTGGTTGGACTCATGTCATTCCCTCATTGTTGAAAAGGATTCGACCTCGAATCTGAACTTGCATCAAAATGAGTTAAGTCAGAAACATTAAAAGTAGCAGATAAGTTGTACTTACCTTGCAAATCCAGCTTATATGCATTGTCGTTAATCCTTTCCAAGACTTGAAATGGATCATCCCATCCTGGTTGCAACTTGGATCTTTTCCTCTTGTATATAAAGCCACACCCAATTGCCGGGGTTATACACAATGCGTTGGAAACCTATTATTCTCACCATCTCTGCCTTTCCCTTATCATTCATACTCCCAAGCTTAATAACAATCAAATATAATAAATCCATAGGAGATAAAGAATTAGAATCATAATCAATCTCATAAGGCAAGTAAAAACTAGAAGGATGAATGCATCTATTATATGCAAACTCTGGCCCCGCTATTGCGTCTGTGATCTTCTTAGCTCTTTGGCGTGTGATTGGGCCTGTTGGCAATTGCAAAGGCTCTAATGTTCCTTGGGTGACTGCATTCATGTCAAATGTTGTCCCTTGGATCATGTCATTCTCCCTCTCTTGAAATGAATTCGTCCTCGAATCCGAACCCGGATCATAGATAGTTATGACAAAATCAATTGGACGATGATATTGAAATATAAAAGAATCATACTTGACCACTTGTACCTGCGATGAAAAAACATAAACAATAGAGAAAATGTTATGGAAAAACTTCACTACCACATCTACTTTCTTTTCACAAGCTCTCACATCTTCATCATCACTCATGGCCACTATCTCAACCATACTTGCAAAGACCTCCTCACACACCTGCTCAACTTCACTATGTTTTTCAACCACAAAGCACACTACCTCACAAGTGTTTACTCCCTCAATGCTCACGGTCTCACAAGCATTTTCACTCACCATGTCATTTATAACACAATTCACAACATTCAAGGCCTCACAAGTGTTTTCATTCACTATGCACTCAACATCACAAGTGCTTCTCACTTCATTACACACAACTTCAATAGCTTTTGGTTGTTGAGTACACTCTTCATTCACTGCATATTTAGTTACCTTCCAAGTCTTTTTCCATTTCTCATAAGATCTTCTATAATCACTCATAATATCTTAGATATCACTTTTGAGAGTATCCAAAACCTCGATCTTATCATCAATGGTTAGACTTGGACCTGCCATCTCAACACTAAACAAACAGATTAGAAATAATAAAAAGCAAAACAAATATGTAAATCCTCACAATCTCACGTGTTTACACTCAAATGATATCACTCCACTCGTGTTTGCACTCTATTGGCTTTTACCTGATACTGTGCTCACAATCACTGCCTTTTACCACTCTTGAGTTCATCCTCAATTCAAATGTGAATCACACTCAATCCAAGAATGGTCAACTAAAGTGTAGTCCACAAGCTAGCAGAAACACAATGTATATATAGAGCATGTGGAATAAAGCAAATAAGATAAGTAATCACGGAGACTCAATCGAAAGAAACCTATAACTAGAGTGCTCAGAATAAGAAAGAATGACGAGTTAGCTAAATGAAATAAATAAGCAAGCAAGCAATCAAAGTGTCACTGAAGCAATCTTGTGGTCACTCGCTATAGTGTTTGAGCTCACCTTTCTTTTCGTCTCACACACACTCAGAAGTGTTTACACTCCAATGAAGCACAAAGGATTTCAATTCGGCTATAACACAAATATAGTCTTTAAAGCTCACACCAATACAAAACAAATCCAATATCAATGTAACTCATGTAAAGCAATCCAATCAACTTGCAAATGGTCTAATCAAGCTAAGCACAATGCGACCAATTCTCTCTTTTTTTTTTCAAAACAAGTAGGTGACTCAGCTGCTTACATAAGTAGCTTACAAGTAGGTCAAGTAAGCATGTCAATTCGGCAATGGTAAGTTACAAACCAACTAAACACTTTTTCCCACTAACTTGGTGATGCAGCAGCTTGCCTCTTCAAGCACCTCTCAAATACAATGATGGCTACTCAAATTTCCATGTCAAGCTCATGAGTGGTTCCATTTTCAATGTCATGCTAATGATGGCTCACGCAAATCAGCAAGCACACTTGTTAATTCATGCTTCAACATAAGCACATCAAGCATCTTACTCACAGAAATATGTGTAACAAAGCAACCAGACTTGTCTCACAAAGTTAACACACAAGCATAAGTAAACTTCAAGAGTAAGTCACGGCCTCATCAATCCATAAGCATTTCATTTTGTTTCAACACTCATTCACTCAAATGCCTCACCACAACACTCAAAAACACTTGTTTTCCTCACACTTCACAAGATTGCAACAACTTCACAAAGATTGCAAACAAGTTAGTTCACGCAAATGCTTGGAGTAATGAAGTGCAATCTGATTTTCTCAAAGTAGATATGAACAATACCTATTGAAAACAAGCTAAGTGACATGCATATGGCAAGAACAAAGCAAGGGTGGTGATCGTTCTTCCTTGGCCGAATCTGACCTGATGCATTTTTTTTTTATTTTTGAAACTAATAACTTAATAACAATGTTAAACACGTCCTAGTAACATACAATTAACAACTAAACACTTGATTCACGCAAAGAACACAAAAGCCCCAATTTTGACCTAAGTAGCCAAAGATTAACTCAAAGAAATACTCATGATCAATCAAAAACACTCAAGGGCAGAATGTTATTCATGCTATTTTGATCACAAATCAACAAGAATCAGCAAGAAACAACAAGATCAAACAATGGCCGAATCAAGGTGGAAGTAAAACCTTGAAGCCGAAATTAAATCAACAAAGAAAAAAGACGAATACAAGATTAAACACACAAAGTATAGGAAATCAGACCTCAGAACCCTAAGCTCTGATACCAAATGACAAGAACTCACTTGGGTTGGAAACCAAGCAAACCCCAAGCATCTTTCTCAAAACCCCAAGAACTTTGAATACTGATTTTGTAGGAACAAAACCCAACCAAGATCAGCCCCTAACCACCATGAAACTCACGTCCATGATAACCACAAGCATGAAATCAGATTGTATTTTGCTAGCAATGGAGACGCCACTAAGTTGCCAAGCTTAGATAAGTCAATTTGAACTTGAAAAGGGGAATCCCTCCCTCAACAAGGTTTTGGCCATAGCCATGGAAAGCTCAAGCTTTTCTCTCTTTCAAATTTTGTATATCACGTTGGTTATCTCCAAAATACAAAGAAGAGTCATATCATAAGGGTTACAAGAGAGTAAAAAGACTAAAACGACCCTAGAGCTAAAATTACCAAAAGCCCTAAGTCAAGCACCTCAACCACGACCATTAAGGTCCTTTTGTACCTAAATAAACTTAAAACAAAGATTAGAAGCTAATCTCACTTAAGCTAATTGAGGTGCTTACATGCTATAGTAAATTGACGTGCTTCCGGCTAAGTACAGATCTAAGCATAATTAAGCCTAATGGCATAGTCAACCATGCTAATTACATCATAAATAATGTCAAAATGTCGAGCACAAATGACAAAAATGCCCCCATTTGGCCGAATTCAACATAGTCCCAAAATGGGTGAAATCGGGTCAAAAGGGTGCTGGTGCTGAAGCTGCTCTGCTATGCTTCAGTCTGAGCTGATCTGGGTCAAATGAAATAGCTTGGGGACCTCTCTGGTTATGCCCATATGTGTCTTTGGTGTGCACTTGACTTGGTCGCTGCAACTGGTCACATAGCTCTGAGCTAGTCCCGCAAAGGCCTCTCTGATCTTCATTGCTCTTTGGCATGTGATTGGACCTGTTGGCAACTGCATGGGTTCCTCCAAGTTGTTAGATGCATCATGTAATGTCTCTGGTGTGGTTGGACTCATGTCATTAAGGCTAATAAATATAAATCACTTGTTTATAATAAAAGACATTATAAAAGATACAAGTGGGTTGGGACCAAGGGGTTAATAAAACTTTCCAAACTAAAGTTAATTTAATCAAAGGTATTACTAGAGTTAGATAATGATTTGGTGTCTTCCTTCACCCACTACCTTTTTATAGCCAAAAGGAAAAGCTGTGAAGACATCTAGATAATCATTTACTCAAAGCTTACCTTAAAGCATATTTAAAGTATTGGACTAATTTGGAGGATCTATTGTTTATTCCTGTCACCAAGGCAATAAGAGCCTAAGAGGTAAGGGTATTTAAGAGAGTTCGCTCCACCCTCCCTCTGGGGAATTTTCAATGGAGGAATCCATTTGACAGTTATTCACTTAAACTTGCTAAAATCCTCAATAATAATTTAAGTCTAAAATTTACCTCCCATTGTAAAGTATAGACCCAAATGGCTTAAACCGTATTTGCAGGACTAGGCTTTACCAGACTGACCAATACCAATTTGTCCCTAAATCGTACTATTGATAATGGTTTGAATTTTCTGAGTCATAAAATACAGCGACCCTTAGGCGTGGTCTTATAACTTAGTGGCAAAGATTGGGTGTCCACAAGGACTAGCATAAGCAATGGCATGTTTGATTGCCCAACCCAAAGATCAAGGAATTGTGATTTATATCATAAATTGGTTGGGAACCTACCTAATTATCGTATTTTATAACGACCGGCCCTATTCGGAGTTATGAAATGATGATAATGGGATCCTTGCCCACAAGAAATCCATCATATTGGGGTTGATGCGATTTACTTAAAATTTTAAAACAATTGAGTGAGAGCAACTTCATAATATTAAAAGCCCATGTTATTATGAAACATTAATGAAAACATATTCCTAATTTTAACATTTTCTCTTAACATGTGGGTTAAAATATTTCACAAACATTCAAATGGCAAACAAAGTATCACTTAGTTCCATCCTTGATGAGCATAAGCTCAAATGGGACAACTACAATGACTGGTTTAGAAACCTTAAAATTGTCTTATGACAAGAAAAGATTTTCTATGTTCTTGAAAGACCATTTCCCCTGAACCTGCAGAAGATGCTGACCAAGATACATTTGATGCTTGGAAGAAACACATCGATGATGATGAGCAAGCAGTTTGCATAATGCTTGGCTCTATGTCGGACGAACTTCAGAAAGCTCACGAAGATATGAATGCTCAAACCATCATATTTCACTTGAAGGAGTTGTATGCAACTTCCGTTCATACCATGAGATTTCAAGTGTCATGTGCCTTATTCCAAACAATGTTAAAAGGATATGTTAGTGGACATGTGCTTAAGATGATTGGCCACATTGAAAAATTGGCCAACCTCGGGTTCATCATGGATCATGAGATAGGTCACGATCTAATTCTTCGAGTGAGGACATTGATCATCTTTTCTTCCAGTGCTTCTTTTCTTCGAGGGTCTGGTCGTCTGTGCTAGCCATGTGTGGGTTAGATTGGAGTCACCGAGATTGGTGTCAGACTGTTGAGTGGTTATGTCAGTTCTCTGGTGCCTCTTTATATCATCTTCTGGTTCGTCTGTCTTTTGCAGCGTCAGTCTACCATATTTGGAGAGAGAGGAATGCTCGCACTCATGATATGCCTCTTCGGCCTGTTTCTGCCCTTCTTTATGATATTGTTTTTGATGTTCGGAATCGTGTTAGCTTTTTACGTAAGGTGAATCCATCTTATGACAATAAATGGCTTCACCTTTCGTGGCACCTGCTGTTGGTAAATTCTAAGGTCCCAAGATCAAACAAGACATGAAATTATGTGTGAACACATCAATGGAGGTAGCGGAATACTCACATTGATCGGTAGAGTCGATATGGAGACGATTCAAGCCCAAAACGCACTGCCTTGGTAAGCTTACTGCAACCAGTCCATGCTCACTGCAAAACAGAAAGTTAAGTGAAGAAATGGAGCTCCTAGCTTCGTTGGATGGATCCCGGCTCATGGTCGAACCTCCCTACCACCTTCGCAAGACTTGTAAGTGTGCTAGCACTTGATTTCTCACCATGAGAAACCACTCTTGCTTCCCTTTAGCTCACGGTTTTGTGAAGAAAAACAGTGAGCAGTTTGCCCCATTTGGGCGTGAGAGAAGAGAGCAATTTGAGAGAGAAAAATGTGTATTATCTTGTCAAATGATTTACCAAAAATCAATTTATATTTATGCCATAATTTTCATTAAATTAATAATAAAATTATGACACAAACATGCAATGGCTTAGAGTGTCAAACACTCAAACTCCATGCAATGACATTGAGTGCAATCTACACTATCAACATGCAATGCATTATCAATAAAATAATATATACAATGACATGTGTCATGTGGGCCCCACACGTTTCCAAATGAAAGTGGGCCCACGTGCACTCACGCGTTCGGGTTCGATATTTCCGAAATACCGAGCTTACGTCGCGACGTTAATTCAATCGAATTTAAATAAATAATTGCCCCCGGCGAAATTATTATTTACGTCGCTAACGAATTAATTCTTAATTAACTCGTTTGCCCGAATTAAAATCTGATTTTAATTCCGCGTCGAAATCTAATTTCGTCTAATATATCGAATATATAATACATCGATTAATTCCGAATTAATCGTTCTCTCTCTTTAGACGACATTTTATCCCGGATAAAATATCTCCGTTATTAATCCTAGATTAATTTTCTCTCTCTTCTATATAATCCCAGATTATTCAAGAGTGCAAGTTGTGCGTCATCGGTGGATTATCGGGAAGCGACCCATGAGATCCCCGGATAAGTTGGCAGTAAATACGGTCGTCGGAGTGCCCGAATCACGTACGTACCAAGTACTACGTTCTACCGATTTACGAGACAAGGTCGACTCCTAGCAAAGCACCAAGTCTTCCCAAGTTCTCCGGACATATTCATCAAAGAATATCTAGATCTGTATCAAGCGTAGTATACAATTGTATTGTGCATATCGGCCCAGTATCGGATAATCACGTGCTAGGGCTGGGGCTGGATAAGTGTCTGCCCCGTCCGAAACACATATCGGATGTCTGGTAACTAGTCTCTATAATCGGATATTCATGACCTGGTCATAATATCACGATTGGATGCGCATCACTTTAAGAGCACTAATACCGTATCCTGCGTGACATCATCTCCATTATGACTGGAGTGACACTTCCGTCTTGACATCACATCCAATACACTACGATTCTCTGATAAACCCAGAATAGGTGAACACAGAACCAGTTAAGATCCCCCACCACCAAAACTAAAGTTTACCGATTGTCGTAAGTATTAGCGATGTAAGTCTCAGGTTAAGACTATACACACCTACCTTGATTTCGGCCTCCCATAGACACCTAGTCATAATACCAATGGGATTCCGAAGGGTCTATCCAGAGCGAAGCTGTTTCCCGTACCATCGGTGAAACACGACCTCCTATCGCACTTGCACAAGTATCCAATACTTATATATATGAGAACTATGCCGTTGTGCCCTCACAACGCGCACAAGTGCAATACTAGTCTATTCCGCATTATCGATGTCCAGTCTCGATAATACTACGACTAGGGATATTTAATGATTAAACCTTTGGGGACTGATACTGTCTCATATCATTCTCAGTCCAGGAACTAATCATAGGGACCTCTCTTCATTTATATATCTATGGTGATCTAATCACAAACGATGAGAGTGCAATTTCCTTATTACATAGTTAATTTGCTACAACAACACAATGATCTGTGCAAATAGTGACGCTATGGGTCATATTATCCAACAATCTCCCACTTGGCACGTAGCGAGTCACTCAAGTGTCCTACACTCGAACTATGTACAATTCGCTCAAATTGCTGAGGAAAGGTTTTCGTCAGCGGATTTGCTTAATTATCGTCTGACGCGATTTACACGATCATCACATCGCCACGATGTATGATCCGAACGAATCAGATGATACAGAAGTATATATCTGGATCGTCGATGAGACCTTTAATTCCTTAGCCTATGCTGACGCCTAGCTCAGCTGCTAACAGAACTTTATCTAATCTTATTAGATTTATTTTCTACCCAGATGGTCTTCTATTGCTGCCTCAGCTGCAGCAATGATCCGCATTTGTTGTTTATTCGGCAACAGTTATCTTGCTAGGAAGATTTCCAGCTCACTGTCCCTGTTATTCAAACTTTATAGTACCGCAGTATTTACCGGTTTGGAAACTTGCAGCAGTGATCCCAGTCACTTCAAGTTCTCCATCTCCATAGTTTAAGACAACATCTTTAGTTCTCTCAGATACTAACAGATGTTCTTTAATCTTCAATCCAGTGACTGTCACTCAGATTGACCCGATTGTGACTCCATATGCTCAAAGCATATGAGACACCAATACAAGTACATTTTAAATGTACAATTTCCCAGAGAGTGTTAACAACTCCAAATCTATCCCAGTAGATCTTTATTCCCTGAATAAAGGTTGTTACTCCCCAGAATTCTATGGAGAATTTCTATTGAAAGAATATCTATGAAAGCCAAGCTTTCACCAATTGCTTTATGGGAATTTCATTGTCAGTGCGCTCTCCCACTAACCTCCTTATATACACAAGAATTATTTAGCTTTGAATCAAATCATAAATCATTATGATTATTTCAAAATAACAGTTCCAAGAACCTTATGCTTGCATCAATCCAAACATGGATCGAATAACCCGCAAACCTTGTTTGTCGGTTATACAAAATCGTCAGGATGTTGTAAACATCCTCCAAAAGGTTTCCTTTTCAGGAAAGCGATTTTGATTTGTAACTGACATATTTCATCAATGAAATATACAGTTATCAACAAGCATCTTCAAAATGGATTTATCATGGCAACAGGTAAAAAGGTTGAACCGTTATTAACATAATGTTGATAACGCTACCTTTCCGTCAAAACCTTAGGTTTGCACGTTGGTATGTTGCCTTCCATGTATGTCTTCCTTGAAGACGTTTAATGTACCATAGGCACAATGCCTTGTGGTACAACAACTAGTCTCCAAACATAGTTGTTATACATGGAATCCATTTCGGACTCATGGCACTTTGCCATAACAGGGAGTCAATACCTCGTATCACTTCCTCATAACATAGTCGGATGGTACACCTCCATAAGATTGACATCTTTATGGGGTGAGATCAGAAACCCATACCCTAGGTTGTTTTCTGACTCTATCCGATCTACTAGTTTCTTGTGTATTTGAAGATTAATGGTATAGATTCATCATAGATGAACTATTTGTGTTCCATTAAGGACTTCGTGCCTTGATCAGTATTACTCCGATTTTCATCGAGTATCACTATCCTCCCACTGACCACTGCATATCGGTATTCCTCTCAGGAAAACCGCATGGTGAGCAACAATTACATTGTTCTCATGTGGGATTTACAAGTACTATATTTAAGGTTTCCCTTAGGATAACTTATATTGGCACTTATCCAATTTGGGTCCTTAGTTTGGTATCATCCAAACGCTATGCCTCGCATACCCAAATTATCAGGAATGAGAAACCTCGTTTCTTCCATGTTCATATCCTATATGATATCTGTCAAACAGATTTATATGGAACCTATTCTAAATAAGTTTTGCACTGTTAATACATATCCTGTTGAAGGAAATAGTAGCTCAGAGCGACTCGTGATAAACCTTATTATGTCCAACAAAATTCGGTTTTTGGTTCGGACACACCGTTTAACTAACGTGTCTCGGGAGGAGTCCTCATACGAAAGAATACCGTACTCTTTCATTTACATATGAAACTTACTGCTTAAGTATTTTCATTACGGTTTTACCGTGGCGGAATAATACTATAGCCGATCTGTTTGTCTACTTCGTGTCGAAACTCTAAAGTTTCCGATATGTGTTCTTCAAAAGAAACACATAACCACAACGTGATGTCACATCCGTTAAGGTCACGAAATATTCATGTTCACATCTAGCCTAGCTAGATATGGGCCCACTTACTTCACCATGAATAGGGCTAACAGATCGGTGGCCCTTTTACTATTACCAAGTAAATAGTATTTTAGGTATATTACCTAATAAACTAGATTCGCAGACCTTATTTGAATAGTCAAATCAGTCCTAGTACCCACTCTACAAAAGTGTGGATATACGAGTCTTGTTAATAACTAGATTCGTAGACCTTATTTGAATAGTCAAATCAGTCCTAGCACCCACTCTTCAAAAGTGTGGATATACGAGTCTTGTTTAATTGTGTCCCAGACAACAATGCCACAAATAAGTCTCAATTGATCAAATCAATTTGAGCTATTTATTTGTCATTTTATATGTTTGAGATTTTATTTATATTCAAAATATAAATTCTGTATTTATCTCAGTATCATCTTTATATATTGAAACACTTTAGTGTTCTAGAATATAAAGGTTTTATCCGCAATGGATTAAACACTGATATAGAGATAATGTCTCTAGTTAAACTAGTTACATTATAACATTTCCTAATTTAAGTACATACCCAAATGGTAGTTCCTAAATTTAGGTATCTGCGGTCGAAACAGCGACTTTCGTCCCGATTTCCGATTTGCAGAGAAATCTCGGCTTGAAGCCAGTATCCAGCTCACAGCGGATTCTGAACGTCAATACATATATTTTATGTACCACACTAAGTATTTAAAATCCAATTTTAATACTACTAGTGAACATAACTTTGACAAATATTTTAAAGTTAGAGCCTCGCCCTTTCTTTAATTCCTTCTGTGTCTTCCATATCCAGATGGTAGTCACTTTGAGATATGTCAATTATCCTTTTCAATATTTCACAAACCTTTGGCCAAGCCTTGGGTTTCGGAATATCGAAACGATGTGCACCTTGTGCTACATGCCCTAATTGCAAACTTTGACTTTTCTCCACTAGAATAGTCAATTAATTCTCCAAGAATTATTAATTGCAATTTTAATACTTTTAAATCTAAAGATAGATTTATTGTAAGTATATTAATTAAGCACTAAAGTCATCATCACATAAATCTTCCAAAGACTTTATGCTCTACTATTTGCTTAATTATGGGCTTAGTAATAATAAGTTATTTTATCAAATAAATTAACCTATTATTAATTCCCAATTGAAAATTAAATCATTTAAAACATTTAATCCAATGATTATATATTTTAAATATTCAACCTTTCAATTCTTTACTTGATTTTAATAGTCCAACTATTAATCAAATTATTAAGGTACTATTTATTATAATGATTACAATAATCCAATTATTTAATCAACTATAATTTTAATATTGATTACTATAATCCCATTATAAAATCAACTATCATTTAATTCAATTATATTGATTACTATAATCCAATTATAAAATCAACTATATATTGAATGAGTTTGTATATAGTCCAACTATATATATAATTTAAAACAACATAAAATATTAGTCTGACTAATACTTTTGATTAATACGACGAGTAAAATGTAAATGAGCGTGTTTAGCGAGTAATTGAACGAATGTTGCAAATTCAATACTTGCCTCCCACTATTTTTCGTCGAGCCTCTAACCCTCTGTCGAGTACTCGGGAAACCGTGTTTCCTAGTGGGCTAGGATCCTATTAAATAACACACAACCCTGACTTTGGCCAATAAAAAGCTGTATGCTATTTAACTAGGTAGATCTCACAGATCAATTGGATCTCATCCAATTCCTAGATCCGGTTAGGTGGACCTCCAAGTCCGAAACATATGTATAATGTCAATGTATCCAATACATTTTCCTAACCATATCCTCTGAATCATTTAGGCCTTGGCTTTGGCCAAACACAAACCTAATGATTCCAGTTAAGCGGGACCCATTGACGAGGAAAGTTTCGTAATCAATGTCATTGGACAAAAAGTGATCTGACTTTGGTCAATAAAAAATCACGATTTGGACAAGACACCGATATGCAACAAAACTCTCATGATTCAAGTACATCCTTGATTGACAAAGGTCTTGACTTTGGTCAAAAACAAACCAATGCCAACTTCGGATCTTGAACAAGAATCATTCAATGGAAGGATATTTGCTTAATATAAAACGAGGGTTTTTCGCGTGCAAATTGGCTACCAATTTAATTATCTTTGTTAAGGTCTCATCATCATACACCCTTAAACATGCATTCTAAATACATAATAAAGCGAGTATGAAATAAAATAATAATGATATGCGGATGGATACTTAACACATTGATCCTAGATCAAATCTCTCCCTTTCTCACTCAAGCTAGCACTTGTACTACTTCTACCCGTTACACTACACTTCTAAAGAAACCTCATATACATAGAGGGGAATAGGTGAGAAGAGAATACAAAGAGAAAGAAGGTGATAAGGCTGGACACGCAGGTCCAATTTAATAAATCGAATTTATTACAACAATTTCTAAATTGCCCACCCGACTAATATCCATCCGATATACATTATTCATTCAACACAACCACGTATTCACACACATAAGCATGCTATCAATCAATCTAATCAAATTAATTAATCTGATAATTAAGTGATCATCCAATGTTCAAACAACGATTTGATATTGTTCGAGTCAAACTCGTTTTTGCGAATAAGTACTCAAAGTACGAATTCATGAATTAAATTAACTACATCATTAAATCAAATTTAACATGTATTTAATACTAATTCATTATTCAATTCAAAATTAAACATTACATTATTTAATAACCCTTTACGATTTAAATTCCAAATCTAATCGTAACGCGTCTCAAAGACCGATTAACGTCCAACGTCGATTCAATTAAAGTCTAATGGGCTTTTGATTGATTTCTTAAGGCGTGGACTTTTGGTCAACTCGGGTCAAACCGATAACCAAAGTCCAATCCGGATTTACCCCATAAGCCCATAAATCAATCTTGGCCCATTAGGCCCAATTGAACAAAAAAGGTTCATTAGTCGCAATTGGGCTTTATGGTTAAGGTTTTGGGCCCAATTGGATCCAATCCACTTGGCCTAAACCAAACTTGATAAATCAAGCCCAATAGCCCCAAATGCAACAATTCAAGCCCAAATCCAATTTAAGCCTAAATAATTAAATTACACTAATCCAATTACGCAATTTAATTACCTAAAGTGCATTATATGATTAATCAACTAAATCAACATTTTTTAAAACACCAAATTAGTCTTATTAATCATATTCAATTCATTATCACATGTCAAACACACATAATGAAAAATCAAATCCATTTACATGCTTTCATGCTCTCGGCCAAGGAGGGATTTTGTGTCCGATTCGGTTTCGATCCAATCGAACCTACAATCGACATCAAATCACCATCCAATTTGATTTTATACACATCCAATGTCACAAAACCAAAATTCCAAGACAACATTAGGGCATATCACATTCGGCCAAGGTGGAATTTTTGGGGAAAAATCATCCAATGCATTTTTCATAAAATTGATTCCATGTAACATCATTCTATATACATGTAAGCATTCTTATTAATCAAATTTCACAAGAACATGCTTCAATCAATTTCATCACACCATTCGGCCAACATCAATGTTTTGGGGAAAATTATTCCAAATCAATTTTCAACAAATTGGTCCAACCAAAATGCATTTAAACATGTTATAAGCATACTCAAACAAGCAATTTATTCAAATCATGCTCAACAAACATTTACCCAAATTTTAAGCCCTACAAATTTCATGCTTGCAACATTAGCTCTTGATGCCATTGTTGGTAAATTCTAAGGTCCCAAGATCAAACAAGACATGAAATTATGTGTGAACACATCAATGGAGGTAGCGGAATACTCACATTGATCGGTAGAGTCGATTTGGAGACGATTCAAGCCCAAAACGCACTGCCTTGGTAAGCTTACTGCAACCAGTCCATGCTCACTGCAAACAGAAAGTTAAGTGAAGAAATGGAGCTCCTAGCTTCGTTGGATGGATCCCGGCTCATGGTCGAACCTCCCTACCACCTTCGCAAGACTTGTAAGTGTGCTAGCACTTGATTTCTCACCATGAGAAACCACTCTTGCTTCCCTTTAGCTCACGGTTTTGTGAAGAAAAACAGTGAGCAGTTTGCCCCATTTGGGCGTGAGAGAAGAGAGCAATTTGAGAGAGAAAAATGTGTATTATCTTGTCAAATGATTTACCAAAAATCAATTTATATTTATGCCATAATTTTCATTAAATTAATAATAAAATTATGACACAAACATGCAATGGCTTAGAGTGTCAAACACTCAAACTCCATGCAATGACATTGAGTGCAATCTACACTATCAACATGCAATGCATTATCAATAAAATAATATATACAATGACATGTGTCATGTGGGCCCCACACGTTTCCAAATGAAAGTGGGCCCACGTGCACTCACGCGTTCGGGTTCGATATTTCCGAAATACCGAGCTTACGTCGCGACGTTAATTCAATCGAATTTAAATAAATAATTGCCCCCGGTGAAATTATTATTTACGTCGCTAACGAATTAATTCTTAATTAACTCGTTTGCCCGAATTAAAATCTGATTTTAATTCCGCGTCGAAATCTAATTTCGTCTAATATATCGAATATATTAATACATCGATTAATTCCGAATTAATCGTTCTCTCTCTTTAGACGACATTTTATCCCGGATAAAATATCTCCGTTATTAATCCTAGATTAATTTTCTCTCTCTTCTATATAATCCCAGATTATTCAAGAGTGCAAGTTGTGCGTCATCGGTGGATTATCGGGAAGCGACCCATGAGATCCCCGGATAAGTTGGCAGTAAATACGGTCGTCGGAGTGCCCGAATCACGTACGTACCAAGTACTACGTTCTACCGATTTACGAGACAAGGTCGACTCCTAGCAAAGCACCAAGTCTTCCCAAGTTCTCCGGACATATTCATCAAAGAATATCTAGATCTGTATCAAGCGTAGTATACAATTGTATTGTGCATATCGGCCCAGTATCGGATAATCACGTGCTAGGGCTGGGGCTGGATAAGTGTCTGCCCCGTCCGAAACACATATCGGATGTCTGGTAACTAGTCTCTATAATCGGATATTCATGACCTGGTCATAATATCACGATTGGATGCGCATCACTTTAAGAGCACTAATACCGTATCCTGCGTGACATCATCTCCATTATGACTGGAGTGACACTTCCGTCTTGACATCACATCCAATACACTACGATTCTCTGATAAACCCAGAATAGGTGAACACAGAACCAGTTAAGATCCCCCACCACCAAAACTAAAGTTTACCGATTGTCGTAAGTATTAGCGATGTAAGTCTCAGGTTAAGACTATACACACCTACCTTGATTTCGGCCTCCCATAGACACCTAGTCATAATACCAATGGGATTCCGAAGGGTCTATCCAGAGCGAAGCTGTTTCCCGTACCATCGGTGAAACACGACCTCCTATCGCACTTGCACAAGTATCCAATACTTATATATATGAGAACTATGTCGTTGTGCCCTCACAACGCGCACAAGTGCAATACTAGTCTATTCCGCATTATCGATGTCCAGTCTCGATAATACTACGACTAGGGATATTTAATGATTAAACCTTTGGGGACTGATACTGTCTCATATCATTCTCAGTCCAGGAACTAATCATAGGGACCTCTCTTCATTTATATATCTATGGTGATCTAATCACAAACGATGAGAGTGCAATTTCCTTATTACTAGTTTAATTTGCTACAACAACACAATGATCTGTGCAAATAGTGACGCTATGGGTCATATTATCCAACACCTGCCCGATGACATCTTTTGTTGATCTTTTGTAGCCGGTTGGCTTTCTTCTTGGAGGGCCTGTCCTCTCTAGTGCTTGGGGCATGCCCCTTTGATCTTTTTCTTGTAGCCTTTCGGCTTTTCTTCTAGGAGGGCTTATCCTCTCTAGTTGCCTGGGGTATGCCCCTTTGCTCTTTGTATAGTTTTCTTTTGGTATAATACTTACTTTATCCAACAAAAAAAAAGTCAGTGGTGCTGCAATACTACTAAAGTCTTTAACAAATCTACGGTAGAAGCTTGCTAATCCATGGAAGCTTCTGACTTCTGTCACTATTGTTGGTGTTGGCCAATCCTGAATTGCCTTCACCTTTTCTAAATCTACCTCGATGCCATCTGCACTCACATCAAATCCAAGGAAAACAATTATATCCATACAAAAAGTGCACTTATCAAAGTTAGCATACAGTTTTTCTTGCCTTAACACATCAAGAACATGCTTCAAATGCATAACATGCTCATCTACTGTTTTATTGTAAACTAAGATGTCATCAAAATAAACGACAACAAACTTACCTAAAAATGCACGCATAACATGATTCATCAATCTCATAAATGTGCTAGGTGCGTTTGAAAGACCAAATGGCATAACTAACCATTCATACAAGCCATACTTAGTCTTAAATGCAGTTATCCACTCATCTCCCTCTCTCATGTGAATTTGATGGTATCCACTCTTTAAATCAATCTTACTAAAAATTTTGGAACCAAGCAACTCATCCAAACATGTCATCTAGTCAAGGAATGGGGTGACGATACTTTACCGTAATATTGTTGATAGCTCGACCATCAACGCACATACGCCACGTCCCATCTTTCTTAGGAACTAAAAGCACTGGTACTGCACAAGGACTCATGCTTTCCCTTACATACCCCTTGTCCATCAACTCTCGTACTTGCCTTTGTAGCTCCTTTGTCTCATAAGGTATTGCTCCTATAAGCCGGTCTGTTAGGAATGACTGCTCTGGTATGAAGTCTATCTGGTGCTCAATACCTCTAATGGGTGGAAGCCCACTAGGTATGTCCTCTGTCAGTACGTCACTGTAATCCTGCAAAAGAGATGAAATAGACACGGGAAGCAAAGGGTCAGAGTTAGTAAAATAAATATGAGGCTCCTTATAAACTAACAATAGCATGAGTTTGCTAGCCTTGAACGCTTTCCTCGCTTCACCCTCACCCATGTAGAAACTCTTTTTAACTCTCCTTTTTGTTTCCCCCTCACGTTCACTCACACTCCCCTTGGGAACTCCCACGGCCTTGGCCTTATTGTTTCCACCAGATACATCACTCTCACTAGTCTCACCGAAGGTTCCTTTTGCTCTCTCTTTGTCACGCTCAAGTTGCAACTTAACCTGATCTTCAAGGACTTGTGCAGGTGTAAGTGGGTATAATGTAATGGGTTTTCAATTTTGCTGAAAAGAGTACTTGTTCTTGAACCCATCATGAATAACCTTCTTATCAAACTGCCACGGTCTGCTCAAAAGAATATGTCTTACATGCATCGGTATCACATCACATATGACATCATCTGTGTATGGCACAATGGTAAAGCTCAACAATACCTGCTTTGTCACACTTATTTCCCCACAATCATTTAACCACTGCAACTTGTAAGGCTTCGGGTGTCTCAAGCAACTCAACCCCAATCGCTCAATCAAAGTTGTGCTAGCAACATTAGTACAACTGCCCTCATCTATGATCATACTATACCCATTGCCATTCACACGGCACCTAGTATGAAATATGTTCTCCCTCTGCTGCACATTCTCATCCTCTACAACATGTGCACTCAAAGCACGCTTGATAACTAAGGATAAGTTATTCAGCGGGTATGCATCTCCTTCATGGTCACCAGCATCCTCCAACTCTGGCATCTCCTCCTCAACCTCACTATCGGTAGAGTACACCTCTCCACTCTTTTTATCAATCACTAAGGTACGCCTATTGGGACATTGTGAAACATAGTGTCCCATGCCCAAACACTTGAAACACTTGACATCCTTAGTTCTAGCAGCTGCACCCTCGGGTTTTGGTCTAATTTTGCTCGGTTCTGCAGCCTCTTTACCCTTGGCACTAGGTTCGGCCCTAGGCTTATTAAAGCCTCCACTGAACTCGCCTCTAGGCTTGTCAAAGCCTCCATCTCGCTTCTCATTCGGAATCCATTTTCCCTTCCATGCAGAAGTAGCCTGAGTACCAAATCTGGATGTTGACCTTTTCTTGAGTTGCCTTTCTACCTTGATAGCCATGTGAAGCATATCCTCCAAATCAACATAGTGATGCAACTCCACTATGTTTGCAATCTCTCTATTCAAGCCCCCTAGAAACCGTGCCATAGTAGCTTTTGCATCCTCAACTACATTTGCCCTGATCATGGCAACTTCCATCTCTGTGTAATAGTCCTCAACACTTTTGGTCCCCTGATACAGATATTGTAGTTTCTGATACAATTCCCTATAGTAATGGATGGGTATAAATCTTTTTCCCATGAGACCTGACATGATCCAGGCCGACAACAAAACAAAGAACGCATTACAAGTACCAGAAGGTCCAATTACGAGGCAGAGGACCAAAAGACTCAGAGAAGCAATGGCGGGATTAGTTCAGAGTTTTATGGCCGACTGCAACAAACAAATAGAGATGCATGTGGGCTTCGATGGAAAGGGCCCAAAGCCATTTCATTTGGCCCAAATCAGTTTAGAATAAAGCTTCATAGGCTTTTGAAGACTTAAAGACTTGATATTTGTGTAATTTCGTTTTTAGGGGCATTGTTGTCTTTACGCCTTTAGGGTTTCTTTTTGTAACACTATTTAAGCTTACTTTCTTCTTCATTTGAGGGTAATCAACTAAATTGTAAACTCAAAAGCTTAAAGCTTTGGCTATGGCCGAATTATTGTAATGGAGGGATTCCCCTTTTCAAGTTTGAATCGACTTATCTAAGTTTGGCACACTTAGTGGCGTCTCCATTGCTAGCAAAACACTACAAGGATTCATCTTAAAGGTTCTCAAGGGCAAGTTCTTTGTGGGTTTTCTTTGTGGCCTTGGAAGGGTTTTTGTTCCTACAAAATCAAATTCGCGGTTCTTGGGGTTCTGTCCGTTGCTTGGGGTTTGCTTGGATTTCGAATCCAAGTGGGTTTCTTGTCAAGACCTCTAAGTTCTGCCCATGTCTGAACCGGCCTCTCATAATTTCTCCTCCGAGTAGAGACAAGTTGATCCCACCAAATCATAGCATAATCGGTAAACTCAATTGCTGCCAGATTGATCTTCTTTTCGTCTGAGCAGTGATGACAACTGAAAATCAATTCTATTTTCTTTTCCATTCAAAATAAGCTTCAGGATCATTCTTGCCATGAAATGTTGGTATCTTGATCTTGATGCTACCTAGATCACCATCTACATCTCATCGTCTACCATATTCCCTCCTATCATAATCCCCTCTTCTAGCATCAAATGCACCTCTATCATCAAATCGCCTATCCCTCCTATCATTCCTTCTATCAAACCTCCTATTAGGCCTCCTATCATGCCCAGGCTGAAATCTCTCATCCACATCATCAAGACCATCAGAATCATCAAACTCATTTTCAGCTTCCTCTTCATCTGGTGGTACATACTGTGGTGGTACACGTCGAGGTTGCACATTATGAGGTGGTGGTACATTCTGAGGTGGTGGTATATGCTGGGCTGGTGGTGCTCTGGGACCGCTACCAGTTTGAATACTCTCTACACTCTTGGTCAATCTCTCTAAATTAGTATTCATGTTCTCCATCATATTTGTAAATTTCCTATCCAAAGCCTCAAGCTTTTCATCAGTGGTTAGACCTGCCATCTCAACACTAAGCAAACAGATTAGAAATAACAAGAAAGTAAAGCAAATATGTAAATCCTCAAAATCTCACGTGTTTACACTCGAATGATATCACTCTACTCGTGTTTGCACTCTATTGGCTTTTACCCGATACTGTGGTCACAATCACTGCCTTTTACCACTCTTGAGTTCTTCCTCAATTCAAATGTTAATCATACTCAATCCAAGAATACAAAACCAAGTGTAGTCCTCAAGCTAGCATGAGACACAACGGACCCAATAATATATATATAGGGTAGGCGGAAACAAAATGTGAACAGGAATAGCAATGACGAAACTCAATCAATAATACTTAAGCTAGAGTAATTAGAAAAAAAGAAGTAAACAATTAGCACAATGGAAAAAAAAATAAGCATGCAAATTCACGGTCGTATGGAACTTCGGGAGAAAATTTGGCACCTCTATAGAAATTTTGATGGAATACCCTTCACGGACACCCAAATGTTAATATGGAACAAACTAAATTCAACCAAAAATTTTCACTTTTTTTTTTCTCAAGTGATCACTATCTCTCAAGTCCCTTTTTTTTTTTAATAATGCATCATTTTAATTCATAAAATATAATACCGTTTACATTACATGAAGCTCTAGGGCATATATCCCAATAATTTCCCACTTGCACTAGAGCAAATGGGATGACAAGAAACCCACTTGGATTCGAAATCCAGGCAAACCCCAAGCAACGGACAGAACCCCAAGAACTGCGAATTTGATTTTGTAGAAACAAAACCCTTCCAAGGCCACAAAGAAGACCCACAAAGAACTTGCCCTTGCGAACCTTTAAGATGAATCCTTGTAGTGTTTTGCTAGCAATGGAGACACCACTAAGTTGGCCAAAACTTAGATAAGTCGATTCAAACTTGAAAAGGGGAATCCCTCCCTTACAAGAATCCGGCCATAGCCAAAGCTTTAAGCTTTTGTGTTTTACAAATTTCGTGATTGTCCTCCAAATGAAAAAGAAAGAAAGCTTAATAGTGTTACGAAGAGAAACCCTAAAGGCATAAAGACAACAATGCCCCTAAAGGCTAAATTACAAAAATACCAAAGTCTTCAAGTCTTCAAAGGCCTTTGAAGGTGATTTGGGCCAAGTGAAGTGGCTTTGTGACATGATCCAGGACAACAAACCAAAGGACGCATTACAAGTACCAGAAGGGCCAATTATGAGGCAGAAGACCAAAAGACTCAGAGAAGCAATGGCGGGATTAGTTCAGAGTTTTATGGCCGACTGCAACAAACAAATAGAGATGCATGTGGGCTTCGATGGAAATGGCCCAAAACCATTTCACTTGGCCTAAATCAGTTAGAATAAAGCTTCCTAGGCATTTGAAGACTTAAAGACTTGATATTTGTGTAATTTCGTTTTTAGGGGCATTGTTGTCTTTATGCCTTTAGGGTTTCTTTTTGTAACACTATTTAAGCTTACTTTCTTCTTCATTTGAGGGTAATTAACGAAATTGTAAACTCAAAAGCTTAAAGCTTGGCTATGGCCGAATTATTGTAAGGGAGGGATTCCCCTTTTCAAGTTTGAATCGACTTATCTAAGTTTGGCACACTTAGTGGCGTCTCCATTGCTAGCAAAACACTACAAGGATTCATCTTAAAGGTTCTCAAGGGAAAGTTCTTTGTGGGTCTTCTCTGTGGCCTTGGAAGGGTTTTTGTTCCTACAAAATCAAATTCGCGGTTCTTGGGGTTCTGTCCGTTGCTTGGGGTTTGCTTGGATTTTGAATCCAAGTGGGTTTCTTGTCATTTGGTATCTAGAGCTCAGGGTTCCAAGGTCTGATTTTTTTCTATCTTTCCTTTTGTTTGATTCTATTTTTATTTTGTTCTTTGTTATTTTCGTTTCAGTTTTTGTTGGATCTTGTTTCTGTTTTGGTTTTGTTTATATTCTGGATCTGGTTTTGTTGTGAAGCATATTCTGGATCTGGTTTTGTTATGAAGCATATTCTGGATCTGGTTTTGTTGTTCTGCATATTAGTTCATCTTTTATCATTTTCCAGTTCTGAATCTTTTTGTTTTGTTCTTCCTGTCAGTTCATCCTAGTTGCATATCAGTTCATCTTTATCACTTTTTCCAGTTCTGGGTTTCTGTTCTGTTCTTCCCATCAGTTCGTCATAGTCATTCTGTTCTTTAGCATATGTTTAAGAAATAAGCATGTTCTTGGCGGCTGTGTGTTTTGTTTCTAAACCCTAGTGAAGTGTGAAATCAGACCCAGACCAGTAGCCTCTGAAATTAGACCCAGACCAATAGCCTCTGAAATCAGACCCTGACCAGTAACCTCTGAAAATTAGCCTCTGAATTCAGACCCTGAAATCATACCCTTATTCGACTCTGAAATCAGACCCTGACCAGTAACCTCTGAAAAATTAGCCTCTGAATTCAGACCCTGAAATCAGACCCTTATTCGACTCTGAAATCAGACACTGACCAGCAGCCTCCGAATTCAGACCCATCAGACTCTGAAATCAGGCTTTGAAAACCAGCCTCTGAAATCAGAACCTAAAATCAGCCTCTGAAATCAGAACCACATTTAGCATCTGACGTTATAAAAAAAAAAAAAAAGGACTTGAGTGATAGTGATCACTTGAGCAAGAAAAAAAAAAGTGAAATTTTTTGGTTGAATCTAGTTTATTCCATATTGTCATTTAGGTGCCCGTGGAGGGTATTCTATCAAAATTTCTATAGAGGTGCCAAATTTTCTCCCGAAATTGCATACGACCGTGAATTTGCATGCTTATTTTTTTTCCATTGTGCTAATTGTTTACTCCTTATTTCTAATTACTCTAGCTTAAGTATTATTGATTGAGTCTCCGTCATCACTATTCCTGTTCGCATTTTGTTTTTCCGCCTGCCCTATATATATATTGTTGGGTCTGTCGTGTTCATGCTAGCTTGAGGACTACATTTGGTTTGTATTCTTGGATTGAGCGTGGTTCACATTTGAATTGAGGACGAACTCAAGAGTGGTAAAAGGCAGTGATTGTGAGCACAGTATCGGGTAAAAGCCAATAGAGTGCAAACACGAGTGGAGTGATATCATTCGAGTGTAAACACGTGAGATTGTGAGGATTTACATATTTGCTTTACTTTCTTGTTATTTCTAATCTGTTTGTTTAGTGTTGAGATGGCAGGTCTAACTACTGATGAAAAGCTTGAGGCTTTGGATAGGAAATTTACAGATATGATAGAGAACATGAATACTGCTTTGGAGAGATTGTCCAAGAGTGTAGAGAGTATTCAAACTGGTAGCGGTCCTAGAGTACCACCACCTCAGAATGTACCACCACCTCACAATGTGCCACCTCGCCGTGTACCACCACAATATGTTCCACCAGATGAAGAGGAAGCTGAAAATGAGTTTGATGATTCTGATGGTTTTGATGATGTGGAGGAGAGATTTCAGTCTGGGCATGATATGAGGCCTAATATGAGGTTTGATAGGAGGAATGATATGAGGGATAGACGATTTGATGATAGAGGTGCATTTGATGCCAGAAGAGGGGATTATGATCGGAGAGGATATGGTAGGCGAGGAGATGTAGATGGTGATCTAGGTAGCATCAAGATCAAGATACCAACATTCCAAGGCAAGAATGATCCTGAAGCTTATTTAGAATGGGAAAGGAAAATAGAATTGATTTTCAACTGTCATCACTACTCAGACGAGAAGAAGATCAATCTGACAGCGATTGAGTTTACCGATTATGCTATGATTTGGTGGGATCAGCTTGTCACTACTCGGAGGAGAAATTATGAGAGGCCGGTTCAAACATAGGCAGAACTTAGAGGTCTCATGAGAAAGAGATTTATACCCAGCCATTACTATAGGGAGTTGTATCAGAAACTACAACATCTGTATCAGGGGACTAAGAGTGTTGAGGACTATTACACTGAGATGGAAGTTGCCATGATCATGGCAAATGTAGTTGAGGATGCAGAAGCTACTATGGCATGATTTCTAGGGGGCTTGAATAGAGAGATTGCAAACATGGTGGAGTTGCATCACTATGATGATTTGGAGGATATACTTCACATGGCTATCAAGGTAGAAAGGCAACTCAAGAAACGGTCAACATCCAAATTTGGTACTCATGCTACTTCTACATAGAAGGGAAAATGGGTTCCGAATGAGAAGCGAGATGGAGGCTTTGACGGCTAGAGGTGAGTTCAGTGGAGGCTTTAATAAGCCTAGGGCCGACCCTAGTGCCAAGGGTAAAGAGGCTGCAGAACCGATCAAGACTAGACCAAAACTTGAGGGAGCAACTACTAGAACTAAAGATGTAAAGTGTTTCTAATGTTTGGGCATGGGACACTATGCTTCACAATGTCCCAATAGGCGTACCTTAGTGATTGATAAAAAGAGTGGAGAGGTGTACTCTACCGATAGTGAGGTTGAGAAGGAGATGCCAGAGTTGGAGGATGCTAGTGACCATGAGGGAGCTGCATACCCGCTGGATAACTTATCCTTAGTTGTCAAACGTGCTTTGAGTGCACATGTTGTAGAGGATGGGAGTGTGCAGCAGAGGGAGAATATATTCCATACTGGGTGCCGTGTGAATGACAAGGGGTGTAGTATGATCATTGATGGGGGCAGTTATACTAATGTTGCTAGCACAGCTTTGATTGAGCGATTGGGGTTGAGCTGCTTGAGACACCCGAAGCCTTACAAGTTGTAGTGGTTAAATGATTTTTGGGATATAAGTGTGACAAAGCAAGTACTGTTGAGCTTTACCATTGGGCCATACACGGATGATGTCCTATGTGATGTGATACCGATGCATGACGGACATATTCTTTTGGGCAGACCGTGGCAGTTTGATAAGAAGATTATTCATGATGGGTTCAAGAACAAGTACTCTTTTCAGTATAAGGGAAAACCCATTACATTATACCCACTTACACCTGCACAAGTCCATGAAGATCAGGTTAAGTTGCAACTTGAACGTGACAAAAGAGAGAACGAAGGGAAACACCACTTTGGGCGAAACTAGTAAGAGTGTTGTATCTGGTGAGAAAAATAAGGCCAAGGCCGTGGGAGTTTCCAAGGGGGTGTGAGTGAACGTGAGGGGGAAACAAAAGGGAGAGTTAAAAAGAGCTTCTACATGGGTGAGGGTGAAGCGAGGAAAGCGTTCAAGGCTAGCAAGATCATGCTATTGTTAGTCTATAAGGAGCCTCATATTTATTTTACTAACGCTGACCCTTTGCTTCCTGTGTCTATTTCATCTCTTTTACAGGATTACAGTGACGTACTCACAGAGGACATACCTAGTGGGCTTCCACCCATTAGAGGTATTGAGCACCAGATAGACTTCATACCTGGAGTAGTCATTCCTAACAGACCGGCTTATAGGAGCAATCCCGAGGAGACAAAGGAGCTACAAAGGCAAGTACGGGAATTGATGGATAAGGGGTATGTAAGGGAAAGCATGAGCCCTTGTGCATTTAAGACTAAGTATGGCTTGTATGAATGGTTAGTTATGCCATTTGGTCTCTCAAACGCACCTAGCACATTTATGAGATTGATGAATCATGTTATGCGTGCATTTTTAGGTAAGTTTGTTGTGGTTTATTTTGATGACATCTTAGTTTATAGTAAAACAGTAGATGAGCATGTAATGCATTTGGAGCATGTACTTTATGTTTTACGAAAAGAACAATTGTATGCATTTGGAGCATGCATTTGGAGCATGTAAGTCCGAAGCTTTCATGGGTTAGCGAGCTTCTATAGGAGATTTGTCAAGGACTTCAGTAGCATTGCCGCGCCATTGACCGAGGTAGTAAAGAAGACAGTTGGTTTTCAATGGGGCGAGGCACAAGAGCGAGCATTCCAGGACCTTAAAGCGAAGTTATGCAGTGCACCCATTTTAGCACTACCCAACTTCGAGAAGACATTTAAGATTGAGTGCGACACATCAGGGTTAGGTATTGGAGCAGTTCTCATGCAAGAAAAGTGGCCAATAGCCTATTTTAGTGAGAAGCTGAATGAAGCAGCTTTGAGGTACCCCACATATGACAAAGAGTTATATGCGCTTGTGAGAGCACTTGAGACATGGCAGCACTACTTGTGGCCTAAAAAGTTCGTGATCCACACCGACCATGAATCATTAAAACACTTGAAGGGTCAAGGTAAGCTGAATAAGCGACATGTAAAATGGATGGAATTCGTTGAGTCATTTCCATATGTTATACGCCACAAGCAAGGTAAAGAAAACATAGTGGCCGATGCATTATCTCGCATGTATGTTTTACTTTCTTCAATGCATGCACGGATGTTGGGATTTGATTTGATTAAGGAATTATATGAGTGTGATTCTGATTTTGGTGAGATTTTTGCTACTTGTGCAAAGTCATCTTTTGGAAAGTTTTACATTCATGACAGATTCTTATTTAAAGCGAACAGGTTGTGTGTTCCTGCTAGTAGTATGCGTGAGTTGCTTGTGAAGGAAGCGCATGGGGGAGGTTTGATGGGGAATTTTGGGATTACTAAGCCTTTAGCTATTTTACATGAGCACTTTTATTGGCCTAAAATGAAACGTGATGTTGAGCGTATTTGTGATAAGTGTCTAACATGTAAGCATGCTAAATCTAAATTAATGCCACATGGTTTGTATACTCCTTTGCCTGTACCTAGTGAACCCTGGGTTGATATATCGATGAATTTTGTGTTAGGTTTGCCTAGGACAAAGAGGGGAAGAGATTCAATCTTTGTTGTAGTTGATAGGTTTAGTAAAATGGCTCATTTCATTGCATGTCATAAAACCGATGATGCTACAAACATTGCAGATTTATTTTTCAGAGACATAGTGCGATTCCATGGTATACCTAGGAGTATTGTATCTGATAGAGATGTTAAGTTCCTTAGCCATTTTTGGAAGGTGTTGTGGGCTAAACTAGGCACCAAACTATTGTATTCTACCACATGTCATCCACAGACTGATGGACAAACAGAGGTAGTTAATAGGACTTTATCTCAATTATTGCGCACTATAGTTGGCAAGAATTTGAAGAGTTGGGAAGATTGTTTGCCATTTATTGAGTTTGCATATAATCGTAGCATTCATTCTTCTACATCATTTTCACCTTTTGAAATTGTTTATGGTTTTCAGCCACTAACTCCATTGGATTTGTTACCTTTGCCTGTTGATGAGCATGCGGGGCTAGATGGAAAATGGAAAGCCGATTTGGTGAAGCACATACATGAGAAAGCAAGAGAGCAAATACAACGAAAGAATGAGCAATATGCTTCTCATGCTAATAAGGGAAGAAAGCGTGTGGTATTTCAGCCTGGAGATTGGGTTTGGGTACACATGCGCAAGGAGAGATTTCCTGAACAACGTAAATCTAAGCTACAACCGAGAGGGGATGGTCCATTTCAAGTTTTGGAACGGATTAATGACAATGCATACAAGCTGGATTTACAAGGTAAGTATAATGTGTCTGCTACATTTAATGTTTCTGACTTAACTCCTTTTGATGCAGGTACAGATTCGAGGTCGAATCCTTTTCAAGAGGGAGGGGATGACATGATCCAGGCCGACAACAAACCAAAGGACGCATTACAAGTACCAGAAGGGCCAATTACGAGGCAGAGGACCAAAAGACTCAGAGAAGCAATGGCGGGATTAGTTCAGAGTTTTATGGCCGACTGCAACAAACAAATAGAGATGCATGTGGGCTTCGATGGAAAGGGCCCAAAACCATTTGACTTGGCCCAAATTAGTTTAGAATAAAGCTTCCTAGGCATTTGAAGACTTAAAGACTTGATATTTGTGTAATTTCATTTTTAGGGGCATTGTTGTCTTTATGCCTTTAGGGTTTCTTTTGTAACACTATTTAAGCTTACTTTCTTCTTCATTTGAGGGTAATCAACGAAATTGTAAACTCAAAAGCTTAAAGCTTTGGCTATGGCCGAATTATTGTAAGGGAGGGATTCCCCTTTTCAAGTTTGAATCGACTTATCTAAGTTTGGCACACTTAGTGGCGTCTCCATTGCTAGCAAAACACTACAAGGATTCATCTTAAAGGTTCTCAAGGGCAAGTTCTTTGTGGGTCTTCTCTGTGGCCTTGGAAGGGTTTTTGTTCCTACAAAATCAAATTCGCGGTTCTTGGGGTTCTGTCCGTTGCTTGGGGTTTGCTTGGATTTCGAATCCAAGTGGGTTTCTTGTCACTTTGGGCCCTCTCTATTGAAGCCCACATGCGTCTCTATTTGTTTGTTGCAATCGGCCATAAAACTCTGAACTAATCCCGCCATTGCTTCTCTGAGTATTTTGGTCCTCTGCCTCGTAATTGGCATTTCTAGTACTTGTAAGCCATTACTATACGGGAGTTGTATCAGAAACTACAACATCTATATCAGGGGACCAAGAGTGTTGAAGACTATTACACAGAGATGGAAGTTACCATGATAAGGGCAAATGTAGTTGAGGATGCAGAGGCTACTATGGCACGGTTTCTAGGGGGCTTGAATAGAGAGATTGCCAACATGGTGGAGTAGCATCATTATGTTGATTTGGAGGATATGCTTCACATGGCTAGGGAAGGCAACAAGATTCGGACCCGGCCTAGTCCGGGAAGACCCGGTTCCGGAATTAAAAAATCTGGACCCGGGACTTTAAAACGAAGACCCAGGTCCGGAAAAAAATTAAAAATAATTAGATTTTAATAAAAAATATAAAATATTATGCATATATATATATATATATAATATAGAATTTAATAAAAAAAAATTAAAAGAATTGAAATAAAACTAATAAAATTGACAAAATATAAATATAAATATAAAAAAATACAATAAAAATTTAAAAAAAAATCCGGGTAATCGGGTCCGGACCGGATCTACCCGGGTCCGGACTGGGTAGACCCGGGAATATTTACCCGGTTCCGGAACTGGACCCGAGGTTGTGAAACCTCTTCTGGATCCGGATTTTGCCATCCCTCCACATGGCTGTCAAGGTAGAGAGGCAACTCAAGAAAAAAATCCACATCAAGATTTGGTACTCAGGCTACTTCTGCAAGGAAGGGGAAATGGGTTCCGAATGAGAAACGAGATGGAGGCTTTAACAAGCCTAGAGGCGAGTTCAGGGGAGGCTTTGATAAGCTTAGAGCCGAACCTAGTGCCAAGGGTAAGGAGGCCGTAGAATCGAGCAACATTAGACCAAAACCTGAGGGTACAGCTACTAGAACTAAGGATGTCAAGTGTTTCAAATGTTTGGGCATGGGACACTATGCCCCACAATGTCCCAATAGGCGCACCTTAGTGATTGATAAGAAGAGCGGAGAGGTGTACTCTACAGATAGTGAGGTTGAGGATGAGATGCCAAAGTGAAGAATACTAGTGACCACGAAGGAGCTGCATACCCATTGGATAATTTATCTCTAGTTGTTAAGCGTGCTCTGAATGCACATGTTGTAGAGGATGAGAGTGAGCAACTGAGGGAGAACATATTCCATACTAGAAGCCGTGTGAATGGCAAGGGGTGTAGTATGATCATTGATGGGGGCAGTTGTACTAATGTTGCTAGCATAGCTTTGATTGAGCGGTTCAGGTTGATTTGCTTGAAGCACCCCAAGTCTTACAAGTTGCAGTGGCTAAAATGATTGTGGTGAAGTAAAGGTGACGAAGCAGGTATTATTGAGCTCATACATTGATGATGTTCTATGTGATGTGATACCGATGCATGCTGGACATATTCTTTTGGGTAGGCCGTGGCAGTTTGATAAGAAGGTTGTTCACGATGGGTTCAAGAACAAGTACTCCTTTCAACATAAGGGAAAACCCATTACTTTATACCTAGTTACACCTAGACAAGTCCACGAAGATCAGGTTAAGTTTCAACTTGAGCGTGATAAATAGAGAGTGAGGAAAAACACCACCTTGGGGGAAACGAGTGAAAATGGTGAGCTAAATAGGGCTAAGGCCGAACCTAGTGAGAAAAATAAGGCTAAAGCCGTGAGTATTCCCAAGGGGAGTGTGAGTGAACGTGAGGGGGAAACAAAAGGGAGAGTGAAAAATAGTTTCTACATGGGTGAGGGTGAAGCACGGAAAGCTTTCAAGGCTAGCAAGCTTATGCTATTGTTAGCCTACAATGAGTTAGTCTACAATGAGCCCCATGTTTATTTTACTAACACTGACCATTTACTTCCTTTGTCTATTTCATCTCTTTTACAGGATTACAGTGATGTACTGACAGAGGACATACCTAGTGGGCTTCCACCCATTAGAGGCATTGAGCACCAGATAGACTTCATACCTGGTGACAAGAAACCCACTTGAATTCGGAATCCAAGCAAACCCCCAAGCAACGGACAGAACCCCAAGAACCGCGAATTTGATTTTTGTAGAAACAAAACCCTTCCAAGGCCACAAAGAATACCCACAAAGAACTTGCCCTTGAGAACCTTTAAGATGAATCCTTGTAGTGTTTTGCTAGCAATGGAGACGCCACTAAGTTTGCCAAAACTTAGATAAGTCAATTCAAACTTGAAAAGGGGAATCCCTCCCTTACAAGAATTCGGCCATAGCCAAAGCTTTAAGCTTTTGAGTTCTTATAAATTTTGTTTTTTGTCCCCAAAATGAAAAAGAAAGAAAGCTTAAATAGTGATACAAAAGAAACCCTAAAGGCATAAAGACAACAATGCCCTTACGAAATTACAAAAATACCAAGTTTTTAAGTCTTCAAATGCCTAGGAAGCTTTATTCTAAACTGATTTGGGCCAAGTGAAATGGCTTTGGCCCTTTCCATCGAAGCCCACATGCGTCTCTATTTGTTTGTTGCAGTCGGCCATAAAACTCTGAACTAATCCCGCCATTGCTTCTCTGAGTCTTTTGGTCCTATGCCTCGTAATTGGCCCTTTTGGCACTTGTAATGGTCTTTTTGCTTTGTTGTTGACCTGGATCATGTCATCCCCTCCCTCTTGAAAAGGATTCGACCTCGAATCTGAACCTGCATCAAAAGGAGTTAAGTCAGAAACATTAAATGTAGCAGACACATTATACTTACCTTGTAAATCTAGCTTGTATGCATTATCATTAATCCGTTCCAAGACTTGAAATGGACCATCCCCTCTCGGTTGTAGCTTAGATTTACATTGTTCAGGAAATCTCTCCTTGCGCATGTGTACCCAAACCCAATCTCCAGGCTGAAATACCACACGCTTTCTTCCCTTATTAGCATGAAAAGCATATTGCTCATTCTTTCGTTGTATTTTCTCTCTTGCTTTCTCATGTATATGCTTCACCAAATCGGCTTTCCTTTTTCCATCTAGCCCCGCATGCTCATCAACGGGCAAAGGTAACAAATCTAATGGAGTTAGTGGCTAAAAACCATAAATAATTTCAAATGGTGAGTAAGATGTAGAAGAATGAATACTACGATTATATGCAAATTCAACAAAAGGAAAACAATCCTCACAGGTTTTTAAGTTCTTATTGATAATAGTACGCAATAACTGAGTCAAAGTCCTATTAACAACCTCGGTCTGGCCATCAGTTTGGGGGTGGCAAGTAGTAGAATACAAAAGTTTAGTTCCTAACTTACCCATAAAACTTTCCAAAAGTGACTAAGGAATTTGACATCACGATCTGAAACTATACTCCGTGGAATCCCATGGAGTCGTACTACTTCTCTAAAGAACAAGTCAGCAATGTTAGTGCATCATCAGTTTTATGACATGCTATAAAGTGTGCCATCTTACTAAACCTATCAACCACTACAAAGATGGAATCTCTACCCTTCTTAGTCCTAGGTAAACCCAAGATAAAGTCCATCGATACATCTACCCATGGCTCACTAGGTATAGGCAATGGTGTATACAACCCATGAGGCATAACCTTAGATTTAGTTTGTTTACAAGTTAAGGATTTATCACATAAACACTCAATATCTCTCCGCATTTTAGGCCAATAAAAATGTTCAGTCAATACCCCTAAGGTTTGGCAATGCCAAAGTGCCCCATTAAACCTCCCCCATGTGCTTCCTCACTCAACTAAAACTCACGCATACTACAAACAGGAATGCATAATCTATTCTCCCTAAACAGAAACCCATCCTTGGGAAGAAGTCGAAAGAGAAGTAGTTCTAGGAGGGCGAGTCGGTACTCCTCCCTTCTTAAGGTCCTCTTCTGCCGTGAGCAACATCCTATGTAGCTCCTAGTAGGTACAGACAGTCCTGTGCATGTTGAAGTACATCACGAACTGGCGAAATGAAGCTGGTAGTGAACCAAGAATGACACTCCTACCGAGAATGTCATTCAGGATGAGATTATGTTGCCTCAATTGATCGATCAAATCGATCATCTGAAGAACATGTGGGCTAACACTCTGCCCCTCATCAAGACGCGCATGGAACAGTTCCATGGCGACTTTGTGAACAATCATTTGTTCCTGGTTCTCAAACGATTGTCTCAATCGCGTCATCATACTATAGGAATCTAGCATACCATAGTATTGTTGCTTGAGTTTCGGAGACAGTGAACTAAGGATGTATGATTTAACCCTTAAGTCATCATCCTTCCAAGTTTCAAAAACTTGGCGTTCCTCCTCCGAAGCATCCTCACCCACTGCAAGGGGCAACGGACCCTCAAGAACATAACCCAGCTTCTCGGAATCGAGGACAATCCTCAAATCCAATTCCCAGCCTGCAAAGTTCTCAGCGCCTTTCAGTTTGTTCGCATCAAGCATACGCGCAAACTGATTTGTGGATTGTGCCGCCATCGCCAATCTATCATATAGATCACGAAAAACGGTTAGCAGAAATAAAGTAGTTTCATATAATATCAAAAGCATAAACTAGATCATGGATTTTTAATCTAATATGCCCCTCCCACTAAATCATGCAATACTGTAATCCCAAAACAGAATACAAATATTTAATAATTAAATTAAATACTAATGGTGAAAAGTGGATCCCGTGAATATATTTCGGCTCACAGCAGAGGCACGGTCTCGCATACGTATATTCATCAGGTAGACAACTCATTTGTCAATCATTCACTAATGACTCCTAAGTATCCGGTCCTGGCCGTTTCTCGTTGTCGCTGCGAAGGCAGGCCCACAAGGAGACGTACCAAGGTTAAACTCGTCAATGATAAACTCAAGTTACTTACGTAATCATGACAGCTAGGGCACGTTCAGAATTCCGCTTTTACTTGAATTTACCTAGTATCTGATATACATCCGGTATAAATAAATCTTTATCGGCTACATCCTCACAGCAGAGGCACGGTCTCGGATGTAGTCACAAAGAAGTATTCATAACCGTATTGACAAGACAGACCATATAACATGCATCAAATACATAATTACATTCAAACCTTATTAATTAGGGATTTTCCGCTAAGTGTCATACACCCTAAATCTAACCAATTTAGATCCTAATAAGCATGCATAAAGTCAAGAAAACATGATTAAACATTGATTCAATGAAGGCTAATCATTTTAGGTGGCCTAGAATCAGACTCGCTCTGATACCATTTTGTAGGGGTTTTTAGGGGGTGAATCAGGTAACGCATCGGAAGCGGTGAAAAATGCGATTTTCAGATTTCAAAACTTTTTTCTCGGATTAATTAAATAAACATATTTATTTAATATTCCAATAATCAAATTATGAAATAAAATTCAAATGAATCATATTCAAGTGAATTTACCAAAATACACTTGCTTTGTATTTTTGTCCATTTTAGTCCGAAATTGATCTAATCAATTTTGAATGATTCTAAATCATTTCTAAGATGAACTTAGCATGTTCAAAACATCAAAAAACCAAAGCAACCAAAATCCCCAATTTTTAACTTCAAAGCCGTGAGCACCATTAGGGTGCCATTTGGTGCACTTTGTCATTTCATGCATCAAAACACATCAAGATGTAATCCAATGAACATGAAACTTTATATGCATCATATACACACACAAATACACAACATATATGAAAAGCCCCAAATTTGGAATTGGTCAAGAACCCTAATTTTACAATTTCCACAAATTGGACAAATTAGACCAAATACATTAAATCATTACTTCAATCATCATTCTTCCATCCAATCCAAGTCTCAACACAATGAAACAACTCAAGATCAAATCTAGGTCATTTAAGAGTGGGTCAATAACTCTAGATTAGCAACATGGTTTCAAAAACCTTAAAAGAAAGTTTACAACTACAATAGTCACAACTTCCTTCACCATACAAGCTCAACACTTCATTCAAACTTCCATCAACAAAAACACAAAGAAATAAAGAAATAAATAATCTAAGAACATCACATGTTGAAGCCTTGAGCCTAAGGAACATATCTTAATACAACTTTATTAGATATTTATTTAAGTCAACAAAAGCAACTAACATCATTTACTTTAAATATCCTAACATAAGATATTTATATTTTAATTAATTTAATCATTTAACAATTAAATAATTAATTAATTAATCAAATACAAATATATTAAATATATGTATAATATTTACATTAAATATTAAAAACATATATTCATTTAGGATAAAAGTCAAATAACTCATTTTGACTATTAATTAATGTGTATTTAAATTAATCAAGTATTAAATGTAAATACACAATAATTAGGCAAATGACTATCTAGTCCCTTTAGCACGTATCTTGCGTTTAACCTTTAAACGACTTTGTAAATAATCAATATTATTTATTAATGTTGCTCTAGTGCTCTACGAGTATGTTTCATTATTGAGACTCTCTAGATTCAGGTATATCCGTCACGAAATCAAATTCATGTCCATAATCTATCCACCCGTAGATTATGACGATCACGGATAATCTCGTTGAACCATACAGGTCGAGGTCATGGCAAATGTATAATTCCTCCGTCACAGGTATCCGGATAAATCCTAGAGATATAGATGTAAACGCCAAATCTCTATCGGGATTTTCCAGTCGACTATTCTATTAGCAATCTCAAAAAGAATGTTTAGAACTAGCTTCTAAACTTTACCACGGGCCCATGGTTTTATCTGATTGCTAATCATATGGACTACCTATGCTCTGATACACAGAACTGACGGATCCTATCTTGATACACATAGGACACCCTGAGGATCAATCTACACCCAACGAACAGGCGAAGGTCTGATCTAAATAGATCGGTGACGTGACTGCTGTCTAAGTGTAGAAGATGTCTCATGTGCCCACAATGGCATCTCAAGTCTAAGAATCACAAGTGCTACTCAACCCAAGAAGATTCTTATTGACGCTGTGTACCATCCATTAAGAATCTTCGGTGAGTCGTTCAGTGTTTATCCGCTATAAACACCTACACGTCTATACTAGTCTCCAAGACTTATGGTTCATTGAGAAACCATTGGAATCATATATCCAGTATACGACATGTACCGGTCTCAACGGGTTTACTATACTGACCAAGTAGTGTAAACCTTGACCAGGAACTGTCTGAGAATGACAACGTCATGATACTTCTCAATGTCCGTTGCGACGCTTTTGCAACTGTATCATGACTAATCATTCTAGGGTCATTACGTCTTTACCATATAGAAAGATAGATTATATTATGAAACTGCATATATTACTCATAATAATAATGTTTTACAGAAGTATTTAACATAAATACAACCGGGAATTGGCGCTGTGAGGGTGTAGTTATAGGATTGTTACCCATATCGGTTGTATATTGATACTAGACAAATTCAAGTGAAAGTGGAAATCCTGAACCTGCCAAAGCTGTCAGGACTACACCGGAAGCTTGAGTATGTCATTGACAAGTGTAGCCTTGATACGCCTCCCAGTGAACGTGTAAAAGCTGTCACAGCGAGAAACAGTCAGGACCAAAACCAAGAGTCATTGGTGAGTGATTGACAAATAGTTGTTTACCTAATGAATATACATAGATGAGAACGTGTCAAAGCTATGAGTCGAAATATATTCATGGGATCCTACTCTCACTATGGAATTCGATTTGAATATTGAATTCCCGTTGTCCATTGGGGATTACGGTATTACGTAAAGTAGTGAGAGACACTGCTGAGTTTAAAATCCATAACTTAAGCAATGTGTAATATTTTAGAATTTACTGATTTCGTTTTCCTTTTATTCTATACTGCTTATAGAATTTTGCTTGTAATCCACTGCATAGTATATTACTTGAATATATAGGTTTTCTGTCTTTACTTATGGTTGCGTAGTTCTAGAATAGGTCATAGAAAGACAGTAGACTTGGATATAGTTAGATTAGTTGAAACCATCGGGAACTGTTGTTCCGATTTTCTTTCAAAATGAAGATGGTTTGTGACTTAGTTACTAAGTCACGATTAGGTAATCTAAAAGGATATATGTGTTTAGGATATAACTGTCTAGTTAAAGTTGTTTCTTATGCAGTAAGAATTGACTTGAATGGTTCATGTCTCGAGAGTCTTGACTGGCATTAAGAAGATCCCTTAAGTGTTTGTTTCTCTTATAATTACGTTTCTTGACTTAAGTGACTTTTAGAAGTCACGTGTCTGACACAATTTGCTAATCGATTATTTGTAAATGTTGTGAATAATTGAACGCAAATTATAAAGCTTAAGAAAGGAGATAAATATTGTTGTGTATAGAGAATATTGATTCTCACAATACGACAATTGTAGGTATTGGATACCGGATCTCCCGTCTAGTTAATTAAAGTAATGTTTAATAACTGTTTTGATATTTGATAACAGAACTTGTGACTATTGGATAGTTACTTGTTCTGTATAAACAGTTGTTACATATTTTAAAGACAACTAGTAGTGTCATTAATGAGAAGATAAACATTAAGAAAATATTCGGTAAAATAAATAACTTAGAACAGTGCTTTATGAGTTTTGATCATATAAGCATTTGATGCTTGTTCCTTATGGTAAAAGATGGTCTGATACGAGTTCACACCACATATCCTTATCCATTTAATGAATATTGTATTCAGGAAGTGATTAAATCTCATTTAACCAATGATCGTCATTGGACCACCGATTTATTAAACTAATGCTTTGGAAGTATGTAGTTTAATGAATTAGAAATTGCCTTGTATAGTTTTCTTTGCTTCGTAACTCAGTTAATGAATTGTCATGACTTAGTTACGTGTTTCTACTAGAGAACATGTTGAGCGTCTTGAATTGTTCAAGAACTGTCAATATGTTTCTAATGAAACTCGGATAGAATATTGTGAATAGTTCAAAGATACTCTATCTGTAGTGTTGAAAACTGTATCTTTATAAATTCATTGCGCGTCTTTGAATTGTTCAAAGATGTTTGATATGATCAAACACATGAATTTAAGGCAATTGGTTCTAAGATTATTTAATGAATTTGATTCTTACTCAATATTAAACTTTCGTATTTCCATTGTGATAGAATTGGTCAGTGGGAGTTATCGAATCTTATATGATTTGATTCGTTGATATTGAGTTTACTGAATTAATTTTCGATACTCTTGGGTTTATGCTCCAATAACACTAATTCGTCTTTTTAGTTAATGTTCCATCCGTTTCTACAATTACATATATGATATGTGTAGTAGAAAATTTGAATATTAAAAGGTTTGAGATTTGAAACTTTCATTTGTATAATAGTTATTTAATTGAAAGTACTTGTGCCTCGGAGGTATGAGTGAAAAGTTTATCGTTTATTCTATTTAATAGAATATTATATTCTGTTTAATAGAATATCTTTTCTACGATCCCGAGTAGGATGTTGACGATTGTAGAAATGATTTGACTTAGTGAAGTCAAATGTGACAATGATAAACTATAAGTGGAACTACATAATTAATAAGATGAAAATACCCTTAGACATCTTCCGTATAAGTTTAATAGGATGTCAGAATCATTTGCAAAGTATTTAATACGTAATGATTCTGATGTTTTCTTATTGAAGAAAATTATCTTATAACTTATAGTGGGAGCGATATTTGATATCGATTTCGGAAATTACCATTGAGGCATAGATCTAAAATTGTTCTAGCTTACTACGATCAAGTTTAGAACTTGATTAGGCTTTCATTATGAATAATTCATAAAATGTGCAAATTGTTTGCGCAGCAAAAGCGAAGTGAGCTCGATAAAGGTTTGACATTTATAGTATAACAATGAGAAAAGTTATTCTCAGTAATCTATTGTAGATTCTGAGGAAGCTAGTCTCTTGTCGCATAGAATGGACAATTAAGGATTTGTTGGTTAATGTTGATATTAAACCGTGGTTTTGGCTTAAGAATGCAAAGTGGCGTTCTTGAGTGATTTCTTCGAATGAGAGATCCGTCGTGATTTCTTTGTTTGAAGAGTTCATTCTAGAATGGCCCTAGATTTTGTATTTTGCTAAGATCACAATTTGATATACTAGCTTATGGAGCCTATTGTAGACTCAGATGAGCTTTACGGAAAATCGTGTTCTCTAGTTTTGATATCAGTCAGATTTTCTGGTTTTATCGAAGTATAGAGAAGACGTATTTGTCAGTAGGGTCAGTAGGAGCGTACAAATTTCTTTCTAGTATTACATATATGAGTCTTCTTTTCTCCATGAATGTAGTGGAAGTAGTCTCTGTTATATTTGATATAAAGTTTTATATAAGATATAAAACTGAGAGACTTGTGAGAGACTCCCATTAGTCGCATATTAGATATGATCTAATAAAGGACACAATAAGACTATCTGTATGACAGTTAGTATAACTGTTTGACAGTTAACATGTCTTTTATATATATATAGTATTCATCTTTCGTAAAGGATGATTCCTTTGTCGAAAGTGAAATTGATTAGAATGTCTAGTCAATCTTATGCATATAATAATGACATAATGAATATTATATTATATGCGATTGAAGATGTCAATTTAATCGTAATTGTTATGAGTTATTTTGATATATTGTAGACCATATGATGGATCTAGAAACATGTACTTTGTGATCTTTGAGATATTAAGAACGAGTTTCTCATACATGGAGAATTTAGTCTGCAACCATAAGGTCAGATTAGTTTTGATCCTAATTATGACATAAGATAGTCTATGTCATATAAAGTCAGAAAAGATGCAGTGGGAGTGTCACAGATGATTCTACTAAATTAGTGGAATCAGTTGCAACTTATGAAGTATTGACTTATGAAGTTGCGTAGTGACCTCATATATTAGAAGTCTTCGTATTAGTGTAATGCTTGCGGTTGTCTGCAAAGTAATTGGATTTGATCTCTAAGTACATAGACAACTTAGTAGCTATAACACAATACTGATATAGCGTCTGAGTCATATTGATGTGGAATTTGGATTCTGCAAAATATGAATGATGTTGGTTAAAGAAAACGGTTTGGTTTGTTAGACAGACTCAATTTGTTAAAGCAGACTGACTTGTTATTGCCTACCTCTTGAGTGCTGGTGAGCTCTTGAGGGCCATGACTATGCGATACACATTAAGATGTGTATAGGATATCATGGATTGGCACTAGAGCAAGTCGGAGAAATTGTTAGGGTTGGTGCTTCGAGTGCCAATCCGGATCGTATTTATGTATGATTCATAAATACCAGCAATTGTATTTTCCATAATATTACTAATTTAGTGGTTGCACCCTTGTCTTTTATACACTTATTTGATCTAATTACGATTAGATATCTTATTACGATTAGATCGAAACTGAATCTGGTTCAGTGATACGTGTATATTAGACAAAGACCCTAGGATTTACAGTATAGTGCGCAGTTACAAAGTAGTTTGTAATTGACATTGGGAAGCGCACTATTAGTTGTATATCCTTAAATAAAGTTCATGGTCAAAATTTGCTAACACGGGTCGGTTAGTAAAATCTGCTGAGAACAATACATGTCGTGTATCGTGACTTGGTCCGATGGTTTATCATAGTGAACCATGAGTCTTTGGAGACTCGTATAGACATGTAGGTGTTTATTTGATAAGACACTGAATGACTCACTGAAGGTTTCCTAATAGATGGTACACCAACGTCAATAGGAACCTTCTCGAGTTGAGCGGGCATATTGGTCCTTCGACTTGAGATACCATTGTGGATATATGAGCTATCCTCCACACTTTGATGGTAGTCACGTCAAGGATCTAGCCATGATCATACCTCCGCCTGTTCGTTGGGTGTGGACTGATGCTCATAATATCCTGTGCGTATCAAGATAGGATCTGTTAGTCCTGTGTACAGGGCATATGCATCCAGCACGTGTTTACGATCTAGTAAATCCATGGCCGTGGTATACATTTGGAAATCAGTTCCGAGTGTTATTTCGTGATCATAAATTGAAAGTCGACTGTCTTATACCGAACGGATTTGACATTTTCATCTATATCCCAAGTATAATACGAATGGCCTGTGACAGAGAGATTATATGTATGCTATGACCTCGGCTTGCATAGTTTAGCGAGATTATCCATGGTCGTCATAATCCATGAGTGGGTGGATTATGGACACAAAATTGGATTTCGTGACGGATAAACCTAAACTTATAGAGTCCCACAATATGAAGTGTACTCGTTGAGCACTTGGGCAACTTAATATGAATAATATGTATTATTCATATTACTTCAGTGGATTAAGTGAGTTAATTCGTATCGTTTAATCGTTAAACGATAACACATGCAATTAGGGAATTTTTCCGCTAATAATTATTGTGTATTTATATTTGATACATAATACGATTAGATACACATTAATTATTCGTCAAATGAGATTTTGACACATGCCATAAATATATGTATTTGTTATTTAATGTAAATAAAAATACATATATGTGCGTAAATTAATTGTTTAATTATTTAATAGTTAAATAATTAAATAATTAAAAATTTAATCTTTATCCATTTATTATTATTTGAATAATACATGGTGAGATTTAATTGGACAACTTGGCATGACTTTTATTACACTTTTTTTTGGTCTAATTTTGATTGGTTAAAAATAAAGTGTAATTGTATTTTTATTTATTAAAATTAAATGACAAATTTGCCCCCCTAGTGTGCCATTTTCGTCTATACATAAATGAGAGAAAGAAAAATTTTGTTTTGATTATCTTCATCTTCTTCAACCACACTTAATGCCGAAAACCAAAAAGAAAAAATGGGTTTGAGAATTTATTTGAAAATACATAAAGAAAAGACGAAAAAAATCAAGAAAAAAAGCCTAAGGATTTTGGGATTAAAGGTAATTCTACAAACTCTTTAGCTTGGTAATTTTTTTTACTTGCTTCTTGATCATCTAATGAGATCTAGGGTTTCTTATTTTTATAATTTTTGGGGTTTTTGGTTGTGGTGAATTGATATGGAAGATTAGAGCATGTGTGAAGCTTAATTGGAACTAATTAGTGTAATTTTGTTCAAATTGTTGTTGGACATTAGAGTTGCTATTCTAGAGTGTTGTGACCACTCTTATGGCACCTAGAATTGTTCTAGAGTTGTTCATATTTGGTGACTTTGGTTTGTGTAATGATTAATTAGATTAATCTTTGAAAATTGGATTTAAAGCATGAATTTTTGGTAATTTCGGTTTGCTGATCTGATTTGGTTAAACTGGATATTCTGGGATATTTTTGATGTCATACTAATGTAATGGATGTGTTTTGGGAGTTGGCACAATTGCCGGAAATTGTTTCCGACTTGAAATAAGCGAAAACAGCCAAAAACGGCGTTACCGGGTGGATTTTGAGCTAATCGGGTGACGACTGTCCAAACAGTGAGTTCGTCACTGTTCAGGCAGCCCATGAACTGCCCCGACACTATTGGAGCTGACCTTGGCAATTTCCATAAGTGTCGGGTGGTCGGTCGGTCAAAAACACGTTTTAGACCATTTTGCGGAAAAACGATTTTCGTAAAAATTTCGCGACGTTTCAACATTATTTATGTCAATATTTGATATTGAATAAATAGGTTTAAGGTGAAATATGAATAAATTATTCATATTAGATATTGAATAATTTATTTGGTATTTTGGAAAAGTTTTAAAATACGATTTCGCCCGACCCGCGCTTCCGCAGCGCCCCATCGCCCAAAACCCCTACAAAAAGTATTAACCCAGAAAGAACAAAACGAAAATAAAAACAAGATCCAACAACAACTGAAACTATTATTAAGCACATTTGGTTTCTTTGTTCTGGCCAGGTTTCATCTTGGTCGAATTGGGTTCACTCTTATTTGTTGAGGGGGAGAAGTTTTTGGGAGGTCCCTTGTCCTACAGATTGCTCTTGGAGTTGGCGTAAGATCTTGGAGCTTCGTTCTTGGTCCCGACGGTGGATGAGAGTTAGGATTGAGAATGGTGAGAAGACTTTATTGTGGTTTGATTATTGGCATCCTCCGGGCCGATTGTGGACACGTTGGGTGAGAGAGTGATTTATGACTCTAGCTTGGATAGGATGGCCACAGTTGCTTCCATTATCTCTGATTCTGCTTGGCGTTGGCCCTATTCTAGGTCTGCTGCCCTTGTTGATTTGACTCAGTCCCATCTTCTGTCTCCTTCTAGTTTGAGGGAGGATGTGCTGGTTTGGGAGGATGATAGGAGTGGGAGATTTTCTGTGGATAGTGCCTGGAATGTCATGCGGACTAGGGGAACCTTGCTGCATTGGTCTCGAGTTGTTTGGTTCCGGAAGGCTATTCCCCGCCATTCCTTTTTACTTTGTATGTCTATTCAGGGAGGCCTTTGTACCCAGGATAGTTTGATGAGGTTTGGTATCTCTGCTTGCTCGCGTTGTATTCTCTGTGGTTGTTCAAGTGAGGACATTTATCATCTTTTCTTCCAGTGCCTCTTCTCTTCGAGGGTCTGGTCGTCTGTGCTGGCTATGTTTCTGCTCTTCTTTATGATATTGTTTTTTATGTTCGGAATCATGCTAGCTTTTTACGTAAGGTGAAACCATCTTATGACAATAAATGGCTTCACATTTCCTGGCACTTGCCCATTGACATCTTCTGTTGATCTTTTGCTTGTAGCCTTTCGGCTTTTCTTCTAGGAGGGCTTGTCCTCTCTAGTTGCCTGGGGTATGCCCCTTTGCTCTTTGTATAGTTTTCTTTTGGTTATAATACTTACTTTATCCACAAAAAAAAAAGAAAGCAAGTTTAAATAGGTTACAAGAAGAAACCCTAAAAAGGGATAAAAATGTCCCTAAGGGGCGAAATTATAAAAAGGCCCAAAAACTATCTTAACATAAAATGTGAAGCTTCATTCAGAACTCATTTGGGCCAAGTGAAGTAGCTTATGGCCGTCTCCATTGAAGCCCATATGTGTCTATAGTGTGCCTCTGACTTGTCTATTGCAGTCGACCATAAAACTCTGAGCTAGTTCTGCCATTACTTCTCTGATCCTTTTGGCCTTCTGTCTTGTGATTGGCCTTGTTTTTTTTTTTTTGGATAAAGTAAGTATATTAACCAAAGAAATAACAAAAGCACATGGGCATACTCCAAAGAGCTAAGGAAGACATGCCTTCCTAGCTACAGAACAAAAGCAAATAAAAAAATATCGTCGGATAGTTGCCAAGATTTTTGAAGCCATCTATTATCATATGAAAGCTTCACCTTTCTTGACAAACTAGCATGAGTCCGTACAGTAAACATAATATTGGTCAAGAGAACTCTATATGGACTAAGAGACTCGTCATGTAGTCTAGCATTCCTCTCATTCCATATGAAGTAAACTGCAGCGGCAAAGGATAATCGAACAAGTAAATGACAAAAAGATCCACTACTATATTGCTCCATCCACTTAATAGTCTGCATCCAGTCACGAGAGCACCAATCTATACCACATTTAGCCAAAATAGACGACCATATCTAAGAAGCAAACGAACACTTGAAGAAGATATGATCTCTATCCTCCCCCGAATGACCACAAAGCACACACATAGAACAACTTGAAATCCCAAAAGCCATTAACCGATCATGAGTATAAAGACCTCCATTGGTACTTGCAATGGTTCTACTTTGATGTTGGTCGTGTCTCTGGTGCTTCGAGTGTGCCTTGGTTCATGTCACACGCCCAAACCGTTTCAAATTCATCCATCACAGAAATAGGAAGCCGAACACGAATTTTATACAGTGAATCACATTCATCATCAGAAATAATGAACACAACACAGGTTCTTTATAGGTAGTTAAATACAATATCCAAAACTGAAATCATAATACGGATTTCATACTATTTTTTCGTCCATAATCTGAAATAAAACTCATTCATTTCACATCATGTCATTTTATATCATATATGTAAATGCTATCAACATCAGAGTTTACATACGCACATATCCAGTCACACATATAAATTGCATGTCTAACAACAAAGCATACATAACCACTCAAAAGATCCATGACTAAACTATAAACTTACATATGTGCTCTTATAACGAACGTAAACTTTTATACAAATAAATACATCCGTCATCAAAGCCAAAAGTGACACATAATCATACGTGCTCTTATGATGTTGATAGTATGAAATCTGCCAATTTCTGACAACATTAAAATGGAAAACGTAAAACAATCTCTTTCGAAAACCATCTCGAAAACACATTATAACAACTCTTTTATTATGAACAAAAATCAATTTTGAAATTCATCATCATCGTAAATCCATATTAAGCGTCTAGTATAAACTAAACTGAATGAAATATATCAAGCTTCCAGTGTCCATATCACGTGCATAGATCAGACAATGAACTAAACAAGCTCATGTCGATAAAGAGTAGCAGGTCGGTCCACTGTAGTTGGACAAAGCCCTATAAGCCCCACGACGGAATCAAAATCATAAAATTAAAAAAAACACATATAAGCGTCATGACGGAAACTTATCATATCAAATAATATCATAAACGATATAGAAAAGTACCATAATCAAAACATAATTCTTTTGAAATCATTTTTTCCCCAAAACCCAAATTTGTTTGAGTCAAAAATAAATCTTTGAAAAGTTGATCAAAACTCAAATGTATATCCTTCAAAATCATTGTCTCGCATACAAACTTTTCAAAATATATATCAAGCGTCCACAATTCGAGTAGCGCGCACTGACCGGACAGTGTACGAACAAACCATGTCGATAGAGTACCAGGTCAACCATTATTCGATGGTTAGGACACCATAACAGGTACCCCAGCTAAGCCAGAATGAAACATATACAAGCACCACGGAGGGTCAAAAACATAAAACTATCAAGCACGAAATAGATTTTCAAGCGTCTCGACCGAAACAAAGTTTTATTGTTCAAAAACATCAAAATCATTTTCGAGCGTTGAGACGGAAACATATCATCAAGCACCTCGATAGAAACACATCGATAAATTATAAAATATGAAAACGTGAATCAAGCGTCGAGGTGGAAACATATTTTTTATCCTTTATAGTTAATGCCAAAATATCTGAAATATTTCTTTCTTTCTTTTCTTTCTTTTTTTTAATCAAAACACTTTTATGCCTCAAATCAAATACCAAGATCTCAAAACATAAATCAAAATATCGAAACACAAAAAAATAAAAATAAATCTATATGTTCATAATTCAGACTACTAACACCATATAATTGCTTGTACCTCAAAACACATTGAATTCGCATCACATACATGTACATATATCTATCTAAACGACATACTTTTAACATAGTATACAAATATACATATCTTGTAACATCCCCAATCCGGAAGATGCTACCGGCAGGGAATAGGCCGTACTATTCCCCCGAGCCTCTAACTTTCTAACAATATTAACTCATCTCATGTATGAACTTATGCACGGGACCGATGCCCAACTCAACCTTTATAAATGCATAACGCTTTTCTAATTAAATATTCAAATTCATTATACATCACAACTTTAGTAATATACACTTATAGCTTTTACATGCAAATTCTTTACTAATCAAACTTTATGCCATATGACTTTCTCTGACACCGACTAGAATGAATTTCCGACTCGATCTGGTGGACCAAACCCTCTAGTGACTGCTATGAGTATGATCCTCTCGAGCTTTTCCTCCCGGAATACCTGCAAAACAAGTAAACTGGTAGTGTGGGGTTAGACTGTTGTACAGTTTAAGTGAGTGGACGAAAACTAAAATACTATTATGAAAATATTTGGTTCAAAAACCAGAATTCAAGAAATAGCTTTATATGAAAACTATTTTCCTGTCTGAAAACTCTGAATTCCTTTATGAAAATCTCGTCCGAAATTCCTCTGTAAAACTTATCCTTTCTGAAAGTCTCTTATAAAACTGATGTTTATGAAAACTTTCATTTCTAGAAATCTTTTCTGAAATCTGTATCTGAAAACCATTTCTGAAATCTGTATCTGAAAACTATTTCTGAAATCTATATCTAAAAACTATTTCTGAAATATGTATCTCTGTCTCGGAAAAACCTGGCGTGTGGAGGCGTTACGTATCGTCGTCCCCCCATACACCCGACTAGAGCCAGGAGTGCAAATCCATGACTTTGGGGCGTTACGTATCGCCGTCCCCCAAAGCATGCCACTCTTGTCCCTGAAACTAGTGGTCTTGGGCGTTACGTATCGCCGTCCCCCAAGCCACTGAGCTAGAACTGGGGGTGTGAATCTATGCTACCCTCCAAGCTCTGAAACTAGGATCTAAGGGCATCTGTCATCTCTAATCCTGAACTAGGATCTGGGGGCGTTATGTATCACCTTCCCCCCAGTCCTCTACATGTGCACATGTCATCCGTCAATTCCATGTCTGAATCAAGTTACATACTAAGGTGGGTTTTTCCCCATGCCTTGAAAACATAAAATCATGCTTCTGAAATCATTACTTTCTAAATCATTTCTCAAAACATTCTATATCAAAATATATCTGAAAGTAAACTCGGCTAACGCCCTAAATGCGAAAAAGTAAGTCTGATGTTAAAAATAATAAAATGAAAATCAACTTAAGGAAAGTGTGTCCACTCACTGGTTTAGAATCTGACTGGAACTGATTACTCCGCCGAAGAAAATTATGATTCATGCGGTGATCTATATATTTTTTTTGATAAAGTAAGTATATTAACCAAAACAAAACTATACAAGAGCAAAATGGCATACCCCAAACAACTAGAGAGGACAGGCCCTCCTAGAAGAAAAGCCGAAAGGCTAGGGTGAAATCGGACTAGTTTAAAACTGATTTGGGGAAGTTTTGGTCTTCACGTCTTGATGCAAGTCTGTGCACATTGCGACGCGAACAATCCAGAAAATTCTGCAAAAATCTTCAACTCGCTCGCGACGCGAACACTTCGGGCGTCGTGATGCGGGACCATTTTCCAGAATTCTGTGCTTGTTTCTTCAAAGTTCATTTTACACCAAAAGCACCACAAACACTTCCATAACAAAATTATTACACAAACCAACTTATTGAACTTCAAATTCACATATTCTATATCAAATTATCATCCTTAAATAATTATTTAATCTCATTATCCATGTTTCTAACTAACCCTTAAAACCTCCATAATTTGGGTATTTAACTCCAACAATCACTTTCTTTACTTTACCTTATCCAAAAAAAAAATCACTTTCTTTACTTTTCAATCATCAATATGCAATCCTTATCATGCCAACATCTCAATATGCTAAAGTGTTAAATGGTTCTAGCGGAGTAGATTCTCCTGACTCAGTGTCTATTTCTACTACCTTACATTATGTCAAACCGGATGTTATAGATGGACGGGTTAAAGTGCGCCCTCCTTTAGAGGTTGCTGAATAAGGAAGTGTGTTTTGGCGTAACACTTTAGTTGGGTATTTTGTGGGGAAAAGGCTATCGTTTTAAGTTGTGAACTCTGTTGCTCACAAGATATGGGGGAGGCTTGGATTGCGGGAAGTTTTGACCTCAGATAATGGCTTCTTTTTGTTTAAATTTGACATTTTTCAAGAAGCTAGTGAGGTGTTGGACAAAGCACCGTGGCATATGGCTAATAGGCTGTTGGTTCTCAAGCTTTAGCAATCGAGTTTATCTTTGACCAAGGAAGACCTCTTTAAAGTTCCAGTGTGGGTTAGACTTTTTAATCTGCCTTTTGAGTTTTGGACTGCTAATGGACTTAGTTGTGTGGCCAGTGCAGTCGGTAGACCTCTCAATGCTAACCATATTACCCTTTCTAGGAAATGGCTCAGTTTTGCTCGAGTTTGTGTTGAAATTGATGCTTGGAACCCCCTTGTCGAGGAGATTGATTTCCAGTGTCCAAATGGTACGTGGGCACAAGTAAGGGTTGAGTTTGAGTGCGTTCCTGTGAAATATACTACTTGTGAAGTTTTTGGTCATTCGTTGAATTCCTACCCTAGGAAGGCTCCCAGTAAGGAGGATAGCAAGCCTTCTCAGTCCTGGGTTCCTAAGTCCTCTACTCTTGTTACGGGTGTAACTGTTACGGATGAGGCGGTTAAGGATAAGGAGGGCGCTTGGATTTCGGTCTCTAAGAAGAAGAGAGGTAAGGGAGCGACTTTGACCACTCCCGTTAGTTTGAGTGGTGATGTGATTCAGGATGTTACCGCTGACAGGGTTTTTGTTTTGGGTAAGTGCTCCACTAAGAGTTTGGAACCAGCTCTAGTAGTTCCCTCTATGCTTATTGATTCGTCTGAGGCAGTTGTTGTGGAGGCAGAGGGTAAGAGGGAGGAGGGTGAATGTTCTCATATTTCATCACTGCATGTCAAGGATCTTCCTGAGACTGCTTTAGCTGAGACTTCGCTTATTGGGGTTTATGATTCGCCCCTCCCAATGATAACAGTTTGGCTGTTAAAGCTATAGATTCTTTGGAGATAAAGAAATTGGTTTATGGTAACAAATCTAAGAAGGGTTCGGGAGGTAAGAGGATTCAGAAACGGCAGTCCCCATGAGAGGGTAGACGGTGTTGATTTGATTGGGTTGGTTCTTATTTCCTATATGTTTTTATGATTTTTGGCTGTTGGAATATTCGGGGTCTCAATGACCCTATGAAACAAGCTGAATTTAGGAGGTATTTTTGTGATGAGAAGCTTTCTTTTGTGTGGTTTAGTTGAAACCAAGGTAAAATGACATTATCCAGGCCGACAACAAAGCAAAAGACCCATTACAAGTACCAGAAGGGCCAATTACGAAGCAGAGGACCAAAAGACTCAGAGAAGCAATGACGGGATTAGTTCAGAGTGTTTTGGCCGATTGTAACAAACAAATAGAGACGCATGTGGGCTTCAATAGAGAGGGCCCAAAGCCACTTCACTTGGCCCAAATCAGTTCTGAATGAAGCTTCACAGGCCTTTGAAGACTTGAAGACTTTGGTATTTTTATAATTTAGCCTTTAGGGGCATTGTTGTCCTTATGCCTTTAGGGTTTCTCTTTGCAACACTATTTAAACTTTCTTTCTTTTTCTTTTTGGAACAATCAATGAAATTTGTAAACACAAAAGCTTAAAGCTTTGGCTATGGCTATGGCCGAATTCTTGTAAGAGAGAGATTCCCCTTTTTCAAGTTAAAATCAACTTATCTAAGTTTAGCAAGCTTAGTGGCGTCTCCATTGCTAGCAAAATACTACAAGGAATCATATTAAAGGTTCTCAAAGGTAAGTTTTTTGTGGCCTTGGAAGGGTTTTGTTCCTACAAAATCAAATTCGCGGTTTTTGGGGTTCTGTCCGTTGCTTGGGGTTTGCTTGGATTTCGAATCCAAGTGTGTTCTTGTCATTTGGTATCTAGAGCTCAAGGTTCCAAGGTCTTATTTTCCTATCTTTACTTTTTGTTTGATTCTTTTTTTATTTTCCTTCTTTGTTATTTTCGTTTCAATTCTTGTTGGATCTTGTTTCTGTTTTCGTTTTGTTTATTTCTGGATCTGGTTTTGTTGTGTTATGCATATCAGTTCATCTTTTATCATTTTCTCGTTCTGGGTTTTTGTTGTTGTTCTTCATATCATTCCGTAATTTTTTGTTTATTTCTGGACCTGGGTTTTGTTGTGTTCTTCATATAGTTCGTCATATACATTATGTTCTTTAGCATATGTTGAAGAAAAAAGCATGTTCTTGGGCGGCTGTGTGATTTGTTTCTAAAAGCCTAGTGAAGTGAGAAAAGAAAATAAACCATTAGACCTTGAAACTTAACTCTGAAATCAGACCCTGAAACTTAACTCTGAAATCAGACCCTGAAACTTAGCTTCTGAAATCAGACTCTGCAATCAGACCCTGAAAACTTAGCCTCTGAAATCAGACTCTAAAATCAGACCCTGAAACTTAGCTTCTGAAATCAGACCTTGAAAACTAGCCTCTGAAATCAACCTGAACTCAGCCTCTGCAATCAGACCTGAAAATTAGCCCCTTCAGACTCTGAAATCAGACCCTGAAACACAGCCTCTGAAATCAGACCTTGAAAATCAACCTCTGAAATCAGAACCTAAATTAGCATCTGAAATCAGAACCTGAAATCAGCCTCTGAAATCCGAACCTTAGCATCAAAACTGAACTTAACTTCTGCTTAGACCCTGATTTCAGAACCACAATATCAGCATATGAAATTAACATAAAAAACAAAAAGGACTTGAGTGATAGTGATCACTTGAGCAAAAATAAAAAAAAAAAGAGTAAAAAAATGAAATTTTTGGTTGGATTTGGTTTGTTCCATATTATCATTTAGGTGCCCGTGGAGGGTATTCCATCAAAATTTCTATAGAGGTGCCAAATTTTCTCCCGAAATTACATACGACCATGAATTTGCATGCTTATTTTTTTACATTGTGCTAATTATTTATTTCCTTATTCCAAATACTCTAGTTTAAGTATTATTGATTGAGTCTTCGTCGTTGCTATTCCTGTTCGCATTTTATTTCCACATGTCCCATATTATTATTAGATCTTGTGTTTCATGCTGGCTTGAGGACTACATTTGGTTTGTATTCTTGGATTGAGTGTGATTCACATTTGAATTGAGGACAGACTCAAGAGTGGTAAAAGGCAGTGCTTGTGAGCACAGTATCGGGTAAAAGCCAATAGAGTGCAAACACGAGTGGAGTGATATCATTCGAGTGTAAACATGTGAGATTGTGAGGATTTACATATTTGCTTTACTTTATTGTTTTTTCTAATCTGTTTGTTTAGTGTTGAGATGGCAGGTCTAACCATTAATGAAAAGCTCGAGGCCTTGGATAGAAAATTTACAGATATGATGGAGAACATGAATACTGCTTTGGAGAGATTGTCCAAGAATGTAGAGAGTATTCAAACTGGTAGTGGACCCAGAGCACCACCATCCTAGCATATACCACCACCTCAGAATGTACCACCACCTCATGATGTGCCACTTCGACGTGTACCACCACAGTATGTACCACCAGATGAAGAGAAAGCTGAAATGAGTTTGATGATTCTGATGGTCTTGATGATGTGGATGAGAGATTTCAGCCTGGGCAAGATAGGAGGCCTAATATGAGGTTTGATAGAAGGAATGATAGAAGGGATATACGGTTTGATGATAGAGGTGCATTTGATGCCAGAAGAGGGGATTATGATAGGAGGGGATATGGTAGACGAGGAGATGTAGATGGTGATCTAGGTAGCATCAAGATCAAGATACCAACATTCCACGGCAAGAATGATCCTGAAGCTTATTTAGAATGGGAAAAGAAAATATAATTGATTTTCAACTGTCATCACTACTCAGACGAGAAGAAGATCAATCTGGCAGCAATTGAGTTTACCGATTATGCTATGATTTGGTGGGATCAGCTTGTCTCTACTCGGAGGAGAAATTATGAGAGACCGGTTTAGACATGGGCAGAACTTAGAGGTCTCACGAGAAAGAGATTTATACCCAGTCATTACTATAGGGAATTGTATCAGAAACTACAACATCTGTATCAGGGGACCAAAAGTGTTGAGGACTATTACACCGAGATGGAAGTTGCCATGATTAGGGCAAATGTAGTTGAGGATGCAGAAGCTACTATGGCACGGTTTCTAGGGGGCTTGAATAGAGAGATTGCAAACATGGTGGAGTTCTATGTTGATTTGGAGGATATGCTTCACATGGCTATCAAGGTAGAAAGGCAACTCAAGAAAAAGTCAACATCCAGATTTGGCACTCAGGCTACTTCTGCATGGAAGGGGAAATGAGTTCCGAATGAGAAGCGAGATGGAGGCTTTGACAAGCCTATAGGCGAGTTCAGTGGAGGCTTTAATAAGCCTAGGGCCGAATCTAGTGCCAAAGGTAAAGAGGCTGCAGAACCGAGCAGAACTAGACTAAAACCTGAGGGTGCAGCTACTAGAACTAAGGATGTAAAATGTTTCAAATGTTTGGGCATGGGACACTATGCTTCACAATGTCCCAATAGGCGTACCTTAATGATTGATAAAAAGAGTGGAGAGGTGTACTCTACTGATAGTGAGGTTGAGGATGAGATGCCATAGTTGGAGGATGCTAGTAACCACGAGGGAGCTGGATACCCGCTGGATAACTTATCATTAGTTGTCAAGCGTGCTTTGAGTGCACATGTTGTAGAGGATGAGAGTGTGCAGCATAGGGAGAACATATTCCATACTAGGTGTCGTGTGAATGGCAAGGGGTGTAGTATGATCATAGATAGGGGCAGTTGTACTAATGTTGCTAGCACGGCTTTGATTGATCGATTGGGGTTGAGTTGCTTGAGACACCCGAAGCCTTACAAGTTGCAGTGGTTAAATGATTGTGGGGAAATAAGTGTGACAAAGCAGGTATTGTTGAGCTTTTCCATTGGGCCATACACACAGATGATGTCCTATGTGATGTGATACCGATGCATGTTGGACATATTCTTTTGGGCAAACCGTGGTAGTTTGATAAGAAAGCTATTCATGATGGGTTCAAGAACAAATATTCCTTTCAGCATAAGGGAAAACCCATTACATTATACCCACTTACACCTGCACAAGTCCTTAAAGATCAGGTTAAGTTGCAACTTGAGCGTGACAAAGAGAGGGCGAAGGAAAACACTACCTTGGGTGAGACTAGTGAGAGTGGTGTGTCTGGTGAGAAAAATAAGGCCAAGGTCGTGGGAGTTCCCAAGGGGAGTGTGAGTGCACGTGAGAGGGGGAAACAAAAGGGAGAGTTAAAAAAGAGTTTCTACATGGGTGAGGGTGAAGCGAGGAAAGCATACAAGGCTAGCAAGCTCATGCTATTGTTAGTCTATAAGGAGCCTCATATTTATTTTACTAACACTGACCCTTTGCTTCCTGTGTCTATTTCATCTCTTTTGCAGGATTACAGTGACGTACTGACAGAGGACATACCTAGTGGGCTTCCACCTATTAGAGGTATTGAACACCAGATAGACTTCATACCTAGAGCAGTCATTCCTAATATACCGGCTTATACGAGCAATCCCGAGGAGACAAAGGAGCTACAAAGGCAAGTACGGGAGTTGATGGACAAGGGGTATGTAAGGGAAAGCATGAGTCATTGTGTAGTACCAGTGCTTCTAGTCCCTAAGAAAGATGGGACATGGCGAATGTGTGTCGATTGTCGAGCAATCAATAATATAACGGTAAAGTATCGCCACCCTATTCCTAGGCTAGATGACATGTTAGATGAATTGCATGGTTCCAAGGTATTTAGTAAGATCGATTTAAAAAGTGGATACCATCAGATTCGCATGAGAGAAGGAGATGAGTGGAAAACCGCATTTAAGACTAAATATGGATTATATGAGTGGTTAGTTATGCCATTTGGTCTTTCAAACGCACCTAGCACATTTATGAGATTGATGAATCATGTTATGCGTGCATTTTTAGGTAAGTTTGTTGTGGTTTATTTTGATGACATCTTAGTTTACAGTAAAACATTAGATGAGCATGTTATACATTTGAAGCATGTTCTTGATGTGTTAAGGCAGGAAAATATGTATGTTAACTATGATAAGTGCACTTTTGGTATGGATAGAATTGTTTTCCTTGGATTTGTTGTGAGTGCAGATGGCATCGAGGTAGATTTGGAAAAGGTGAAGACAATTCAGGATTGGCCAACACCAACAACAGTGACAGAAGTCCGAAGCTTCCATGGATTAGCAAGCTTCTATCGTAGATTTGTTAAAGACTTCAGTAATATTGCAGCACCACTGACTGAAGTAGTGAAAAAACTGTTGGCTTCAAATGGGAAGAAAAGCAGGAGCGTGCATTCCAGGATCTTAAAATGAAGTTGTGCAGTGCACCAGTCTTGGCACTACCCAACTTTGAGAAGACATTTAAGATTGAGTGTGACGCATCCGGGATAGGCATTGGAGCAGTTCTTATGCAAGAAAAGCGACCAATAGCCTACTTTAGTGAGAAGCTGAATGGAACAGTTTTGAGGTACCCCACATATGACAAGGAGTTGTATGCGCTAGTGAGAGCCCTTGAGACTTGGCAGCATTATTTGTGGCCTCAAGAGTTTGTGATCCATACAGATCATGAATCATTGAAGCATTTGAAGGGCCAAGGTAAGCTGAACAAACGACACGCAAAATGGTTAGAGTTTGTTGAGACATTTCCATATGTTATCCGCTACAAACAAGGTAAGGAAAACATTGTCGCCGATGCACTATCGCGAAGGTATGCTTTACTTACTTCATTGAGTGCAAGAATGCTTAGGTTTGAATTTATTAAAGAACTTTATGTTAGTGATACTGACTTTAGTACTATCTATACTGCATGTGAAATGTCTGCTTTTAGTAAATTCTACCAACATGATGGGTTTTTGTTTAGGGAGAATAGATTATGCATTCCTGTTTGTAGCATGCGTGAGTTGTTAGTGAGGGAAGCGCATGGGGGAGGTTTAATGGGGCACTTTGGCATTGCCAAAACCTTAGGGGTATTGAGTGAACTTTTTTATTGGCCTAAAATGCAGAGAGATATTGAGCGTTTGTGTGATAAGTGCTTAACTTGTAAACATGCTAAATCTAAGGTTATGCCTCATGGGTTGTATACACCATTGCCTATACCTAGTGAGCCATGGGTAGATGTATCGATGGACTTTATATTGGGTTTACCTAGGACTAGGAAGGGTAGAGATTCCATCTTTGTAGTGGTTGATAGGTTCAGTAAGATGGCACACTTTATAGCATGTCATAAAACTGATGATGCCACTAACATTGCTGACTTGTTCTTTAGAGAAGTAGTATAACTCCATGGGATTACAAGGAGTATAGTTTCAGATCGTGATGTTAAATTCCTTAGGCACTTTTGGAAAGTTTTATGGGGTAAGTTGGGAACTAAACTTTTGTATTCTACTACTTGCCACCCCCAAACTGATGGCCAGACCGAGGTTGTTAATAGGACTTTGACTCAGTTATTGCGTACTATTATCAATACGAACTTAAAAACTTGGGAGGACTGTTTGCCTTTTGTTGAATTTGCATATAATCGTAGTATTCATTCCTCTACATCTTACTCACCATTTGAAATTGTTTATGGTTTTCAGCCACTAACTCCATTAGATTTGTTACCATTGCCTGTTGATGAGCATGCGGGGTTAGATGGAAAAAAGAAAGCCGATTTGGTGAAGCATATACATGAGAAAGACAGAGAGGAAATACGGCGAAAGAATGAGCAATATGCTTCTCATGCTAATAAGGGAAGAAAGCGTGTGGTATTTCAGCTTGGAGATTGGGTTTGGGTACACATGCGCAAAGAGAGATTTCCTGAAGAACGTAAATCTAAGCTACAATCGAGAGGGGATGGTCCATTTCAAGCCTTGGAACGGATTAATGACAATGCATACAAGCTGGATTTACAAGGTAAGTATAATGTGTCTGCTACATTTAATGTTTCTGACTGAACTCGTTTTGATGCAGGTACAGATTCGAGGTCGAATTCTTTTCAAGAGGGAGGGGATGACATGATCCAGGCCGACAACAAAGCAAAAGACCCATTACAAGTACCAGAAGGGCCAATTATGAGGCAGATGACCAAAAGACTCAGAGAAGCAATGGCGGGATTAATTCAGAGTGTTATGGCCGATTGCAACAAACAAATAGAGATGCATGTGGGCTTCAATAGAGAGGGCCCAAAGCCACTTCACTTGGCCCAAATCAGTTCTGAATGAAGCTTCACAGGCCTTTGAAGACTTGAAGACTTTGGTATTTTTGTAATTTAGCCTTTAGGGGCATTGTTGTCTTTATGCCTTTAGGGTTTCTCTTTGTAACACTATTTAAACTTTCTTTCTTTTTCTTTTTGGAACAATCAACGAAATTTGTAAACACAAAAGCTTAAAGCTTTGGGTATGGCTGAATTCTTGTAAGGGAGGGATTCCCCTTTTTAAAGTTAAAATCGACTTATCTAAGTTTAGAAAGCTTAGTGGCGTCTCTATTGCTAGCAAAACACTACAAGGAATCATCTTAAAAGTTCTCAAGGGCAAGTTCTTTGTGGGTCTTCTTTGTGGCCTTGAAAGGGTTTTGTTCCTACAAAATCAAATTCGCGGTTCTTGGGATTCTGTCTGTTGCTTGCAGTTTGCTTGGATTTCGAATCCAAGTGTGTTTCTTGTCATAAAAGATGTTAATTTTATGAGTGTCTCTCGTGCAATTAATCCTTCGTGGAAGTTCTTTTGCCATTCTAACGTTCTTCCGTTTGGCCGTATTTGGGTTTGTTGGAATCCTAGTGACATTGATGTAAGCATTATTAGTTCTTCGTCTCAAGCTATACATTGTCGTTTGTCTCATCCTCTCTTATACTAGAAGCATTATTCGGCCTATTTCTTACTGTAACACTATTTACAAGTGTATTGCCAAGCATATTGCGAATCGGATCAAGATTGTCCTTCCTTCAGTGATCAGTCATAATCAATCTGCTTTCTATGCGGTCGGCGTATTAGCGACAACATTTTATTGTGCCAGGAATTGGTTCGGAATTATCATCAAAAAGGTGGTACCCCGAGATGTGCTCTTAAGATTGACTTGATGAAAACTTATGACACTGTTCATTGGGACTTTATGGTTGAGGTCTTGTGGACTGTTGGTTTTCCAGAGAGGATGGTGGGTTGGATTTAGGAGTGTATGACTTCTACTATGTTTTTTTTATGTCTATTAATGGGGAGTTGCATGGTTTTTTCTCTGGGGGCCGTGGGCTGCGACAAGGTGATCCTATGTCTCCTTATCTTTTTGTTCTGGCTATGGAAGTTCTCTCGAGCTCACTTCATAATATGGCTCTTGATCGGGGTTTCAAGTTTCATTGGTGGTGTTCTAAGGACCGCCTCACACATCTTTATTTTGCGGATGACCTCATGCTTTTTTGTAAGGCGGATGCCTCCTCGGTCTCTCTGATCAAGGATTGTCTTTGGAAGTTTAGTGGTTTATCATGCTTAGTCCCGAATCCATCTAAGAGTCACATTTTCTCCTCCGGTATCTCTATTAACCTTAAGGGCCAGCTGCTTCATGTTTTGGGTTTCCAATAGGGTATTCTTCCAGTGCGGTATCTGGGAGTTCCTTTGATTTCTTCTAAGCTTCGGGCCTCAGATTGTGCTTCTCTTGTTAATCGTATTGTCAGACGTGCCAAGAGTTAGAGTAGTAAGTTTCTTTTGTATGCTGGGCGACTTCAGCTCATAAAATCTGTTTTGTTCTCCATTCAAGTCTATTAGTCTTCTTTATTTATTCTTCCTAAGTCTGTTATTATGAAGGTGGTGACTACTCTCAGATCCTTCCTTTGGAAGGGTAGTGAGCTCACTTCTTCGGGGGCAAAAGTGGCTTGGAGTAGAGTTTGTTTACCTCTGAAAGAGGGGGGTTTGGGGATCAAGAGATTGAACACTTGGAATAGAGCGGCAATTGTTAAGCACTTATGGTTTCTTTGTTCTGGCCAGGTTTCCTCTTGGTCGAATTGGGTTCAGTCTTACTTGTTGAGGGGAGAAGCTTTTGGGAGGTGTCATGTCCTGTAGTTTGTTCTTGGAGTTAGCGGAAGATCTTGGAGCTTCGTTCTTGGACCCGTCGGAGGATGAGAGTTAGGATTGGGAATGGTGAGAAGACGTTATTGTGGTTTGATTACTGGCATCCTCTTGGTTCGATTGTGGATACGTTGGGTGAGAGAGTGATTTACAACTCTGGCTTGGATATGATGGCTATAGTTGCCTCTATTGTTTCTGATTCTTCTTGGCGTTGGCCTCTAGCTAGATCTGCTGCCCTTGTTGATTTGGCCCGGTCTCATCTATCAGATCCTTCTAGTATAAGAGAGGATGAGCTGGTTTGGGAGGATGACAGTAGAGGGAGGTTTTCAATAGATAGTGCCTGGAATGCTATGCGGACAATGGGTCCCTTGATGCGTTGGTCTCGAGTTGTTTGGTTTCAGAAGGCTATCCCGCGCCATTATTTTCTGCTTTGGATGTCTATTCAGGGAGGCCTATGTACCCAGGATAGTCTGATGAGGTTCGGTATCTCTGCTTGCTCGTGTTGTATCCTCTGTGGTTGCTCAGGTGAGGATATTAATAACCTTTTATTCCAATGCAATTTCTCTTCGAGCGTCTGGTCGACTGTGCTGGCTATGAGTGGGTTAGATTGGAGATCTCATGATTGGCTTCAGACTGTTGAGTGGATGTATCAGTTTACCGATGGCTCTTTGCGTCATCTTCTTGTTCGGCCATCGTTTGCTGCGTCAGTTTACCATATCTAGAGAGAGAGGAATGCATGCACCCATGATGGGCCTCCTCGCCCTGTTTTGTTTCTTCTTAGTGATATTGTTCTTGATGTTCGGACTCGTGCTAGCTTATTGTGGAAGGTGAAACCATCTTCTGACAATAAATGGCTTCACCTCTACTGGCACCTACCCGATGACATCTTCTTTTGATCTTATTTTGCTTGTACCTTTCGGCTTTTCTTCTAGGAGGGCCTATCCTCTCTAGTTGTGACATGATCCAGGCAGACAACAAACCAAATGACGCATTACAAGTACTAGAAGGGCCAATTACGAGGCAGAGGACCAAAAGACTCAGAGAAGCAATGGCGGGATTAGTTCAGAGTTTTATGGCCGGCTGCAACAAACAAATAGAGGCGCATGTGGGCTTCGATGGAAAGGGCCCAAAGCCATTTCACTTGGCCCAATCAGTTTAGAATAAAGCTTTCTAGGCATTTAAAGACTTAAAGACTTGATATTTGTGTAATTTCGTTTTTAGGGGCATTATTGTCTTTATGCCTTTAGGGTTTCTTTTTGTAACAATATTTAAGCTTACTTTCTTCTTCATTTGAGCAACCAACGAATTTGTAAACTCAAAAGCTTAAAGCTTTGGCTATGGCCGAATTATTGTAAGGGAGGGATTCCCCTTTTCAAGTTTGAATCGACTTATCTAAGTTTTGGCAAACTTAGTGGCGTCTCCATTGCTAGCAAAACACTACAAGGATTCATCTTAAAGGTTCTCAAGGGCAAGTTCTTTGTGGGTCTTCTTTGTGGCCTTGGAAGGGTTTTGTTTCTACAAAATCATATTCGCGGTTCTTGGGGTTCTGTCCGTTGCTTGGGGTTTGCTTGGATTTCGAATCCAAGTGGGTTCCTTGTCATTTGGTATCTAGAGCTCAGGGTTCCAAGGTCTGATTTTTCTATCTTTCCTTTTGTTTGATTCTGTTTTCTCTTGTTCTTTGTTATTTTCGTTTCAGTTCTTGTTGGATCTTGTTTCTGTTTTTTTTGTTTTGTTTATTTCTGGATCTGTTTTTGGTGTGTTTGTTCTTTGTTATTTTCGTTTCAGTCCTTGTTGGATCTTGATTCTGTTTTTGTTTTGTTTGTTATTTCTGGATCTGTTTTTGGTGTGTTCTGCATATCAGTTCATTCCAGTTGCATATCAGTTCATCTTCATCACTTTTTCCAGTTCTGGGCTTCTGTTCTGTTCTTCCTATCAGTTCGTCATAGTCATTCTGTTCTTTAGCATATGTTTAAGAAATAAGCATGTTCTTGGCGGCTGTGTGTTTTTGTTTCTAAAACCCTAGTGTAGTGTGAAATCAGACCCTGAAAACTAAGTGAAGTCTGAAATCAGACCTAAAACGTAACCTTTGAAATCTGCCTCGGAAATCAGACTTTGAGTTCAGACCCTGAAACTTAACTATTGAATCAGCTTCTGAGATCAGACCCTGAAACTTAGCCTCTGAAATCAGACACAGACCAGTAGCCTCTGAAATCAGACCCAGACCAGTAACCTCTGAAATCAGACCTAGACCAATGCCCTTTTTGCTCTTGTATAGTTTTATTTTGGTTAAAATACTTACTTTATCCAAAAAAAAAAAAAATCAAACAAACCAAGTGACATGATCCAGGCCGACAACAAACCAAAGGACGCATTACAAGTACCAGAAGGGCCAATTACGAGGCAGAGGACCAAAAGACTCAGAGAAGCAATGGCGGGATTAGTTCAGAGTTTTATGGCCGACTGCAACAAACAAATAGAGATGCATGTGGGTTTCGATGGAAAGGGCCCAAAACCATTTCACTTGGCCCAAATCAGTTTAGAATAAAGCTTTCTAGGCATTTAAAGACTTGATATTTGTGTAATTTCGTTTTTATGGGCATTATTGTCTTTTTGCCTTTAGGGTTTCTTTTTGTAACACTATTTAAGCTTACTTTCTTCTTCATTTGAGGCAACCAACGAATTTTGTAAACTCAAAAGCTTAAAGCTTTGGCTATGGCCGAATTAATGTAAGGGAGGGATTCCCCTTTTCAAGTTTGAATCGACTTATCTAAGTTTGGGACACTTAGTGGCGTCTCCATTGCTAGCAAAACACTACAAGGATTCATCTTAAAGGTTCTCAAGGGCAAGTTCTTTGTGGGTCTTCTTTGTGGCCTTGGAAGGGTTTTGTTTCTACAAAATCATTTCGCGGTTCTTGGGGTTCCGTCCGTTGCTTGGGGTTTGCTTGGATTTCGAATCCAAGTGGGTTCCTTGTCACCAAGTTTTGGGTCAAGTTTCCTTACCTTATTCTTCTTGATTTCCTTAATTCTCTAAGTACCCAAGGCTATTGTTAAGCACATTTGGTTTCTTTGTTCTGGCCAGGTTTCTTCTTGGTCGAATTGGGTTCAGTCTTATTTGTTGAGGGGGAGAAGTTTTTGGGAGGTGCCTTGCCATACAGATTGCTCTTGGAGTTGGCGTAAGATTTTGGAGCTTCGTTCTTGGTCCCGGCGGCGGATGAGAGTTAGGATTGGGAATGGTGAGAAGACTTTATTGTGGTTTGATTTTTGGCATCCTATGGGTCCGATTGTGGATTCGTTGGGTGAGAGAGTGATTTATGACTCTGGCTTGGATATGATGGCTACAGTTGCTTCCATTATTTCTGTTTCTTCTTGGCGGTGGCCCCCATCTAGGTCTGCCGCCCTTTTTGACCTGGCTCGGGCCCTTCTTCCGAATCCTTCTAGCTTGAGGGAGGATGAGCTGGTTTGGGTGGATGATAGTAGAGGGAGATTTTCTGTGGATAGTGTCTGGAATGCTATGCGGTCTAGGGGAACCTTGGTGCATTGGTTTCGAGTTGTTTGGTTCCGGAAGGCCATCCCCCTCCATTTCTTTTTGCTTTGGATGTCTATTCAGGGAGGCCTTTGTACTCAAGATAGTTTGATGAGGTTTGGTATCTCTGCTTGCTCGCGATGTATTCTCTGTGGTTGTTCTAGTAAGGATATTGATCATCTTTTCTTCTAGTACTCCTTCTCTTCTAAGGTCTGGTCGACTGTGCTGGCTATGTGTGGGTTAGATTGGAGTTGCCGAGATTGGCTTCAGACTGTTGAGTGGATGTGTCAGTGTTCTGACACCTCTTTACGCCATCTTCTTGTTCGGCTGTCTTTTGCCGCGTCAGTTTACCATTTATGGAGGGAGAGGAATGCCCGCACTCATGATGCGCCTCTTCGGCCTGTTTCTGTCCTGCTTAGTGATATTTTTTTTGATGTTCGGAATCGTGCTGGCTTTTTACAGAAGGTGAATCCATCTTATGACAATAAATGGCTTCACCTATCCTGACACTTGCCCGATGACATTTTCTGTTGATCTTCTTTTGCTTGTAGCCTTTCGGCTTTTCTTCTAGGAGGGCATGTCCTCTCTAATAGTCTGGGGTATGCCCCTTTGCTCTTGTATAGTTTTCTTTTGGTTATACACTTACTTTATCCAAAAAAAAATGTCAATATGGAAAGTTTTAAATGTGATTTTCCTCCTTTGAAAAGACAAGATCAGCTTGGTATAAATGTAATGGGGCCGAATTTAAATGGAATGGCTGATGTTAATTTTATTTCCAAAGATAAGTGTATTGAGGTGGCATCTGATGTGGCTATTGATGTGGCACGTTTTAACCCTGCTGATGTGGCACGTTTTAACCTTACTGATGTGGCATTTTTTAACCCTGCTGATGTGGCACGTTTTAATCTTGCTCATGTGGATAAATCCAAAAGTGGTAAAATTGTGAATGGTACCTCTAGTATGTGCATGTTCTTGGTGGTTCAAATGGTAAGGGGGACCAATTTTCTTCATCTAGCTCTGTTGCACTTGAGTTTATTAAATCGAATGTTATTGATGGTCGTATTAAGGTTTGCCCTCCTTTGGATGTTGCGGAGGAAGGTAGTGTGGCGTGGAAGAATACTTTGGTTGGCAATTTTGTTGGCAATAAACTTCCTTTTAAGGTAGTTAATTCTATTGCTCATAAGATTTGGGGGAGATATGGATTGCGTGAGGTGTTATCTTCTGACAATGGATTTTTCTACTTTAAATTTGATAACTTTCAAGACGCATGTGTGGTTATGGAGAGAGCTCCATGGCATATGGACAATCGGCCATTAGTTCTTAAGCATTGGCACAAAGCCTTGGAAGTCCAATCTCAAAGAAGATGTATAGACTAACCCATATGGGAACCTATACAATGTTCCGTTTGAGTATTGGACTTAGGCAAGTGAGGTTGCCTATGCTGTTGGGTGCCCTCTTCATGCTGATCATATCACTTTATCTCAAATGAGGCTAAGTTATGCTCGAGTTTGTGTTGAAATTGATGCAAAGGATAGTTTAGTTGAGGATTTTGATTTCTAGTGGACCAATGGTAGGTGGATTAAGATTCGGGCTGAATATGAATGGGTTCCTATCAAGTGCTCTTCTTGTGGGGTATTTGGCCATACATTGGGTACTTGTCCTAGTAGAGCTCCTAAGGATGAGGAAAGAAAGCCTTCTAAAGTTTGGTTGCCTAAACCTATAGATCGTTCAGCAAGTACGAGTAATAATTTGGAGAAGGATAAGGAATGGGTAACAGTTTAAAGGAAGAATAATGGTAAGGGTGTGGTGAAGGCAGTTGACACTTTGCCTCATGAGGAGTTTGCTTTAGTTCCAGTTGATGCCTCTGAGATAGGTTCCAAAGGTGTGGTCATTATTGTTTGTGTTGATAAGGAAGAATAGGAATGTTCCCCTTTAGTGAGAGTGCCGAATAACAAGAAGCATGTAGATCATAGTAAGGAGTTGTGTTGTACGGTGGTTTTGGAAACCAAGGGTACCGATTCTATAAATGGTGAGGAAGCTGTATCTGATCTTGGTAAGGAGGCCGTAAGTGAGCTATGTGAGGATGATGTTTCACCCATTCGTAATGTTAACACTTTGGCATTGAAAGCTAAAGATTCGTTAGAGAATAAACGGTTGGGTCAGGGTGGTAAAAATAAGAAGAACTCTCGTGGTAAGAGGGGTCGGAAGAGCAACTCACCTCGTGGTGGAAGGTGGAGATGATCTGTTGTGTTGGTTTTTTCTCTTTATTGTTTAAATGATTTTTGGTTGTTGGAACATTCGGGGTCTTAATGAACCTACTAAGCAGGCTGAAGTTCGGAGGTTTTTCCATGATGAGAAGTTTTCACTTTGTGGACTGGTTGAGACTAAAGTTAAGGATGGTAATCTTCTTCATGTGTGTCGTGCTATTAATCCTTCTTTGAAGTTTGTTTATCAATCAGGTGTGATCTCGTACTACTCCACCATTGGTCAAATCCGAAACTGGGACAACTCCCACCATGGCCGAAACCTTGGCCTTATCCCCATGGCTAGAAGACGCCATAAAAAAAACTCAAAACAAAGAGAAAGAATTTAAGAAGAAGAAGAAAAGAAAAGAAAAAAACACTAATAATTAAATCTTAATCACCAAAAGATTAGAAGTGATCAAGAAGAAAGAAGAGAAAGAAAGAAATTTGAGAGAAAAAGTTGAGAGCATTTTTCACAACCTTGCCACTAAGCTTGCTAAACTTAGATAAGTCGATTTTAAACTTGAACAGGGGAATCCCTCCCTCACAAGAATTCGGCCATAGCCAAAAGCATAAAAGCTTCCTCACCACTCTCACTAGTTTCCCCCAAGGTGGTTTTTTCCCTTACTCTCTTGTAGACACTGCATTTTTTTTGCATAAAGCCCAATGATGAGCCTCGTATTGAGGCACTACCTGATAAGTCGCAAAAGTCGCAGGAAACGGATGTCGGAATGGAAAATTCTGAAATTAATAGCTCGTCAAATTTAAACTTGCAAGTTGGCCACAGATTCACTCAGTCAATTCATGTTTTAAACATTAAATCTTAGCCCAGAACCCCCGCACCCATCCAAAGCCCATACATACCCATCCAAAGCCCAGACGTACCTAACCAAAGCCCACTTGCATAACCCTAACCCTAATGCACCACTATAAAACATAACCTAAACCAAACCCTAAACGGTAGACTCTTCACGCCTCTTTCTCCCCCACCAATTCAATGACACGAAAAAGATATGAAACCCTAACTCTCTTCTTCCCATCAAACTCACGCATAAAACCCTAGAAAACACCCTCTCGCGACTCCCTCTCTCCACTGACACTCACTGACGGCAGACCACAACAAAAAACCCTAAAAAACCTAACCCTCGTCTCTAACCTCTCTCTGGACGCAGCCCCTCTCTCTAGTCTCTCTCGCCTATCTCATCTCTCTCCACGCTGGAACCTAACCCTAGCTCATCTCTCCTCCACAATTTCTTTTCTAAACCATACGGCAGTCTACAAACCCACCAAATAAACCCTAAGTAGCTCCCGGCCTCTCTCCACTCACTTGTGGATTCTCCTCTCTCTTCCTCTCACACTCTCGGCCACACCTTAGAGAGTCACCAAACACAAACCTTAAGCTGCACCTCAACCCTAGAGACACTCCGCAAATAAACACACTCACACGGCTTCCTCTCTCATTTTTTCTCTTCATTTTGCCTCTTCTCCACCGAGCAAACGACAACAAACCAAAAACACATAGCTCTCTCTCTCACTACTGACACTTTCACGCCACTCACATACATAAACCTAGACACACACCTAAACCACACTAACAGCCCCACTGACCGAGTAGCTAGGCCATCTCTCTCTCACAAAATACCTTTGAATCCATATACTTCTCACGGCCTCAACCAAAAAGAGGCATTCACACAGCAACACGTGAACAAGAAGCATAAAAAATCGACACAGCCACCCCCTTCTCGGCTCCGCATGAAAACAAACCCAAATACCCCTCCCTGACCGACAAACAACAAACCCAAATACCCCTCCCTGACCGACAAACAACAAACCCAAATACCCCTCCCTGACCGACAAACAACAAACCCAAATACCCTTCCCTGACCGACATAAAAACACCAACATAACTAAGCCCTGACCGACGCATACAAAAAACAAAAAAAAAACCACCCCCTGAATCATCGAAATTTAGCCCCTAACCAGCAGCCTTGTATTATCGAAAACAGCCCCAAGCAGTCCAGAAAACATAATCGAAATAGCCCCAAACAGTCCAGAAAACATAACCAAAACAGTCCAGAAAACAGCCCCAAACAGTCCAGAAAACGTAACCAAAACAGTCCCTAAAACAGTCCAGAAAACAGTCCAAACCAGTCCCAAAATAGTCCAAAAATAATCTCAAACAGCAGTCCAAAATAGAGAAAAATAGCGAGGGAAAACAGTGAAACAGCGAGCGGAAATAGTAAACTAGCAAACCAGAAAAAGTGTGAAGCGTTAACCCTTCCGGCGACGTCCCAACGCACTCCCGAGAAGCGACTTAAAAGGTAAAACCTGAGAGGCACCCTTTGTTATATTTTATTTTATCGTCCTGGAAATGGCATGCTTGGTTGGACGTGGAATACGTCCAACCGGGTATGCGAAATCCTACATTGAAAACGACCAAATTATTTGGTCACATATATATATTATTCCGCATTTATTTCGTGTCATTTGTCTTTTATTATTTCGTATTTAATTTACATTTATTGTTGTTTTATTATTCCGTATTTATTTTGTGTTATTTACCTTCCTTGTTATTTCGCATATTTGTCTATTCGGTTATTTATTGTTATATGCATTATCATATTTCATGTCTGTCTATATTGGGTTAATGATTACGTATTATCCCTTGCGGTATATCGGATGGAAACCTAGACATAAATTATGTAGCCGAATCCGAATGGACGGTAGTGCAGTCTGTACTTGGAATACAACTCCACGTACCGCTCGGGAATATTCATGTATGCGTGTTTATGTCTCTAGTTATGCTATTTTTGTAAAGACATTTGAACGCGTTTTCGAACGCTACGCGAACGTATGCATTCTGCCCGAATGCATGCATTCGGCATTATCTCGTTCGAACGTGTTCCCGAACGCTACTCGAACGCATGCATTCTGTCTTATCATGCATCACATCCCATCCCGTTCGAATGAGTTTCCGAATGCTACACGAATGCGTGCATTCTGCCTCACTCCGTTCGAACGCATTTCTGAACGCTACACGAACGCGCACACACTGGACATATTCATTTATCATGTTTTATGCATGTTTGCCTATTTGATCATTTCTTTTAAATTACGCACTTAATCATTTCTCTTTATTATTAACTCTTTTACTGTTATTATTTATTTACATTTTCGCACTTCTTTGTTTAATATGTTTATGGAATTATGCATTTGCCTTCATTTTTATTTACGTTTATGGGTGTGCAAACTTGTGTGTTGATTAAATTATCTTGCATGTGTTGCATAAGACTTGGTTATATTATTGCATAAATCCTTTCATTACAATTGGCATAAGTAAGGGACCATTCTGAACCCAACGGTTTGAGGTCTTCCTTTACGAGTGGTGAATGTGGCCTTAAATCATTTCCCAGTTCACACTGGGTGGCGACTCCATTTATTCTTCGGTTTAGTCCCTCACGGACTACTCCGTACTCCGACCGGGCCGCGAGCCCGGACAACGTCGCCCACCTCTGTACCCATGTCTACAGTCTGGCGACTCCATTGGGGATAGAGAATCGGCCCCGAAATAATGTCTTATAATGTTTGTGATTTTTGCTTTAGTTAACCTTGTCTCATATATTTTGCATACCCTTTCTTACCTTGATGGCATCATGTATCGTGAAGTCGTTTTCGCTCGAAGCGGCGGATCATTATATGGTATCATCACTCGTTGGCACGTACCTTATGGTATAAAAAAGTGCACTCACTTGGTCGCTTGAACCCTTGAGTGGGGAGACCTAGTTGTGGGCAACCCTTCGCCGGCGGGAGCCTTTATCTATACTCCTATAAACATGCATGTGAACCATAGTTGTATGACCTATAGAAGCCACCCTTTTATGCTTGTGTTTGGGACCATCATTATTTGGATCCAGTTGGACTTCTCGTCATAAGATACGAACTTGTTGGGCCATTTAAACTGGGACGAGTTTATTTCTTATGATGATTGGGCCAAAAGTTTTCAAAATGACGATGGGCCACTTTGTGTTTGGGCCCCCTATCATTTGAAGTTGTTTAGCCACCTTATCGCAAAAGTGTAAACATGTTGGTCATTTTTCAACTAGGACAAGTTTGCACCTCGCGATAATATGATTGAATGCTTTGAAATGATAATGGGCCAACTTGTATGAAAACCTTGATGGGCTTAGAAAATTCAAACATGATCCAAATATGCCAGAAGCATGAGTCCGATATCCGCACTGGCTTTCATCTAGAAATGATACGCCTTGTTACGGCATATTTGCATACTTTTGGATGCTTCCAAGTTCATCCCCACAACCATGATTACCAAGGGCCCAATTCGTCATTTCTAGACAATGGCACGATCCCCATAATAGGCTTAGTCAATATTGTAAATGGGCGGTCTTTGTCTGTTGACGATGGAAAAGGACTGAGGTAGCCAAGGTTCATCATTGTAGCGTAGGAGAGAACGATTTTGTGTACCCCATATTCGTACATAAAATAAGCCATACCTAGAACAGAAATAGACTTTCCGCGAGTGTAAGAGGAATAAGGTCGGAAGGATATATGTTGTTTTGATAGCCATATACATTTCATACATCTCATGCATCTCACGCATACACGCATCATGCTAACCCCTGTGTCTTAAAAGCCATCATAGATATCTGTTGGGTTAGGAAAGAAAGACTTGTCAAGAAGAGTTTAGCAAACATGGATATTGGGGAAGAGAAAACCGAGAAACAGAAAAATTTACTGCAAAAATAGAAAGACCATATGGAGGCCTTCGGAAAAAAAAAATAAAAGAGAAAAAAAAAATTGTTTGTTTTTTAGTCCTTAATAGTTAGGCATAAGTCCAATGATGAAATGATTTGCTTTAGGGTGAAATCTTAGAAACGATAAACTCTTGATGTGCTTTTATCTGATGCTTTGAGTAGTTGATCTATGTTAGACTCGTAAGCACTTAATTATAGGTTTTTAGCAGTGAAAACCTGAGTAGTCGACAATGTGACTAGTTGAAAAATTGTAGGTCGGTGAATGACCATTTGCTTAGATGTCTATCTTGATTTGCTTGTGTTATGATGTGTGGTATGGTTGAAAACAAAAGAAAAGTCCCTAAAAAAATATATTAACCACCAATAACCGATGAGCGTGAAGCACCCATGGGCGAGTATTAGGACCACCATGAGGAGAAATTCTACCTTAAAGGGTAGGTGTGTTGAAAAAAAAAAGAAAAAAGAAGAAAAAAGAAAGGAAAAAAAAAAGAAGAAAGAGAGACAAAAGAAAAAGAAAATCATACCACATTGGGCACAGAAAAGCAACTGCAGGGCATAATTGAGACATCTAGGTTGGTTTGACCCATCGATCCTAATTTTTTGACGAATCATTGAGTTGGCTTACCTGGGGATGAAGCTGCAAAAGAACCTTTGCACACACACAATTTGAGTCTGGCTTAGATCATTTATTCAAAGACTTGGATTTGAGTTGCATTGAATGTTTTGAAGGTTCTCTGGTTTCAATACTGGGCATTCTTTGAGGGCAATAATATGTATAACTGTTGGGACTATTTCGTAGCATGTAAATATAGTATGATGATATGGAATGCCACATCATGTAGTCCGCCTTGACCTAGTGCAAACAGTAGATAACAGAAAACTAAGCCAAGTCTGGGGGCGATCAGTCTACCACCCCGCAAATAAGGGACACAATGAGATCTTGAGCCATAGGACCAAAGAGAACTGAGCAATAACCAGAAGAGAATTGGCCGAAGGAAATTGAAAGCAGGCCTAGGGGGCGACAAAAGACATTTATAGGCGAAAGACACCAAAGAGCGCAAGAAAGGCCTAACCCATTGGACTAGGAAATACATTCATGCATAGATGCATACACGTACATGCACGCAATCTTTTTATTTTGTTTTTGTTCAAAGGTTTTTACAGAAAAACAAAAGCGGCAAAGATGAGCAACTCAATTCGGGAACAAGACCCTCAACTCAATTCGGGAACAAGACCCTCAACTCAATTCGGGAACAAGACCCCCCATCTTAATTCGGGAACAAGACCCTCAACTCAATTCGGGAACAAGACCCTCATCTCAATTCGGGAACAAGACCCTCATCTCAATTCGGGAACAAGACCTCATCTCAATTCGGGAACAAGACTTTCATCTCAATTCGGGAACAAGACCCTCAACTCAATTTGGGACCAAGACCCTCATCTCAATTCGGGAACAAGACCCTCAACTCAATTCGAGAACAAGACCCTCAACTCAATTCGAGAACAAGACCCTCAACTCAATTCGGGAACAAGACCCTCAACTCAATTTGGGAACAAGACCCACAACTCAATTTGGGAACAAAACCCACTCGGTGGTTCGGGAACAAGACCCAGAGGTCAAATCGCCTCGCCATCAACTCAACTCAGTAACGGTTCGGAAATGGACCATCTCTCATCAGTAACGGTTCAGAAATGGACCACCATCTCACATCAGTAACGATTCAGGAATGGATCACCTATTATACAGTAATGGTTCGAGAATAGACCACCTCTCATAAAGTAACGGTTCGGGTATGGACCACCTCTCATTAGTAGCGGTTCGGAAATGGACCACCTCTCATTAGTAACGATTCGGGAATGAACCATCCACCTCTCGAGTAACGGTTCGGGAATGAACCACCTCACATCAGCTCAGTTCGGTAATGAATCCTGGAGATCGCAGCATCTTACAGGGATGAACCTTAGGGGTCGCAGCACCTCACCATCAAATCAAATTAGTTCGAAGCATCTCGTAAAGCAGCAGATAAGTATGACAGCCGACGAACCAGGTAAGTAAAAAATGCATGCATAACTTTGATAGGGTTGTCATTGTCACACACTGCACAAGCCCCATCAAAGTGGGGACGACTATAGACACTGTATTTTTTACATAAAGCCCAATGATGAGCCTCGTATGGAGGCACTACCTGATAAGTCACAGAAGTCGCGGGAAACGGACGCCGGAAGGGAAAATTCTGAAATTAATAGCTCGTCAAATTTAAACTAGCTAGTTGACCGCAGATTCACTTAGTCGATTCCTGTTTTAAACATTAAATCTTGGCCTAGAACCCCCGCACCCATCCAAAGCCCATACGCACCCACCCAAAACCCACTTGCATAACCCTAACCCTAATGCACCACTATAAAACATAACCTAAACCAAACCCTAAACGGTAGACTCTTCACGCCTCCTTCTCCCCCACCAATTCACTGAAGCGAAAAAGATATGAAACCCTAACTCTCTTCTTCCCATCAAACTCACGCACAAAACCCTAGAAAACACCATCTCGTGACTGCCTTCTCTCCACTGATGGCAGACCACAACAAAAGAAACCCTAAAAAACCTAACTCTCATCTCTAACCTCTCTCTGGACGCAGCCCCTCTCTCTAATCTCTCTCATCTCTCTACACGCTGGAACCTAACCCTAGCTCCTCTCTCCTCTACACTTTCTTTTCCCAACCATACGGCAGTCTATAAACCTACCAAATAAACCCTAAGCAGCTCTCGGCCTCTCTCCACTCACTTGTGGATTCTCCTATCTCTTCCTCTCACACTCTCGACCACACCTTAGAGAGTCACCAAATACAAACCTTAAGCTGCACCTCAACCCTAGAGACACTCGGAAAATAAACACACTCACACGGCTTCCTCTCTCATTTTTTCTCTCCATCATGCCTCTCCACCGAGCAAACGATAACAAACCAAAAGCACACAGCTCTCTCTCTCACGGCTGACACTTTCATGCCACTCACATACATAAACCTAGACACACACCTAAACCACACTAACAGCCCCACTGACCGAGCAGCACCTAAGCCATCTCTCTCTCATAAAATACCTTTGAATCCATATACTTCTCACGGCCTCAACCAAAAAGAGACATTCACACAACAACACGTGAACAATAAGCATAACAAACCACCACAGCCACCCCATTCTCGGCTCCGCGTGAAAACAAACGCACAGCACTAACCCTCCACCGATTCAAACATCAACAAATACCCTCCCTGACCGACAAACAAGAAACCCAAATACCCCTCACTGACCGACGCACACAAACAACAAAACAAACCACCCCCTTAATCACCAAAATTTAGCCCTTAACCAGCATCCTTATATCACCAAAAATAGCCCCTTAAAACAGCCCCAAGCAGTCCAGAAAACATAACCAAAACAGTCCAAAAAATAGCCCCAAACAGTCTAGAAAACATAACAAAAAAAGTCCCTAAAATAGACCAAAACTGTCCAGAAAACATAACCAAAACAATCCCTAAAACAATCCAAACCAGTCCCAAAACAGTCCAAAAATCATCCCAAACAACAGTCCAAAATAGAGAAAAACAGCGAGGGAAAACATCGAAACAGCAAGCAGAAATAGCAAACCAGCGAACCAGAAAAAGAGCGAAGCGTTAACCCTTCCGACGACGTCCCAACGCACTCCCGAGAAGCGACTTAAAAGGTAAGACCTGAGAGGCACCCTTTGTTATATTTTATTTTATCGTCCTGGAAACGACATGCTTGGTTGGACGTGGAATACGTCCAACCGGGTATGCGAAATCCTACATTGAAAATGGCCAAATTATTTGGTCACATATTTATTAGTCCGTATTTATTTCATGTCATTTGTCTTTTTATTATTTCGTATTTAATTTACATTTATTGTTGTTTTATTATTCCGCATTTATTTTATGTTATTTACCTTCCTTGTTATTTCGCATATTTGTCTATTTGGTTATTTATTGTTATATGCATTATCATATTTTATGTCTGTCTCCATTGGGTTAATGATTACGTGTTATCCCTTGCGGTATATCGAATGGAAACCCAGACATAAATTCCGTAGCCGAATCCGAATGGACGGTAGTGCGGTCTGTACTTGGGATACATCTCCACGTACCGCTCGGGAATATTCATGTATGCGTGTTCATGTCCCTAGTTATGCTATTTTTGTAAAGACGTTTGAACACGTTTTCGAACGCTACACGAATGTATGCATTCTGCCCATTCCGTTCGAACGCGTTTCCAAACGCTACTCGAACGCATGCATTCGGCCTTATCCCGTTCGAACGCTTTCTCGAACGCTACTCGAACGCATGCATTCGGCCTTATCCTGTTCAAACGCTTTCCCGAACGCTACTCGAACGCATGCATGAATCTGTCTTGTCATGCATCACATCCCATCCCATTCGAACGTATTTCCAACGCTACACGAACACGTGCATTCCGCCTCACTCCATTCGAACGCGTTTTCGAACGCTACACGAACGCGCACACACTAGACAGATTCATTTATCATGTTTTATGCATGTTTGCCTCTTTGATCATTTCTTTTACATTACGCACTTAATCATTTCTCTTTATTATTAACGCTTTTACTGTTATTATTTATTTACATTTTCGCACTTCTTTGTTTAATATGTTTATGGAATTATGTATTTGCCTTCATTTTTATTTACGTTTATGGGTGTGCAAACTTATGTGTTGATTAAATTATCTTGTATTTGTTGCATAAGACTTGGTTATATTATTGCATAAATCATTTCATTACAATTGGCATAAGTAAGGGACCATTCTGAACCCAACGATTTGAGGTCTTCCCTTGTGAGGGGTGAGTGCGGCCTTAAATCATTTCCCAGTTCACACTGGGTGGCGACTCCATTTGTTCTCCGGTTTAGTCCCCCGCGGGCTACACCGTACTCCGACCGGGCCGCGAACCCGGACAGCGTCGCCCACCTCTGTGCCCATGTCTACATCTCTCTTTATCTCGCTCAAGTTGTAACTTAACCTAATCTTCGTGGACTTGTGTAGGTGTACGTGGGTATAAGGTAATGGGTTTTCCCTTATGCTGAAATGAGTACTTATTCTTGAACCCATCGTGAAAAAACTTATTATCAAACTGCCATGGCCTGCCCAAAAGAATATGTCCTGCATGCATCGATATCACATAGCATGGAACATCATTCATGTATGACCCAATGGTAAAGCTTAATAATACCTGCTTTGTCACATTTATCTCACCACAATCATTTAACCACTGCAACTTGACATGATCCAAGGGACATTTGAGCCTTTGCAATTGCCAACAGGCCCAATCACACGCCAAAGAGCTAAGAAGATCACAGACGCAATAGCGGGGCCAGAGTTTGCATATAATAGATGCATTCATCCTTCTAGCTTTTACTTGCCTTATGAGATTGATTATGATTCTAATTCTTTAACTCCTATGGATTTATTATCTTTTATTGTTATTAAGCTTGGGAGTATGAATGATAAGGGAAAGGCAGAGATGGTGAGAATAATAGGTTTCCAACGCATTGTGTTTGACCCCGGCAATTGGGTGTGGCTTTATATGCAAGAGCAAAAGATCCAAGTTGTAACCAATAGGAGATGGTCCATTTCAAGTATTGGAGCGGATCAACGACAATACTTACAAGCTTGATCTTCCTGGTGAGTTTGGCGTTCCTGCAATGTTTAATGTTTATGACTTATCTTATTTTTAATGCAGGTTCAGATTCGAGGTCGAATCATTTTCAACAATGAGGGAATGACATGAGTACAACCACACCAAAGACATTACAGGATGCAGATAACAACTTGGAGGAACCCATGCAGTTGCCAACAGGTTTAATCACACGCCTAAGAGCAAAGAAGATCAGAGAGGCCTTTGCGGGACTAGCTCAGAGCTATGTGACCAGTTGCAGCAACCAAGTCAAGTGCACACCAGAGACACATATGGGCATAACCAGAGAGGTCCCCCAAGCTATTTCATTTGACCCAGATCAGCTCAGACTGAAGCATAGCAGAGCAGCTTCAGCACCAGCACCATTTTGACCCGATTTGACCTATTTTGGGACTATGTTGAATTCGGCCAAATGGGGGCATTTTTGTCATTTTTGCTCAACATGTTGACTTTATTTATGATGTAATTAGCATGGTTGACTATGCCATTAGGCTTAATTATGCTTCGATCTCTACTTAGCCGGAAACACGTCAATTTACTATAGCATGTAAGCACCTCAATTAGCTTAAGTGAGATTAGCTTCTAATCTTTGTTTTAGGTTTATTTAGGTGCAAAAGGACCTTAATGGTCGTGGTTGAGGTGCTTGACTTGGGGCTTTTTGTAATTTCAGCTCTAGGGTCATTTTAGTCTTTTTACTCTCTTGTAACTCTTATTATATGATTCTTCTTTGTATTTTGGAGACAACCAACGTAATATACAACATTTGAAAGAGAGAAAAGCTTGAGCTTTCCATGGCTATGGCCAAAACCTTGTTGAGGGGGGGATTCCCGTTTTCAAGTTCAAATTGACTTATCTAAGCTTGGCAACTTAGTGGCGTCTCCATTGCTAGCAAAATACAATCTGATTTCATGCTTGTGGTTATCATGGACGTGAGTTTCATGGTGGTTAGGGGCTGATCTTGGTTGGGTTTTGTTCCTACAAAATCAGTATTCAAAGTTCTTGGGGTTTTGAGAAAGATGCTTGGGGTTTGCTTGGTTCCAACCCAAGTGAGTTCTTGTCATTTGGTATCTTGAGCTTAGGGTTCTGAGGTCTGATTTCCTATCATTTGTGTTGTTTAATCTTGTATTCATCTTTGTTCTTTGTTGATTTAATTTCGGCATCAAGGTTTTACTTCCACCTTGATTCGGCCATTGTTGGATCTTGTTGTTTCTTGGTGATTCTTGTTGATTTGTGATCAAAATATCATGAATAACATTCTGCCTTGAGTGTTTTTTGATTGATCATTAGTATTTCTTTGAGTTAAGCTTTGGCTACTTAGGTCAAAATTTGGGCTTTTGTGTTCTTTGCTTGAATCAAGTGTTTAGTTGTTAATTGTAAGTTACTAGGACGTGTTTAACATTGTTATTAAGTTATTAGTTTCAAAAATCAAAAAAAAAAAAAGAAATGCATCAGGTCAGATTCGGCCAAGGAAGAACCATCACCACCCTTGCTTTGTTCTTGCCATATGCATGTCACTTAGCTTGTTTTCAATAGGTATTGTTCATATCTACTTTGAGAAAATCAGATTGCACTTCATTACTCCTAGCATTTGCTTGAACTAGGTTGTTTGCAATCTTTGTGAAGTTGTTGCAATCTTGTGAAGTGTGAGGAAAACAAGTGTTTTTAAGTGTTGTGGTGAGGCATTTGAGTGAATGAGTGTTGAAACAAAATGAAATGCTTATGGATTGATGAGGCCGTGAGACTCTTGAAGTTTACTTATGCTTGTGTGTTAACTTTGTGAGACAAGTATTGTTGCTTTGTTACACATATTGCCGTGAATGGTTGATGTGCTTATGTTGAAGCATGAATTAACAAGTGTGCTTGCTGATTTGCGTGAGCCATCATTAGCTTGACATTGGATTTGTGTTGAAATCATTAGCATGACATTGAAAAATGGAAGCACTCATGAGCTTGACATGGAAATTTGAGTAGCCATCATTGCATTTGAGAGGTGCTTGAAGAGGCAAGCTGCTGCATCACCAAGTTAGTTGAAAAAAGTGTTTAGTTGGTTTGTAACTTACCATTGCCGAATTGACATGCTTACTTGACCTACTTGTAAGCTACTTACGTAAGCAGCTGAGTCACCTACTTGTTTTGAAAAAAAAAGGAGAAAAAAAATAGAAGAGAAAAGAAAGATAATTGGTCGCATTGTGCTTAGCTTGATTAGACCATTTGCAAGTTGATTGGATTGCTTTACATGAGTTACATTGATATTTGATTTGGTTTGTATTGGTTTGAGCTTGAAAGACTATATTTGTGTTAGAGCCGAATTGAAATCCGTTGTGCTTCATTGGAGTGTAAACACTTGTGAGTGTGTGTGAGAAGAAAAGAAAGGTGAGCTCAAACACTATAGCGAGTGACCACAAGATTGCTTCAGTGACACATTGATTGCTTGCTTGCTTATTTATTGCATTTAGCTAACTCGTCATTCTTTCTTATTATGAGCACTCTAGCTATAGGTTTCTTTCGATTGAGTCTCCGTGATTACTTATCTTATTTGCATTATTGCACCTGCTCTATATATACATTGAGTTTCTGCTAGCTTGTGGACTACATCTTAGTTGACCATTCTGGGAATTGAGTTGATTTGTAATTGAATTGAGGAAGAACTCAATAGTGGTAAAAGGCAGTGAGTGTGAGCACAGTATCAGGTAAAAGCCAATAGAGTGCAAACACGAGTGGAGTGATATCATTCGAGTGTAAACACGTGAGATTGTGAGGATTTACATATTTGTTTTGCTTTTTATTATTTCTAATCTGTTTGTTTAGTGTTGAGATGGCAGGTCCAAGTTTAACCATTGATGATAAAATCGAGGTCTTGGATACTTTCAAAAGTGATATCCAAGATATTATGAGTGATTATAGAAGATCTTATGAGAAATGGAAAAAGACTTGGAAGGTAACTAAATATGCAGTGAATGAAAAGAGTACTCAACAACCAAAAGCTATTGAAGTTGTGTGTAATGAAGTGAGAAGCACTTGTGATGTTGAGTGCATAGCGAATGAAAACACTTGTGAGGCCTTGAATGTTGTGAATTGTGTTATAAGTGACATGGTGAGTGAAAATGCTTGTGAGACCGTGAACATTGAGGGAGTAAACACTTGTGAGGTAGTGTGTTTTGAGGTTGAAAAACATAGTGAAGCTGAGCAGGTGTGTGAGGAGGTCTTTGCAAGTATGGTTGAGATAGTGGCCATGAGTGATGATGAAGCTGTGAGAGCTTGTGAAAAGAAAGTAGATGTGGTAGTGAAGTTTTTCCATAACATTTTCTCTATTGTTTATGCTTTTTCATCGCAGGTACAAGTGGTCAAGTATGATTCTTTTATATTTCAATATCATCGTCCAATTGATTTTGTTATAACTATCTATGATCCGGGTTCGGATTCGAGGACGAATCCATTTCAAGAGAGGGAGAATGACATGATCCAAGGGACAATATTTGACATGAATGCAGTCACCCAAGGAACATTAGAGCCTTTGCAATTGCCAACAGGCCCAATCACACGCCAAAGAGCTAAGAAGATCACAGACGCAATAGCGGGGCCAGAGTTTGCATATAATAGATGCATTCATCCTTCTAGTTTTTACTTGCCTTATGAGATTGATTATGATTCTAATTCTTTAACTCCTATGGATTTATTATCTTCTATTGTTATTAAGCTTGGGAGTATGAATGATAAGGGAAAGGAAGAGATGGTGAGAATAATAGGTTTCCAACGCATTGTGTTTGACCCCGGCAATTGGGTGTGGCTTTATATGCAAGAGCAAAAGATCCAAGTTGTAACCAATTGGAGATGGTCCATTTCAAGTCTTGGAGTGGATCAACGACAATACTTACAAGCTTGATCTTCCTGGTGAGTTTGGCGTTCCTGCAATGTTTAATGTTTCTGACTTATCTTATTTTTAATGCAGGTTCAGATTCGAGGTCGAATCCTTTTCAAAAAGGAGGGAATGACATGAGTCCAACCACACCAAAGACATTACAGGATGCAGATAACAACTTGGAGGAACCCATGCAGTTGCCAACAGGTTTAATCACACGCCAAAGAGCAAAGAAGATCAGAGAGGCCTTTGCGGGACTAGCTCAGAGCTATGTGACCAGTTGCAACAACCAAGTCAAGTGCACACCAGAGACACATATGGGCATAACCAGAGAGGTCCCCAAGCTATTTCATTTGACCCAGATCAGCTCAGACTGAAGCATAGCAGAGCAGCTTCAGCACCAGCACCCTTTTGACCCGATTTGACCTATTTTGGGACTATGTTGAATTCGGCCAAATGGGGGCATTTTTGTCATTTGTGCTCAACATGTTGACTTTATTTATGATGTAATTAGCATGGTTGACTATGCCATTAGGCTTTATTATGCTTAGATCTATACTTAGCCGGAAGCACGTCAATTTACTATAGCATGTAAACACCTCAATTAGCTTAAGTGAGATTAGCTTCTAATCTTTGTTTTAAGTTTATTTAGGTGCAAAAGGACCTTAATGGTCGTGGTTGAGGTGCTTGACTTGGGGCTTTTGGTAATTTCAGCTCTAGGGTCATTTTAGTCTTTTTACTCTCTTGTAACCCTTATTATATGACTCTTCTTTGTATTTTGGAGACAACCAACGTAATATACAACATTTGAAAGAGAGAAAAGCTTGAGCTTTCCATGGCTATGGCCAAAACCTTGTTGAGGGAGGGATTCCCCTTTTCAAGTTCAAATTGACTTATGTAAGCTTGGCAACTTAGTGGCGTCTCCATTGCTGGCAAAATACAATCTGATTTCATGCTTGTGGTTATCATGGACGTGAGTTTCATGGTGGTTAGGGGCTGATCTTGGTTGGGTTTTGTTCCTACAAAATCAGTATTCAAAGTTCTTGGGGGTTTTGAGAAAGATTCTTGGGTTTGCTTGGTCTCCAACCCAAGTGAGTTCTTGTCATTTGGTATCAGAGCAAATGACAAGAACTCACTTGGGTTGGAGACCAAGCAAACCCCAAGCATCTTTCTCAAAACCCCGAGAACTTTGAATACTGATTTTGTAGAACAAAACCAACCAAGATCAGCCCCTAACCACCATGAAACTCACGTCCATGATAACCACAAGCATGAAATCAAATTGTATTTTTCCAGCAATGGAGACGCCACTAAGTTGCCAAGCTTAGATAAGTCAATTTGAACTTGAAAAGGGGAATCCCTCCCTCAACAAGGTTTTGGCCATAGCCATGGAAAGCTCAAGCTTTTCTCTCTTTCAAATGTTGTATATTACGTTGGTTGTCTCCAAAATACAAAGAAGAGTCATATAATATGGGTTACAAGAGAGTAAAAAGACTAAAATGACCCTAGAGCTGAAATTACCAAAAGCCCTAAGTCTAGCACCTCAACCACGACCATTAAGGTCCTTTTGCACCTAAATAAACTTAAAACAAAGATTAGAAGCTAATCTCACTTAAGCTAATTGAGGTGCTTATATGCTATAGTAAATTGACGTGCTTCCGGCTAAGTATAGATCTAAGCATAATTAAGCCTAATGGCATAGTCAACCATGCTAATTACATCATAAATAAAGTCAACATGTTGAGCACAAATGACAAAAATTCCCTCATTTGGCCGAATTCAACATAGTCCCAAAATAGGTCAAATCGGGTCAAAAGGGTGCTGGTGCTGAAACTGCTCTGCTATGCTTCAGTCTGAGCTGATCTGAGTCAAATGAAATAGCTTGGGGACCTCTCTGGTTATGCCCATATGTGTCTCTGGTGTGCACTTGACTTGGTTGCTGTAACTGGTCACATAGCTCTGAGCTAGTCCCGCAAAGGCCTCTCTGATCTTCTTTGCTCTTTGGCGTGTGATTAAACCTGTTGGCAACTGCATGGGTTCCTCCAAGTTGTTAGCTGCATCCTGTAATGTCTTTGGTGTGGTTGGACTCATGTCACAACTTGTAAGGCTTGGGGTGCTTCTAGTAACTTTACCACAACCGCTCAATCAAAGCTGTGTTAGCAATATTAGTACAACTGCCCTCATCTATGATCATACTACACCCATTGCCATTCACATGGCACCTAGGGTGGAATATGTTCTCTCTGCTGCCACTCATC
>SKCR01005119.1:0-89153 GCA_019454045.1 Zanthoxylum bungeanum | reverse complement strand
TCGAAAGTGTGGATATACGAGTCTTGTTAATGTGTCCCAGACAACAATGCCACTAATAAGTCTCATCTGATTTAATCAGTTTGAGCCCTTTTGTTTGTCATGTTACATGTTTGAGATTCATTTATATTCGAAATATAAATACTGTTATTCACATCTAATGTGTATATCTCAATATCATCTTTATAAATAAATCACCCAGTGTTCTGGAATATAAAAGTATACCCGCAACGGGTTAAATCAGATATAGAGATAATGTTTCTAGTCAAACCAGGTACATTATAATAGTTTCCTAATTTAAGTACATGCCATAAGGGCAGTTCCAAAACTTAGGTTCCCACAGCCAAAACAGCGACTCTCGTCCCGTTTTTGACTCGTAGGTCGATCTCATCTGAAGCCAGTCTCCTGCTAATCAGCAGATCCCACACATCAGTACATATGTATGTACCACATCCAGTATCAAAATCTAATTTTAAAACTAGTAGTGGACATGTTTATAACAAACATACCTGAAGTCGGAGCCTTGCCCATCTTCACATCTTTCATGTCTGCCTTGTCCATACGGCAGTCACGCTTCCAGTGACCCCGTTGGGATATGTCATTTGTTTTCCCAGAAGACTGTGACGATTTTGCCTTTGCCCTTTTCTTCACACACTTAGAAGCCTTCGGCCAAGCCTTGGCCTTCTGGGATGTCGAAGTAAGATGCGCCTTGCGCTTCTTGCCCTTTTGGAAGCTCTGGCTCTGCCTCCTTAAGCATAGCCATTAACTCTCCAAGATTTTTCTCTTGATTCATAATGAACCCACCCCAGCATTCAGACAGAGACTATAAGATCAAATCTATGGAAGTCTCGGCCTCGTAGATAATGCCCAACTAACCTAACTGTTCGATGTCAGCAATCATCTGCGACACCTAGTGCTCGACAGATGTACCCTCTGACATATGCGAGCGAAAAAGCTTCTTTTGTAATTCGTACTTCTAATATCTAAGATTAGATCTATGAAGATCCATTAATTTCAACATCATGGTATAAGGATCTAATCCTTAGTTCTGACGACGAAATTAAGGAGTCATTGCGGCAAGCATAACTGATTGAGCACTAAAGTTATCATCACAATGAATCTTCTAAAGCTCATGCTCTACTATTTGCTCAACTCCGAGCTCAGGCCCGAGAGGTTTCTCTATCCAATATAGTAACTTCTCAACTCCCAGGACTATCCTAAGATTCATTTCCCAATCTAGAAAATTTACGCCGTTAAAGATATTTTCACCCAGGATTATGTCCTTTGACGCTAATCTTTCCAACCATCTCGATTGCAATAGTCCAACTATCCAATCAACGATTTTGGGTACACTCAAAATATAATGGTTACTAAAGTCCAACTATATACCAACTACAAGTGGAGTAGTGTCTTGTACAGTCTAACTATTTAAAGAAAACAATATTCAATATTAGTCCAACTAATATATTTATAACAACAATAAATTAAAATAAAAGAGCGCGTATTGGCAAGTATCTAAACGAAATTGAAAATTTAATACTAGTCTCCCACTATTTTTCGGCGAGCCTCTAACCCTCTGTGGAGTACTCGGGAAACCTAGTTTCCTAGTGGGCTAGGATCTCGTTAAATAACACACAACCTTGACTTTGGCCAACAAGCTGTATGAAACTTAACTAGGTAGATCTCTAAGATCAATTAGATCCCATCCAATTCCTAGATCTGGTAGGTGGACCTCCAAGTCCGAAACACATATCTAATATATGCAAATATATCCAATATATTTCCTAACCTTTTTCCTCTGAATCAACTAAGCCTTGGCTTTGGCTCAACAAGCTTAATGATTCCAGTTAAGCGGGACCCATTGACAGTGGGATAGCTTTGTAATCCACGTCGATGAACTAGAAATGACCTTGACTTTGGCCAACAAGTCACAACCGCCCAAGACATGCGATATAGAACAAAGCTTTCGTGGTTCAAACACATCTACGATGGACATTGATCTTGACTTTGGCCAACAAACCAATGCCAATCTTGGATCTTGAAAGAGAACCACTCAATGGAAGGAAAAACGCTTAATATTTGAGTGAGGGTTTTTTGCGTAAATTGGCAATCAGTTTATTATCTTTGATTAGGTCTCATCATACACCCTTAAGCATGCATTCTAAAAGCATAATAAGGCGCGAAATAAAATAATAATGATATACGAATGGATATATAACAATTTGTTCCTAGAATAAATCTCTTCATTTCCTCTCTCCCGCTAGCACTATTCTTACTTCTACCCAATTACATAACACTAAAAGAAGCCTCATTTACATTGAGGGGAATTGGTGAGAAGAGAAATACAATGAGAAAAGAGATAATAGGCTGGACACGCAGGCCCAATTTAATAAATTCTTAATTTATTACAACAATTTCCAAAATTGCCCTCACCCTTCTAATATCCATCTGATATACATTATTCATACAATACATCCAAGTATTCACATATAGCATGTTATTCAATCAATCTAGTCCAATTAATTAATCTTTGAATTAATGACCATCCAATGTTCAAATAACGATTTGATTTGCGCGAGTCCAACTCATTTAAGAATAAGTACTCAAAGTACGTATTCTTGAATTATATCGAACTACAATTTTAAATCCAATTTAACTTGTATCCAATACTAATTCATTTTTAATTCCAAATTAAATAATTACACTTTTAATAGTGCCATTAAGATTTGGATTCCAAATCCAATCTTCATGGGTCTCAAAGGCCCAATTAGTATCCAATACTATTTTAATTAAAGTCCAATGTGTTGGTATGTATGCCCTAGAGCAACATGTGAAGTAAACGGTTTCTTGTGTTAAGAAATAAAATGATGCATTATTCATTTATCAAATTGTTTGTTTAATTTTCGCATATTATATATCTTCATAAATACCGTAGATTACTTATGTACCTTCAGACTTGGTGTATGAGTGTCATGCACCAGAGGATTTAAGTCTGAAGTTAGTAATCTTAAATAGTTCATAGAGAGCAAACAAACCGGGTACTTTGTTTGTGGTTTATCTATAGCTGCGGTCCATTCTATATTTGGATGGCGATCTTAATCCGGATCGTCCATGTAGAGACATGAGGATGGAGGCACCTTATATGATGTGATCATATAGGATTGGACCCAGATAGAAATGACATTCTTTGAATATCTGTTAAACAAAGAAAGTCATTTCGATCTACTTGATGGTCATATATGGATTGATCTTAATCCTGAGTGTACTACGAACTCCTGCATGGCGGGTTGTGACCTTTGATTTACAAAGGTGAGGTTGGTGTAGCAATCACAACCAATAACTACGTACTTTGGGGGCACAGTTTATCATGTAGCTGGGAACGTCTTACATAGACATGGAATTCACTCCTTCTTGCGAGAAGTAGATGAGTATCTCTCTTAAGGGTTGATTCGGTACTTGAACGATTTGAGCGCTCAAATCTTTCTATTACGAATAGATAGATTAATATTCATAATAATTATGAATAAATCGTTCATTAGAGAATTAATGGTACTTAAGGTAAAAATAATTAGAGGGGTATAACAGATATTATGACCCGACTCTAATTACGAGATATTCGTGAAGGATCAATTCGTATGCAATGACTATATCGGTGGACACCGACTTGGCTCGGCTTAATATTTCATCTACGACAATGAGAGTGCAACTTCAGATTTTTTGTGGAATAATTCGAAGTTAATAATTCGGAATATTTAATTAAGAGCTTAATTAGTATTTCGAGATTATTGGAGCTCGGAACCGAAGGTCCACTTGGTCCCTGTGCTAGCTCGATTTACTTTAGCGGAGATAGTATAATTGGATGGTCCAATTATATACTCACAAAGAATAAATATTGTTAATATGATTAATAATATTAATTACATCACACTTGAGACTTTATATTAAAAGTTAATATAAAGTATTAATAATTATATGATAATTATTAAATTAGAATATTAAATTATATATGATATAATTTAATAAGGTTAAGAATTATTACCAAGGTAGGATTCCTTACTGGATAAGGAATATGATTTGTTTGTTTAAGAAACAAAATCAAATCCTAAATACCCCTTGGCCGAAATTACCCTATATGATAAGGAGTAGGATTTGTTTATTTTGGAAACAAAATCAAATCCTAATTCCCTAGCCATGGCCGAAATTCATGTATGATAAGGAGTAGGATTTGTTTATTTTGGAAGCAAAATCAATTAATATTCCTTACCTTGGCCGAATTTTATAGGGGTTGGGAGACTAGTGGTTGATTTGTTTTATGAAACAATTATCCACAAGTATAAAAGAAAAATTATGATTTAATTTTTCAGATCTAAGCATTAGAAACCCTAGCCTCCATCTCTTCTTCAAGCTCACAAAAGTTGAGAAAGAGAATTGAAGAACCTGAAATTATTTCGGTGTGTGATCTTAATCTCTAAACCGTTTAGAGATTAATCTGTGAGTGTAGCCCACACTACCCTCCGTTGGTAACGAGACATAGCTCGGAAGACCTTGTGACGTTGGAAAACTCTTCCCCCTCCTCTCACCATTCACGGCAGTGGGAAAATAATAGCCCACTGCCGCACGCACTTCCCTCTCATTGGGGATTGGTTTTGTTTGGTTTTAACTCGGGTTTTTGGGAAACACTTTTAGGGATTTTTAGGGCTGTGTTAGGATTTTTTTTTTAGAGAAAAATCAGACCTGAACCATCACTGCAGTTCACGCAAATACTGCTTCAAATTGGGTGCAGTTCGCGCGTGTAACGGGTCCAAAACAGTCCACTAATTCACTGCAGTTCAAGGGGCTGTTCGGGGACTGTTTCGGGGGTATTTCGGGGCTCAAATATTGTCCAAAACAGAAGTAAAACATCAGTGAACTCAATGGTGTGGTTCGGCCAAAGCAAAGGGAGAGCAAAAAAAAAAATTTCAACTTCGGTCTGTGAGCCTTACCGCTTCCGCTGCGCGAGGGAAGGCGTTCCCTACAATTGGCATCAAGAGCGAGGTTGAAAAGTGCTCTTAACTCTTCACTTTTTCATTTAAAGTTTCTATTTTAATATGTTTATATGAGTTATAAATATGATATGCATGTTTAGATGAGTGGGCACATTATTGAGTTCATGTGATGAATGGTTTTGATATTTCATGTGATGAATGGATTTTGCATTGGTCGTAAATTTTTTTGGCTGTTATTTTTGTAGTTGGTTTTGATTTTGGGTTGTAAGGCCATAAGGCCATTGTTTATATTCATTGTAATTTTAGTTTTCAATGTAAAATTTCAATTCTTTGTAATATGGAGCACCGAAGTCGCAAAAGGAGCCAATACCACTTTGGAGCGGGATTTGAAGACCAAGTAATGCCTTGGTATATCTTTTGTACTAATTAGATTATTTTAGGAAAAATAAGAGCCCGGTCAATGCAAAATAATTTTTATGTTATATGTATGTTTATTGTTTGAATAACATGTCATATAGCCTAGGGTGCCCACTCGTGCATTTTACTTGCCATAACATGTCATAGATGCATAATCATTATAGACATAAAATTATGATTTTATGTAATTTAAAATGTTTAAATTAGAATATGATATGCATTGAAATCATTAATTAGATTAATGGGATTTATGTCTAAAACTTGAATTCTTATATATTGGACTTAATTGGTGCATAATAAATTCCATTGGTATATAGGATGGAAACCCGAATATAAATTCCATAGCCGATTCCGTATGGACGGAAATGTGGTCTGCACTCGGGATATAATTCCACGTACCATTGGATTTTATGACGCACTAAGATTTATTAAAATGTTTAATTAAAATTTTGACCATTTAGAATTCCATGATTTTAGACCTTTAAGTGCCTAGTATTTTAAGGGTTAAAATATTGTAGCTCACTTATACCACTCTAATTAAATTAGTTTAAAAGAGTAAAGCTGTTAGTAGAGACTAATGAGAAATTAGTGACATGATTTTAATAGTTAAAATTGATTAGCTCACTTATGACAAACTAGTGTAAATAAATTATGTTTTAGCCGCCATAAGTTTATCCACACTAGTTAGGATAAAATATTAGATATTTTAGATAGAAACCTTAAGTTTAAAATAGTGAGTGGGAGAGGGATATACGACAGTACATCCCACGATCTCCGTTGTTAGTCCAAAAATGTGAGATTCAAAAGGCGCCTCGAGACGGCTTTGTTTTCGTTCCCCTACAGATGGTGTCCATTTTGGGTCAATATCAAGTTTGGGTTCCGAAAGGATAGGGATTCTAGATGTATCTTGTGAACTGACCTACCTTATAGCGGCACTTCACTTGTTAAGTCAAAAAATCATGAAACGGTGGGTTACACTCACAAAGGAATAATTAACTGTTAATGAAATTCCTTGATCATATCGAACGGTAGTTGTTTAATATAGGAATAAGAGTTATTCCCGCATATATTAAAATAGCTGAGATTATCTCAATCTATCATGTGAGTACTTGACCTACCCTACGGCGGCACTTACTTGTGGGATGATAGATCTCTGTGGCATAGTAATTCTTTTAGGTTTCTTATTCGTTATTCATGGTTCATGCATCATGTTTAATTTTATGCCAAAATTCTTTGATGATTTTAATATGCGATGAATGAATGTTAAATGCATGTTTTATTTTATTTTTAGCCATGGTTTCTCCAATTATTTCCATACTCTCAAATGATAAATTGACGGAGAAAACTATGTTAAGTGGAAAAGTAACATGAACGCTATCCTGGTCTGTGAAGACCTAAAATTTGTCCTGACGGAGGAACGTCCTCCCGAGCCGGCCAGAAATGTTGGCCAAGCTGTGCGCGATACCTATCAGAAATGGGTCGCAGCAAATGAGAAAGCCCGCTGCTACTTGCTAGCAGGGATGTCTGAGGTTCTTGCTGCAAAGCATGAACCTATGGCTCTAGCATCACAGATGATGGAATCATTGCAGGGCATGTTTGGGCAGCCTTCGGAGCGTCAACGCCATGAGGCCATGGTCTCAGCGATGACTGCTAGGATGAAGGATGGGACATCAGTCTAAGAGCATGTCTTAAGGATGATGACTTATCTCAATACTGCTGAAACCCATGGAGCTCGTATTGACGAGCGTAGCCAGGTGACCATGATTATGGAAACTCTTCCGAAGAGTTTCCTGCAGTTTAAAAGCAACTATGTTATGAACAAGTTGTCTTTTACTTTGACCCAACTGCTTAATGAGCTCACCCATTACGAGTCCATGCTAGTGGATCCTCGTAAGTCCAGTGCAGAGGCAAATGTTGCCGAATCTTCTAAATCTGCAAAGAAAAAGAAGAAAGGCACTGGAAAGGCTAAGGTAAGCCTATGAAGAAGAAGAACAAGAAAGGCTCCAAGGATACCAAGCCCAAAGGAAAATGTTTCCATTGCGACAAGAATGGGCATTGGAAAAGGAACTGTCCTAAATACCTTGCTGAGCTAAAGGAGAAAATAGAAACAGGTAAATATGATTTACTCATTATTGAATCTCTATTAGTGGAGGATGATAAATCCGCTTGGATTATTGATTCCGGGGCCACTAACCATGTTTGTTCTTCTTTACAGCTACTTGATTCATGGAGGGACCTTGCTGAAGGTGATTACACCATGAGGGTCGGGACAGGGGATGCCGTTTCAGCAAGAGCAGTGGGAGTTTCCAGTTTAAATTTTATTAATAATAGTTATTTAAGTTTGAACAATGTGTTATTCATTCCTGGTTTCCGCAGGAATCTGATTTCTGTTTCTAGACTTATGGATGATGGTTATTCTATTTCTTTTAATAACAATTCGGTTATTATTGGTAGAAATGGATTGACTATATACACAGGAAACTCAGAAAATAACTTGTATGTGTTAAGACCGTTAACGCATAAGTCACTGCTCAACACTGAAATGTTTAAGGTTGAAAAACCAAAAACGAAACGGCAAAAGATTTCTCACGATGACACATATCTATGGCATCTTAGACTTGGTCACATCAACCTTGACCGGATAAATAAATTGATAAAGGACGGAGCCTTAAACCAGTTAAAGCTCGGGACTTTACCAGTTTGAATCTTGTTTAGAAGGAAAAATGACCAAGAGACCTTTTACTGGAAAAGGTATAAGAGCCAGTCAACCACTAGAGCTAATACACTCGGACGTCTGCGGACCAATGATTGTAAAAGCTCGAGGTGGTTATGAATACTTCGTCACATTCATTGATGATTATTCAAGATATGGGTATGTCTACCTAATGCATCACAAATCAGATACCTTTGAAAAGTTCAAAGAGTATCGTGCTGAGTTTGAGAACCAATTAGGTAAGACAATCAAAACACTACGATCGGATCGTGGAAGGGAATACCTCGACAGAGACTTCGAGGAATTCTTAGTTGAGCATGGGATAGTATCCCAGCTCACAGCACCAGGAACACCACAACAAAATGGTGTTGCAGAAAGGAGAAATCGAACCCTACTAGACATGATGAGATCTATGTTTAGTTATAGCTCACTACCTAGTTCATTCTGGGGATATGCACTGCAAACCGCAATGTATATCCTTAATGTAGTTACATCAAAGTCTGTTCCTAAGGCTCCCTTAGAGTTGTGGAATGGTCGTAAAGCTAGTTTACGATATTTCCGCATATGGGGGTGTCCAGCACATGTGCTGAAGAATAAGACTACGAAACTGGAACCACGTTCTCAGGTGTGCCTATTTGTAGGCTACCCGAAGAAACTAGGGGTGGATTCTTCTATAGTCCTGATGATAACAAAGTATTTGTATCGACAAATGCTACGTTTCTAGAGGAGGACTATATGAGGGAGTTCAAACCTCGTAGTAAAATGTTACTCGAGGAGTTACTTACTGGTTCGACCAGCGCGCCATCGTCAACAAAAGTTGACAAATACATAGCACCTTCGACATCTGATAGTCAGATACTTCCCAGTCAGAATGATCTACCACCTAGACGCAGTGGGAGGGTTGTACGACAACCTGATCGCTACCTAGGGGTTGGAGAGGCACAAGTTGTCACCTACAGCGATGGCATAGATGATCCATTAACCTACAGTAGTGCAATGGATGATTCTGACAAAGAAGAATGGCTCAACGCCATGAACCTAGAGATGGAGTCTATGTACTCCAACTCAGTCTGGGAACTTGTAGACCAACCTGATGGGGTGAAACCCATAGGTTGCAAGTGGATCTACAAGAGGAAGAGGGGATCAGATGGGAAGGTACAGACCTTCAAAGCTAGACTAGTGGCCAAGGGTTATACCCAGAAAGAGGGTTTGACTATGAGGAAACTTTCTCGCCAGTAGCTATGCTAAAATCCATCCGCACTCTTCTATCCATAGCCGCATATTATGACTATGAAATTTGGCAAATGGACGTCAAGACTACATTCTTGAATGGCAATCTTGATGAAAGTATCTATATGATACAACCAGAAGGGTTCATTGCCCAAGGTCAAGAGCAAAAAGTTTGCAAATTGCAAAGGTCCATTTATGGACTCAAGCAGGCATCTCGATCTTGGAATATAAGATTTGATACAACGATCAAGTCCTATAATTTTGAGCAGAATATTGATGAGCCTTGTGTATACAAGTGCGTCATTGATGGGAAGGTGGTTTTTCTTGTCTTATACGTTGATGACATCTTACTCATTAGGAATGATGTAAGGATATTATCAGACGTAAAAACCTGGCTAGCTGAGCAATTCCAAATGAAATATTTGGGAGAGGCGAGTTATGTTCTTGGGATCCAGATACTCCGAGATCGTAAGAAACGACTGTTAGCTATGTCTCAGGCATCCTACATCGACAAGATCCTTGTGTGATTCGGGATGTAGAATTCCAAGAAAGGCAATCTGCCTTATCGGTATGGAATTCATTTATCGAATGAACAGTCTCCTAAGACACCTCAGGGCATTGAGGAAATGAGACATATCTCATATGCCTCAGCAGTTGGTAGTCTCATGTATGCCATTTTATACAATAGACCGGACATATGTTTTACAGTAGGAGTAGTCAGTATGTTTCAGTCAAACCCGAGATTAGATCACTGGGTGGCTGTGAAACACATTCTAAAATATCTTAAGAGAACGAGAGATTATATGCTAGTATATTCCGGTGAGGATATGATCCTAAGAGGATATACAGACTCTGATTTTCAGACAGATGTCGATTCCAGGAAATCAACATCTGGATCAGTGTTCACCCTAGGTGGTGGGGCTATTATTTGGTGGAGCATAAAGCAATCTTGCATTGCCGACTCCACCATGGAGGCTGAATATGTAGCGGCTTGTGAAGCAGTCTGGCTCCGTAAATTCTTGGGAGATCTGGAAGTTGTTCCAGATATAGATAAACCACTCACCCTCTATTGCGATAATAGTGGAGTGGTGGCAAACTCCAAAGAACCAATAAGCCATAAGAGGGGAAAGCATATAGAGAGGAAATATCATCTCATCAGAGAGATAGTGCAGAGATGGGACGTTAGCGTCACAAAGATTGCACCGCAGAGAACCTTGCTGATCCGTTTACAAAGACCTTGCCGGCTAAAGTGTTTGATGGTAACCTAGATGGTCTAGGATTACGTGACATGTCCCATTTGCTCTAGTGCAAGTGGGAGATTGTTGGTATGTATGCCCTAGAGCTACATGTGAAGTAAACGGTTTCTTGTGTTAAGAAATAAAATGATGCATTATTCATTTATCAAATTGTTTGTTTAATTTTCGCATATTATATATCTTCATAAATACCGTAGATTACTTATGTCCCTTCAGACTTGGTGTATGAGTGTCATGCACCAGAGGATTTAAGTCTGAAGTTAGTAATCTTAAATAGTCCATAGAGAGCAAACAAACCAGGTACTTTGTTTGTGGTTTATCTATAGCTGCGGTCCATTCTATATTTGGATGGCGATCTTAATCCGGATCGTCCATGTAGAGACATGAGGACGGAAGCACCTTATATGATGTGATCATATAGGACTGGACCCAGATAGAAATGACATTCTTTGAATATCTGTTAAACAAAGAAAGTCATTTCGATCTACTTGATGGTCATATATGGATTGATCTTAATCCTGAGTGTACTACGAACTCCTGCATGGCGGGTTGTGTCCTTTGATTTACAAAGGTGAGGTTGGTGTAGCAATCCCAACCAATAACTACGTACTTTGGGGGCACAATTTGTCATGTAGCTGGGAACGTCTTACATAGACATGGAATTCACTCCTTCTTGCGAGAAGTAGATGAGTATCTCTCTTAAGGGTTGATTCGGTACTTGAACGATTTGAGCGCTCAAATCTTTCTATTACGAATAGATAGATTAATATTCATAATAGTTATGAATAAATCGTTCATTAGAGAATCGATGGTGCTTAAGGTAAAAATAATTAGAGGGGTATAACGGATATTATGACCTGGCTCTAATTACGAGATATTCGTGAAGGATCAATTCGTATGCAATGACTATATCGGTGGACACCGACTTGGTTCGGCTTAATATTTCATCTACGGCAATGAGAGTGCAACTTCGGATTTTTAGTGGAATAATTCGAAGTTAATAATTCGGAATATTTAATTAAGAGCTTAATTAGTATTTCGAGATTATTGGAGCTCGGAATCGTAGGTCCACTTGGTCCCCGTGCTAGCTCTATTTACTTTAGCGGAGCTAATATAATTGGATGGTCCAATTATATACTCACAAAGAATAAATATTGTTAATATGATTAATAATATTAATTACATCACACTTGAGACTTTATATTAAAAGTTAATATAAAGTATTAATAATTATATGATAATTATTAATTAGAACATTAAATTATATATGATATAATTTAATAAGGCTAAGAATTATTACCAAGTAGGATTCCTTACTGGATAAGGAATATGATTTGTTTGTTTAAGAAACAAAATCAAATCCTAAATACCCCTTGGCCGAAATTACCCTATATGATAAGGAGTAGGATTTGTTTATTTTGGAAACAAAATCAAATCCTAATTCCCTAGCCATGGCCGAAATTCATGTATGAAAAGGAGTAGGATTTGTTTATTTTGGAAGCAAAATCAAATTAATATTCCTTACCTTGGCCGAATTTTATAGGGGTTGGGAGACTAGTGGTTGATTTGTTTTATGAAACAAATTATCCACAGTATAAAAGAAAATTTATGATTTAATTTTTCAGATCTAAGCATTAGAAACCCTAGCCTCCATCTCTTCTTCAAGCTTTCAAAAGTTGAGAATGAGAATTGAAGAACCTGAAATTATTTCGGTGTGTGATCTTAATCTCTAAACCGTTTAGAGATTAATCTGTGAGTGTAGCCCACACTACCCTCCGTTGGTAAAGAGACATAGCTCGGAAGACCTTGTGACGTTGGAAAACTCTTCCCCCTCCTCTCACCATTCACGGAAGTGGGAAAAATTATAGCCACTGCCGCACGCACTTCCCTCTCATTGGGGATTGGTTTTATTTGGATTTAACTCGGGTTTTTGGGAAAAAATTTTAGGGATTTTTAGGGCTGTGTTAGGATTTTTTTTTAGTGAAAAATCAGACCTGAACCATCACTACAGTTCACGCAAATACTGCTTCAAATTGGGTGCAGTTCGCACGTGTAACGGGTCCAAAACAATCCACTAATTCACTTCAGTTCAATGGGCTGTTCGGGGGTATTCCGGGGCTCAAATATTGTCCAAAACAGAAGCAAAAGATCAGTGAATTCACTGGTGTGGTTCGGCCAAAGCAAAGGGAGAGCAAAAAAAAAATTTCAAGTTCGGTCTGTGAGCCTTACCGCTTCCGCTGCGCGAGGGAAGGTGTTCCCTACACAATGGGCTTTTAATTAATTCTTAAGGCATTGGCTTTGGCCAATATGGATCCAATCCAAGATGCCAAGGCCCAATAAGGAATCACATTTTTGCCAAAAATCAATATAGGCCCATTCGGCCCAATTAAATCATTAAAGACCCAAAAGTCATATTTGGACTTTATGGAAATGGTCTTGGGCCCAATTGGATCCAACCGAATTGTTCAAAACCTAACTTGGCCCAACCAAGTCCATTAAGCCCAATTACAATAAAATTAGCCCTGTCCAATTTAAAGACTAATTTAATTAATATAACATTCCAAATATCACATTAAATTTAATTAAAGTGTAATAGCCATAATTAATTAGTTAAACTAATATTTCCAAAGCATCAATTAAACTAATTAATCATGTTATAAATATTCAATTCATGTCCAACACAATTGAAGCAAAATCAATCCATTACACATGCTACATACTCACGGCAACATCATGAAATAACATTCAATTCCGATTTCAATGCAATTAAACCAACAATTAATATTCATTTCATGCTTTAAACTCATCCAATAGTCTAAAATCAAAAATCACCATGAGAAATCCTAGGGTATAAGTTTCGGCCAAGGAGGGATTTAAGGGGAAATTAATCTAATCAATTTATCTCCAATCCATTGATTCACAAATCTAATTTATCATCATCAAAGCTCAACCAAACAACCAATTTGAAGAAATCATGCTCCAAACACTAAATCTCCAAATTAAAGTACATAAACCCTAGAATAAAATCAAGCTTAGATCTCGCTTTGTCTTGTTCTCTGGGCTACACTGAGTTCTCTTACTAATAACCTCGAAACTTCCTTAATATTTTTCCGGGTGATCTACCCTCCAAGATCCTACGTGAACTCTCGCCAAATTTCTTATGGTCGTCTATACATATGCTGGTAGGGGCTATGGTAAACATCTTATGTCTCGACGGGCTTCAGTATCCTTATTCTGGTGCTATGTGTCCCGGTAGGGTCTATTCCTCATGTAAAGTAGGTATGCGGTAGGTTCTATCAGGGCAACTTCCTTATTTGGTGTCACTGGGGGGTTCGAAGGCTAGATAGTTTGAGGTCTTGTCTCTATCAGATTGCTGGGGTAAAGTAACTAACCGTTTCTATTTCTGGCTTGAGGATCTGGGTCAGGGTTTGGGGATCTGGAGTTCTCTAAATCCTCTTTAGCATCTCGATCCATTGGGACTCTCAAGACTAATTTTGATTTCCTATTTTTTTTATTATCTTGCTGGCTTTTTCCTTACTACTATGGGAACTTACTATCTATACGAAGTACTTGGTGGCTATTGAATTAGCTTGAATGAATCTTTTCTGATGAGGGATGGAATCTTACATCTACCAGACAACTCTAAATCTTGCTGGGGTTTTCTCTATTCTCTGGGCTATTATATGTTCCTGTATTTTCTTTCTGATATGATCTTGTACCTCTTTCTTTTCTTACTTCTGACTATTTAATCATCCTTACACTTTCCTTACTTCTCTTCTAGCTTTCTCTTTCTCTTTTACTTTCTTGAATAACTTTCTTTGGAACTTACTATCTGGTTCTCTAACTTGTACTGAACTTCGGGTTGTAATCTAGGATGATTACGGAATGATTCCTAACTAGAGTAAGGAAAAAGTATTTAGAAGACTTGGAAATTCTTACTAACCTGTTTGAGGATCTTGAGGACATACTCGAGGATCGGATATTGGAGAGGTAGTGCCCCGCATACTAGTATCCTGGAAATACTAAGTATACAAGACCCCAACACTCTACCCACTGCAGTCACTGACTCTATAGACCATGCTCTGATACCATCTTTGTAACGTCCCTAAATATGGGAGATGTCACCGGCAGAGGATAGCAGTACTAACCCCATAAGCCTCTAACTTCCCGACTATATTCATCATTACTAAATCATCTAAATGCAAAGTCATGTACAGGGAACATAACCCAACTTAATCAACATAAAATGTTTTTATTACTAATAATTGTGTACTCAAATATACTTCTCTTTACAACACTTTAATGGACACTTATAATGACTCATACAACACTAATGTATACATGCAACTTTATTTCGACTCTGAGTGAACTCTTATGCAATCTGACTCTGAACTGGTGGACTCCAAACCCTAGTGATTGCATCAGTATCCGTCCTTCCGAGCTCGTCCTCCAAGAAACCTGCAACCATAGAAAATGGGGAGTGGAGGGTTAGATCACTATTCGATCTAAGTGAGTGGACAAGAAAATTGAAACACTCAAATCAAAACATTAAGTTTTTAAAACTAAAGTTTCAGAAAATCACTTCATATGAAATCTCTTTTCTGAAAACTTCTTATGGAATCTCTTTAACAAAACTTTTCTTTCTGAAAAGTGCTTTTGAAATACTAGTTTCTAAAAGCTATTTCTAAAATCTAATTTCTGAAAATTGCATTTCTGAAAATCTGAAAACTGTGAACTGCTATATATCCGAAAACTTTGACGTATGAGGGCGTTACGTATCGTCGTCCCCTCATACGCCTAACTGTAGCCAGCATTGCAAATCCATGACTTTGGGGGGTTACGTATCGCTGTCCCCCAAAGCATGCCACTACTGTCTCTGAAACTGGTGGTCTTGGGGCATTACGTATCATCGTCCCCCAAGCCACAAACTAGAACTGTGGGTGCGGGTCTATGCTACCACCCAAGCTCTAAAACTAGGGTCTAGGGGCATTATGTATCGCCGTCCCCCTAGCCCTACTTTAGGATCTGAGGGTGTTACGTATCGTTGTCCCCTCAGTCCTCTACATGTGCACATGTCCTCTGTCTGTCAATTCCATCTCTGTCAAGTTACATACTGGGGTGATTTTTTCCCTCATGCCCGAAAAATATAAAACTCAAGTTTGAAAACATCTGTAACTCAAACTTATGCTGAAAAATAGTCTTTATAAATCATCATTGTATGTATATATAAAAAGAAAAACATATGTAGTAAAATTCAGTCTAACGCCCTACATGCTTTTGAAAGTAAGTCTGAATTCAAAATAGTTAAATAAAATCAGTTCTGAGAGAAATGGTCCACTCACTGATTAGGAATCTGGCTGGAGCTATTCCACTTCGTCGAAGGGGATTGCAACTCCTGTAATGGTTTGTGAATGGTAATTTGGTTAGATTACAAATCACGAGGTGAGTTTCAGAACTAGGTTAAACTTCTTAGTTCAAGTACGTGGTAGCGTCACTTGGTATATCATGCCTGCAATAGACTGTATTGTATGTATTCGAACTGATACGAGACCCTAAGGGTGATCTCTAACACGTTAGGGTAGAACTGAGGGGTTTAAAACTAATTCTGGAAAATTATGTTCCTCGCGTCGCGACGTAAACCCTTGCACGTCGCGATGCGTGACGTCCAGAATCCTGTCGTCATTTTCCTCTTACGTCGCGACACAAAGTCCTTCCACGTCGCGACGTGACCTGGGTTTCCAGGATTCTGTTTTGCCGTTTCAAGTTTATCAAATGCATCAATCATCAAATTACATCCCATACCAACATTTCCATACTAAAATTCAATATTCAATACATCATAAATCATTCATTTCACATTATTAAACCACAAATTCATCAACAAACAACTCTTAATCCATCTCACATACTTCACCAAGTTATACCCAAAATCATCCCCAAAGCTTCCATAACACTTCCAATACACAATCCAATCAAATTACATCAACTCCACACATACTAAACTATCATTTTATCATTATCAATCACTAATTTAACCACCTAACCATCATTACTAACTAATTCTTTAAACCTTCCAAACTTAGACAACTTACCACATAACCTATTTCTTTACTAATTAACCACTAATATGCAACACATAACACGCCATTACAACTACCATAACATCAATTTGTCAAAATCCCATAACTTCAAATTTGGGTCTAGTTTCATTGCCTTATTTTTTGTTGGATTCTCAACTCCTCCAAGGTCTTTAATGGTTGCCATGCTCACTTTGCTTCTTCTTCTTCTCTTTCCCTCATTCTCTTCCTCATGACATTCTTCATTCTTTTCTTTTTTTTTATTTCCTTTTAGTTTTGTGAAATAGTGAATAGTGAGTCTTTTATATAGTGGGGGTGTATGATATTTGGAAAGTTGGGGAAAAGTGTAGAAAAATGTAGAAAGTTTGAGATTTCTCTATTTGACCTCGAAATCATAATTCATATGAAATTTTGACTTGCATTTTTGACCTATTTATGTTCATATTTTGGAAATATGTTCAACATGGAAGTTGTAGGTCTCGATCTCAGGTTTCTGACGATATAAAATTTATAGAAATCGGAGTTCGTATGAAAATGTTACGCCCCAAATATCACGGGCTATCCAAAGGGAACACTATACAGTCTCGTCCCGGGACTTCGAGGAATTTACCGATTGTCCTCAAAGTCATTCCATGAGTATATTTGAGTCTTAAAATATTTTATTTTATGTGCCTTCATCCCGTACGTAACAGTACCACTGTATGCAGTAGTAAAAACTACCGGTCGTTAGATCCACACTAACCAGGTGATGTCTTTTAAACTATACTTTTTCTTATTCAAACATTGGGGACAATATCTCAATTTGATTGGGGGGAGGGGATAGTTGACTAGAATATTTTTATTTTCGTTTGTGTTATTTTCTTAAAAAAAATTTATTTTATGTAAAAAAAAAATATTTGTTTTTATTTCAGTCTAATTCGTAACAGGTTATTTTTTGTTTATTTCCTTTTGAATTATTTAAATTTGTGAATTCTCCATAATATTGATTAAATTTGATCTTCATATGCTCATTTGACAGGTATTATCAACATACACGGTAACATATGAACATGAGTTGTAAGTGAAAATTTTATAATATTCAGTTCTCTAGTTTGTTGGAGGTAGCACCTAAAGGCAGTGGAATTTATGTTTTTATTCAAAAAAACTAACCATGCTTTTGCTTAGTAACCGGTCATCTTGCCTTAGTAAGGAGTGATTGTTTGCGTAAAATGGTAGAATTTGAGTTTGTAAAAAAAGAAAAAAAAAAGTGTGTGAATAAGTTCGATCCCGTAGCCTCTCTAACTCGAGCAATTAAGTCCGTAAGGGTTTTTTAACACTTAGTGCCCTAAGGCCAAGTGGTCTGGGAGTTATTGGCCCAAAACTCGTTACAAGGGTTAAAGAGAAAGATTTAGGAAATTGGACACTTTTTTCTTTTTAATATCTGAGATTCGAGCAATTAAAGTATGTAGGGGTGTCTTAACACCTAATGCCTTAAATCCAACTAGTTTGGGAGTCACTGGCCCAAAGCTCATTACAATGATTGAAGATATGTTTTTTTATTATAAAAAAAAAACTATTTTTGTATTTATAAATAAACTTTCATTGCCAAAAGGTGTGAACTCTAATATAATTTTAGGAAAAAAATATTAATCTCTTTTCAATAAGACCTGTGAATATTGTGGGCACAATAAATTGATTAACACCTTATTAATTGTGTATATGGAGAATGGTAAAAAGTATAGGAGAATTTACTTATTTGGTAATTTAGAAAGAAAGAAAACAACTACTAACTTGGATAAGAATTTCACTTTTTAGTTTTTACTTAGATTACTAGGGACTAGTAATAAGCTAGTTGGGGGTGTGATTGGGACAAAAAAGTACATATTTATTAAGAGAATAATATATCATTTTACACTTGTGGTTTCATTAATCCCCTTAATTTAGCACAATCGTTAAATAATAATTATATTTATGTTAATTGTGATTTTTATCTTTTATGTAGGTGAAATAATACTTTTGATGAATATCTAGAAAAATGGATTTGACATTTGGATTTTGGAGGCCGAGAATTTAATAGAGCGTTCTAACAGTGTATAACCTTAGAAATTTCATCCATGCGCGATGTTTAAATTTTAGACATAATGTTTTACTCCGATATCGGATTGAAGTGATTCCAGCTTCAGATGAAAGAAGACTCAAATATCTACAACCTTACTGCTGAAAAGAGTTTTGAATTTTGAAGTTTTCAAGGACGAAATTGATGAAAAAGCCAAAGTGTATTATATGTAAAAGTCATTGTCAAATCAAGAATAAAATAATAAAAAAATAAAATGTCAATTTCTCATGTTTGGTGGAGGATTTGGTGGATGAAATTGCGGAGTGTTTGGTGGAGAATTGGTGGAAGTCATTTCTTTGCCTACAAATTGAAGAGTTATGAATTCATTTTCTTCATACTTTCTTTGATTTATTCTTAAGGAATTGAATGTATCTTGTTTTTTTAAATTCTTATAATGTTTTTTAATTTTAGTAATAAAATTATGTGTGTTTTTAGTTACAATATGAGTAGCTAATTACTTTTCGCTGGGAGAATGGGTGAAACTTTTATTATTTAAAGTTTAGATTAATCTCACTTATATTATAATATATAAATAGTAATGAATAATAATTAATTGAGATCTGGATTAATTATTGACAAATTATTCTACAGCCTATATGACTGGTTTTATACGATTTCGGTATAATTTAGTACCTAACTGGACTTGTTATAGACATACACTGTCTTTATGGCTGGTTTTATGTTTTTGGCATATTTAGTACCTTGTCATGACTTGTTATCGATATAAATGACTACCGCCTTTATGGCCGGTTTTATATGTTTTGGCATAGTAAATTCCGGAAGTAAATTAATTGGGTTATAATAATAATTTGTAGATTATAAAAAGTGAGATTTCTAAATATAAAATATTAAAAGTGGATCCCATAACCCCAATATTTTTTTTATTGTTTTCATTTAATTCAAATTCTCCAAACAACTTCAAACAAATCAATCTTTTTTTCCTTTCGCTTTAATTATTATTTTATCATACTAAAAATCTATTCTATGTGGATCGACCTCAGACTTACCGGTTTATTTTATTACTTCAACACTCTTATACTTATGAGTAATTTAGAGTGTGTCAATAGACATAAAATTAGAGTTTGGAACTCTAGATAATAGCTTAGAGTTAAAGGCTACCATTCTAGAATCACTTGACCACCTTTGGGTGACCTAGAATTGTTCATGAATCATTTCATTGTGGAATTCTATTTTGGTTTGTATTTTGATTCAAAGAAATTCATATATATATATATATATATATTTAGAAATTATATATGTTTATTTCATAACATGTGTTGTGGTTGTTTTTTAAAATAAAATTATTTTGGGTGATTTTAAAAGTGTTTAAGGTTTTAAAATTAAAAAAAGAAGTTTCAGTATGTTTTCCCGAGAGGGAAGCGTTACAGTGCCAAAAATGGCACTGCAACGCTGTCCAGCAGAGTTGCTGCTGCATGCAGCGTGCGCTGAATGCAACACTTGTTGCATGCAGCGAGCGCTGCAAGCGTACTAGGTGCTCACGGGTCTGCAATTTTCCGTTTTTATCTCGATTAATTTTTCCGGACCCAGATTTATTTATGTTTTTTTTAACACTAGATAAATATAATATTTTATTTTATTAAATTTTAAAATACACTCATACTAGATATCCACGGGTTAGACCCACTTCCGCTGCGTGAGGCACCGATTCGACCCTAGGGGTTCCACATCTGCCCCAACAAGAACTTCTAACTTGCCATATGCTTCTAGGAAGCATTATGTATGTTATGTTATATAAGAGACCTGGCATCATTTTCCGCGTCATTGTGACTAGCCGATATCAATTTGATCCAGGTAATGATCAATTGACAGCCATGAAACATATCCTGAAATATCTTAAGGGTACTAAGGATAAGTTTCTAATATATGGAGAAGATGAGCTATAATTTAAGGGTTATATAGACACTAACTTCTAAGGAGATACATATGATAGATATTCTACATCCAGATATATATATTTACCCTTAATAATGGAGCAGTTAGTTGGTGATATTCATAGCAAGGCTCAACAGCTGATTCCACCACTGAGGTGGAATTTATTGCGGCTTTAGAAGCTATTAAAGAAGCTGTATAGATTAGGAATTTTATCACAGAACTTGGCATTGTACCTAGTATTGAGGATTCGATCCCATTGTCCTGTGATAATAACGGAGCCATTGTGAAGGCTAAGGAGCCAAGAACGCATTCCAAATCTAAACACGTGGATAGGAAATATCATGTGATTAAAGTTTATTGAACGAGAAGACATAGTGGTCTTGAAGGTTCAAGGACTAGACAAGATAGCAGACCTGCTTACTAAGGCCTTACCTCATAATTTATTCGATAAACATGTGGAGGAGATGAGACTGCGGTACCATCCAGATTGGCACTAAGCAAGTGAGAGTTTGTTAGAGTTGGTGCTTGAAGCGTTAATCCGAATAATATATAATACATTATATTTTATTATTTATTAATAAAATAACTACATTTTCATTTCAAATCTTATTAGTGATAATGTCATTATGTAAATTAGATGGATATATATATGGTGAGAATGACATCGGCCTTAGAATATTCATGTAATAATATTGGACGCTAGGTGGTCTGACATTGGGATAATATTACTATTATAAACTATTTTTAAAGTAAATACTTCTTGATTTTGGAATACGGTCGAATTTCTATAACCGAGAGACAAGTACATGTTATATATTGGAAGTAGAGTTCCAATAGTTTAACCCGATGTACCATAAGTAAAGGAAGCTAGTATAGACATATGGGTATTCATTAGAGCGAATACTGAATGACTCACATGTGATTCCTAATAGTTGGAAGTACACACCACCGTCAATAGGAATCTCCTCGAGTCGAGTAGCATATGTGATCCTTTGACTATAGGATAGTAATAGTTTTGTGTGAGATCCTCCACACTTTGATGCCATGTATGTCAGAAATCTTTCATGGTCTAGCCTCTAGATGTTCGTTGGGTGTGGATTGATGCTCTTCTTAATCAAAAGACAAGATTTGTCGGCCCGTTTGTGTACCATAAAAGGTTTATGTATCTATATGAGTAAGTCACGATTCTTAAGACTTTGGCGCCAAAGCCGATCACCTAGGGTGGCTCGTTTTTATCAGAAATGGTTTCTGATTAAGTTATAAATAATCGTGGACGTGTCGACATGAGATGTGTGTCTTGGAAACTTGACGGTGTATTCTATATTTCCTAAGGATATCCTACGATGGAAGGATTGTTAAACATATGTGATGACCTCGATTTGTATAGTTCAAAAAGGTCGTTCATGTTCTTCGCGAATTCGGAGATGGCCGAATTGCGTACATATTAACTAAGAGAGTCTAATATTATGGACTTAGAGAGTCTCACAATATGAAGTGTAATCGTTGAGCACTTGGGTACCCGATTAATTTTAATAATAGATAATATTCAATATTATAATTATTAACTAAGATAATTAAGTATTACTGGATAACATTGATTATCTACTTTGACCTAAATAGATTAATTAGGTTAATTCAATAATTACACAAGGATTTTATCATAATTTCATAAATATCTCTACCATTTGAGGATATTTTGGTAATTGTAAATATATAATTGTAGGTGTTTTTAACTTGATTTAATTGGATTAAATCAAAGTTGCAAACATTGAACTAATCAATTTGCTAATCTATGTCTTGATTTAATTATATTAAATCAAAGTGGTAGACAAAAGGTGATTAGTCACACTTAATTATACATATTTGGAAAATTGGATTAAGTCCACCTAAAAGTTGATTAAAAATTTTATTAATTAAAAAATATCTAAGTTTTGCTATAAATAGCAAGCTTGATGAAGGTTTTAATTAAGCTAAATAAGCTTGATAAGCTTAAGCTTATGAAAATACAAGTAATTCTTGGAGAAATTAGCCTAAGTTAGAGAAGTGTTTAGTGATGCTTTGGAAGATCTCTACAACATTTCATCTAGGAGAAATGAAGATTATATCTTGGAGTGAAGCTTGTTTGTATTAGAATCAAGATTGGATCTTGGAGTGAAGCTTGCTAAACATTGGAAGTTCTCCAACAATTTCAACAATGAGAAGGAGATTGGATCTTTGTATCAAGCTTACTAGGTAATGTTTGATATTCTCCTAAGTTATGTTCTTCATTAGTGAGTTTTCATTGGTGAGACATATAATGATGAATTATGTATTGGATGTATAATTACATAGCTTAAAGTTGAAATTAGGCTAATGAATTGTGTTGGGATACTTTGGAAGTATAAACACAATATGCTTGTAATTGGGTCAAAGATGTTCATGTAAAACAAATAATAATATTTTGGAACTCTACATTAAAGCCCAGAGCTATGGCTACCATTCTAGAATCACTTGACCACCTTTGGGTGAACTAGAATTGTTCATGAGATATTTCATAGTGGGACTCTAAATTGGTTTGTGTAGATTCAAATAAATGCATATATGTTTTTAAAATACATGTATGTTAGTTGTATAACATGTATTGATGGTGGTTATAATGCTAAAATTATATTTTAGGTTTATTTGAAGTACTAGGAGAAAATTGGAAGTGTTTAGTATTGGTTTTAAGTCAGAAATTGCTCACTGTCTAGGGCAGCATCGTGACTCTACACCTTCAGCATCGCGACACTGAGCATCATACCTACGAGCATCACGAATCTCACACTTTTGTGTCGCGACTCCAAGATGTTTAGCTCTCGCATTCGCTCTCGTACTTTGGAGCGTATCGACGCCCAAGCTTTCGCTTCGCGACGCACAGAGCTGAAGAATACTGAAACTTCATTTTCTCCATTCCGGAGTTTCCAGACTCCGTTTTGATCCCCGGTTTATCCTACGGACTCGAAATGGAATTTAGTTTTACATAAAATATTTTAAAATACACACATACTAGATATACATGGGTTAGACCCACTTCCACTGCGTGGAGCACCGATCCGACCCTATGGGTTCCATTTCTGCTCCAACAATTTTGATATCGAATGAGAGGCCTTTATGATTCTACCTCAATAGGATGAAAAGCCAAGAAACATAAAAGAGTCTCTTCAATGCCCTATTAATGATAAATGAATGAAAGTAACTGTAGAAAAAATGGAATCAATAATGTCCAATCAAGTTTGGAACTGGTTGATCTACCCAAAGGACGCAAAACCATCATGAACAAATGAGTTCTTAAAATAAAATGTAATATTGATGTTAATATCGAAAGATATAAAGCACGACTTAGAGCGAAAAGTGTACACAATATGAATGAATTGATTAAGAAGAGACTCTTTTACTTGTTGTAAGGTTTACCTCAATTCACTTGATCCTGGATATAACAGTGAGCATGAATCTAGAATTACATCGAATAGATGTAAAGACTGCTTTTATCAATGGAGAACTTGATGAAGAAATCTATATGGAACAACCTATAGGTTTTATAAAAGAAACTAGAAAGGAGAAAGTATGTAGACTTTTGAAGTCTATAAATGGTCTTAAGTATTCATCTAGATAATGGTATATACAATTCCATAATACAATCATTTCAAATGATTTCATAATGATCGATGAGGATCATTATGTGTACACCAAGAGAGATAAAAATAAGTTTATTATCTTATCTTTGTATGTGACAAGGAGTTTGTAAATCACATCAAATGATGGTTATCTTCTAACTTCGAGATGGAAAATATGGGTGAAGCTGTATATATTCTTGGGGGTTAAGATCTCAAGAAATTGTTCAAATAAATTATTATTTCTTTCACAAGAGTCATATATAAAGAAAATTCTTGAACGTTTTCAAATGTATGCTTGTAAATCCATTGATACTCCTATCACGAAAATTGAAGCTTTAAGTTGTAGATTGTGTCCAGAGACTCCATAAGAAAAGTAACAAATGAAGAAAGTTCCTTACGTAAGTGCAGTTGGAAGTTTAATGTACGTAATGTTGTGTACGAGACATGATATCTATTTCACTGTTGCAATGGTAAGTATATACCAATCTAATCCAAGACTAACACATTGGAAAATAGTTAAAAGAATATTAAGGTATCTAAAAGGGACTACCAATTACTCATTTTGTTATCAAGTAAATAATATGCGATTGTGAGGTTATACCAATGTTGATTGGGGAGAAGATTTGGATGAGAGAAAATCTACCTGTGAATTTATTTTCTTACCGAATAATGTACCATATCATGAAGCAGGAAGAAATAATCTTATATAGCCTTATCCACAATGGAGGCTGAATTTATGGCATTTTCATATGTAGTGCAAGAAGCTGTATGGTTAAAAAGGTTTTTGGATCATTTGGATCTTACAAATGATGCTTCAAGTCCAGTATTAGTCAACTGTGACGGTGAAACAACAATAGCCTACATAAAAGACTCAAAATTCCATTGTAAAACCAAACACATAGATACTTAATCTAACTTTATAAAAGACATAGTTACACAAAAGTGGTAAATATGAAGTATATTTCTTCCCAATAGATGATAACAGATCAATTGACAAAGCATTTTCCTAGAGATGTCTTTGTTAGACACGTAAAATCTCAGGGATTGTGTAGATGTTAATGTACTTATATTTCATGATGTGTTATTTTTTTTGGTTTGCTCTAAGCTTCCCAAGATCATAAATCAAGCATGAAACAATTGTAAATACAATCAAAAGAGGTGCGGAAAAACTCACATGGATCGGTTGGATGCGGTTGGAGATGAAAAACGTACTGCCCTCTCTATGCTCGGCAGTGGGCTGCTCGGTGGTGGACTGCACGACAGTGGCTTGTCTTCCTCCTCCAATAAACGGCCATGGGTGATCCTCCATGGAAGCTCCAAGCTCCAAACTTCACAAGGTGATTCCTTGCTCATGAAAACATTGCCCTATCACCTTTGTATTCCTCCTACAGTGTGCTAGCACTTAGATCTTGCAACAAAACATTTGCTTCTCCTTTTATTTGGTCGGTCAAAACCAGAAAACAGAGGAGAAGATCGGTCCAAGACCGAGAGAGAAGAATAGAAACTTTTGGCTCCAAAATGGTGAAGACCGAAAAAGGAGAGAGAGAAATAAAAAAAAAATGTAAATAGGTTTTATAATTTCCAAAATTAATAAACCATTTACCAATTTTTAATTTTAAAAAGCAAGCATTTAATGCCTTTCAATCATCTCACATCAACTCACATCAATCAATCAAATGTCACATCACTCAAAGTGACATGTGATTTGACACTTGATTTGACGCTTGATTTGACGCTTGATTTGACTTGTGTGCCGCACTCGAATTCGAAATGCGAATGCGCTCGCAAATAATCTCGGGCTCGGGTTCGCTAATTCCAAATTAACGAATTTTCCGTTGCGTCGTAATTAAATGATTACACCTAGCGAAATCACTATTCACGTCGCTAACGAATTAATTCTAAATTAATTTGTTCACCTGAATTAAAATCTAATTTTAATTTCGCGTTGAAATCCAATTTTGTATAATATATCAAATATATTATTTTACCGATTAATTCCAAATTAATCGTTCTCTCTCTTTAATTGATATTATATCCCAGATAAAATATCTCCGCAATTAATCCCAGATTAATTTTCTTTCTCATTAAATTAATCCCAGATTAACTAAAGTGCGAGTCATACGTCATCGGTGAATCTTTGGGGAGCGACCCATGAGATCTCCGGATATGTTGGCAGTAAATCGGGTAGTCGAACTATCCGAACACGTAAGTACCTTGTACTACATTTACACCGATTCACAAGATAAGGTTGGCTTCTAGCAAAGTGCCAAGCCTACCCAATTCTCCAGAAACATGCTTACAGGAATAAGCGATCTATATCAGGCGTAGTATACGTGGTATTGCGTATTTCTGTCAAGTATCGAATGATCACGTGCTAGGCCTGGGGCTGGAATTGTGTCTGCCTCGTACGAAGCACATGTCGGATGTCTGGTAACTAGTCTCTATATCGGATAACTATGACCTAGTTATATTATCCCGATGACTGCAGTACTTAAGAGAACCAGTACCGTATCCTACGTGACCATCATCTCCATATGACTGGAGTGACACTTCCGTCTTGACATCACACCCAACACACTACGATTCTCAATATACCCAGCATTGGCGTACACAGAACCTGTTAAAGCCCTGGACGACCTCAACCAAAGTATATTGATTGTCGCAAGTATTAGCGGTGCAAGTCTCAGGTTAAGACCAAATACACCTACCCTGATTTCGGACTTCCATAGACACATAGTCATACTACCAATGGAATTTTGAGGGGGTCTATCCAGAGCAAAGCTGTTTCCCGTATCATCGTAAAACACAACCTCCTATTACACTTGCATGAGTATCATATACCCAAATATATGAGAACTATGTCGTTGTGCCCTCACAACGCGCACAAGTATCATACTAGTCTTTTGCGCATTTATCGATGTCCAATCTCGACAATGCTCTGACTATGGATATTTAATGATTTATCCTTCGTGGACTGATACTGTCTCATATCATTCTCCGTCCAGGAACAAATCATAGGGACCTCTCATCATTTATACATCTAGGTGATCTAATCACAAATGATAAGAGTGCAATCTCCTTTGTCACATAGTTAATTTGTACAACAACACAATGATCTGTACAAATAGTGACACTGTGGGTCATAATTTTCCAACAATTTTCCCCAGTAATGTTTACTGATGTTAATACTCATTGATACTTGTGTTCAATGTTTACATATTTTTATGTTAATACATGTTTAAACAAATATACTATTAGTTAGTATGAGAACTATCGGACAAGTGAATGATCCGCCTCTATTACTTTGTGATAAGGGGAGATGAGATAAATTTTTAAGCTTATTATCTTAGTGATAATTTAGAAGAGCGCAAACTTGAAAATTAAGTAATGTCATTATGAGATCACTTTCTCTGTGATATGACCTAAGATGAATAAGTTTATTTCACCTTATTTGTCTTAATATCACATGTGAGTTAGACATTGTGATTGTATGAACTATCATCTATACGGTATTTTTTATGAGACATACGTTCCATGGGAAATGAGAGAATATCGTAATATATGTTTTCATACCATGAGTACGGTCGCGGCTAATAAGGGTAATACAAGTAAAGATCTCGGCCTTGATATTGTGTGAGACCCTTAAGATTACTTTAATCTCACGTTGTACCTTTTAGACTTTTGTCTATTTCTTAAAGCTTGGATTTGATGATCGTTATCTTGGAGTATTACTGGAAGATCATGAGAGATTCAATCAAATATAATATCTCTGGAAAATCGAATTGAATCAAGGTTGAGAGATTCGATAAAAAAACAAAGATTATTATATGAATAATTTTACATTAGCTTGTATTCATCGGTCGACCAATTATGTTATTCTACGTGATCAAACATGATTGTGAATACAAAATAAATATTACATTCGAAAAGAGATCGGGAGAGATGTAATATGATAAATGATCGAGGATACTGCATACTTAAATCTATTATTGTATCCATCCATTATTCGAGTAGCTATATATTCCTAACATATGTATAGCAAGTTAGCTCTCGAAGTATGCTGGTCGCATGACACAATTACTAAATATGAGTTATTCTTGTAGAAATTATAAAAAAAAATTGATCTCATTATGTGTGAGTGAGAGATGTTGAATAAAGGTGATCAACAATAATGGTAATGGAAATATCAACAAACATTGATGGTGATAGAACATCAAATGTTAGAAAATGTTAACAACATTAATAGTGATGAAACACTTATGATGGCCACATTTATGGAGGAAGTTAATAAACTTCCAAATACGTCAAATAGACACTAAAGTATGTGTTCCCCTTCCATCTCCTATAAATATGAGAGTTGCTCATTTAGAAGGGCAATCAATTGAGTTTGATTAAGTGAATCTCTACAATTAATAAGATATACAATTGTGTTGTGAATTTTATGTTATGGTTAGATCTTAAGTGGGTGATTCATGGATTTGTTCCATATTATTTGAGATATTGTTCCTCACAGTATTAGTAATATTTTTAATATAGTTCCAATCTATATTAAGTTATAAATTAATTTAGATTATTATCCTCAAACTTAGTCCTCTTACATATAATAATTATATGCTCAGTTTAAAGTTACCTAAATAATCTATATAATTTTCATGTTATTTGTAAATAATAAATTAAGGAAAATTATCAATAAACCACCTCCAGTTAAGTGAAAATACATATCACTTCTAATAATTTCTGACAATGACACTATAACACCTCGAGTTTATATTTAGTATAACAGAAACACTTTATCATTAACGGTGTGTAAGAGGACGATGATGTCATATGGACATTTATGTTAATCTGTCTTATTTAATTTATATTGTGAAGGAAAATTATTTGTGCACCCACCTCTAGTTTAACAAATTATTTTTGTACCACCTATAATTTAGTAAATTATCTATACAGCACCTCCAGTTAGGTGAAAGTACATGTAACAATTGTCATAAAAATATATAAGATTATATTGGGCCCCTATTTAATAACCATTAAACGATCCATCCAACTAACGGGTATGGAAAATTATACTCATATTCGACCCTCACGATCAACATATCATATCTCAATGGATTGACGTAGTTTTTCTATCGCGTGTACATTCCCATAATGATGGTGTTTTTCCAAAATAAAACTTTGTTGTTCAGCATCTTAGGGCCTCCGCGGACCCCATCTCTGAGGGAAATTTTGACATCCATATGCATTACTATCATCAACATGTTTAAGTCGGTCTGGCACTGGGATGACAAAAATTAGGAATGGGCATCGGATCCGTCTCTGGATCCGATCGAATTACGACAAGTCAGTTCGTCGGATTTCAGATCGAATCGGATAAAATCTGATTTGATCCGAATCGACCGAATTTTTTTTCCCTTCGTAGTTTCTAAACGACGTCATTTTAGAATTAAAGCTAAAACATAATTAGGTATTTAGGTCGTTCTTCGTCTTCACTTCAGTTAGTCTTTACTTCTATTCTCTTTCAGTCTTTCTTGCTATCCCAATTCCCGTCGCGTCTCCTACAGTCCTGCTCCGTTTGCTCCGACTCCACTCCTACTTCGTTTGGATTCAAAATCAATTCACAAGGTCTAAATTCTAAAAGGTAATTTCATATATGTAATTAACCTTAGATTGTTTCTAATTCTAACCCTAGATTCTACCAACCTATTGTCAAACAGGTTTATGGTTGCACTAACATGCTTGGGTTTTGTATTTTAGTGCATTTTTATGGTTTTTTGTTGTTCTGAAGAGTTGTGAATTTGTGATTATGTTGTCTCCACATGCATCATCAATATTCTCAAACACTTTACTCTGCTCTTCGTCATATGCTGATGGTTCCTCTGTTTCGCACTTGAGCCGTTTTCCACCCAGTTACTTGGCAATTTAAGTATCTTTCATGAGTTGGCAAGCCAGTGGCAGTGAATGAGAAAATGGTTGTTGTTACTTGGAAATTTAATAATCATTTGACTAGTTGTCATATGCTTTAAGAACCAAGGAGTGGAACTTACAAAACTGATAAGGATGGTTGTTGTTTTCTCAGTTTTTGTGATATCGGGGCATTTGATTAACTAACAAAAAAAATATTAAAACTGATATTAGTTAGAATTCCATTGACATATGATTATTCAATTGTTATGTATATGATTATGTTCTATGGGTTATTGTCGCTGTTGTCTATTTTAATTATAGATGAGTGGGTTTGAAAGCTCACCTAACACTAAAAGTAGTGGCAGTGGGTCAGAATCAGATTCTATGGATGTACGATTAACAGAAATAAGGAAATGGAAGGGAAAATTACCATCACACTCTGATAGACCACCATTGTCAAAAAAACATGATTCGTCACCATCAATCACATCAGTAGCAACTAAAACAAGAGCTAGAAGATCTGAAGTGTGGAAAGCTTTCCATATGTGTGAAGATAATCCGGATAGGACTGTATGTATATATTATCACAAGACTTATGCTTGTAATACGAAAGATCGGTCCACAACCAACTTGAAGAGGCATATGGAGACCTGCAAATCATACTTGGCTTATTGTGAAGAACAAGGTGTTTTGGTTGGGGTGATGAAGAGGGAGGTACAAGTGGCAATCTCTCCATGAGAGACAATCATTTCAATCAAGCAGCGTGTCGGAAAGCAGCTGTAAAGATGATCATTGTTTACGAGCTACCATTTAGCTTTATAGAGAAAGAGGGTTTTCAACATTTTTGTAATGTTGTAGTCCCTCGTTTTGATGTCTCATCTCGTGGGACTATAACTAGATATATCCTACAACTGTATGCTGAGGAAAAATTTATGTTGAATAGTATTTTTTTCTGCGGGTTATCAGAGAGTTAATTTGACCAGCGACACATGGACGTCAATTCAAAACATTAATTACATGGTTATCACTGGATATTTTATAGACAGTGATTGGCAGTAAAATCGATGAATTCTTAACATCTGTCTAATTAACAATCACAAATGGGACACTATTTGAAGGTTAATAGAGTCTTGCTTACAGCACTGGGGTATTGAGAAAATTTTTACTATAACTGTGGATAATGCCAGTGCCAATGCTGTAGCCGTCCAACAGTTGGTGAGGAAGATGAGGACTTAGAGGGAAGATCCATTGGTGCTTAATGGAGAGTATGTACATATGTGGTGTTGTGCTCACATATTAAACTTAGTTATGTCTGATGGTCTAAAAGAATTAGATGACAGCATTATAGTAATCTGCAATGTTGTTAAGTATGTGAGATCTTATCCATCAAGATTGGAAGGATTTAAATCAGTGGTAGCACGTGATAGGATAGAGAGCAAAGGAAGTGTCATCTTAGATGTTCCTACTTCAGAAGGCCTTTGATTGAATGATTGATGATGATGGTCACTATTCTCCATATTTTAGAGATGATGAAAATGAGAGCAAAAGGATTGGGCCCCATACAGATATGATGCTTGAATATGTTCAGTGCCTCGTCTACCATCACCTCTTGTTTCACCTACAATGAGATTTGCAAGATTCATACTAGCTTGAAAAACCTGACGCGTAATGAACATCCTCTTTTGCATGAGATGGCCATATCTATGAAGATGAAATTAGATAAATATTGGGAGACCGTTGCCAAAATAAATAAATTGTTGATTGTCAGTACTATTCTTGATCCACGACGTAAGATGACATTTGCATCTGTTTGCTTTGGTATACTTTTTGATAATGATAATGTTAAGATAGAAGAAATGAGAAAGTCCACTCGAGATTTATTGAAAAGATTATACGATATGTATAATCTTTGGTATGGCACAAATGGGTTGTTTATAGATGGTGATGGATCAAGGGATGTTGGTGTAACTGGTGTTGGTGGATATGGGTCTAGTGCTGGTATGACACAATCTCAGCCGTTTGTTAGACTGCGAGCACAAGATAGAATGTGCAAGCGCAATACAATTGTGCAATCTGATGATCCATTTCAGGTTTTTCAGATTAGTCATGTCATTCATCAAGAGGAAAGTACTGAGGTTGATATGTATTTGATGAAACCTTACGAGACTAGTCATGACCCTAACTTTGGCGTTCTGTTGTGGTGGAAAATAAATATCGGTAAGTATCCAATTTTGGCTAGGATTGCTCGTGATATTTTTACAATACCAGTATCGACAGTAGCATTTGAATCGGCATTTAGTACGGGCGATCGTGTTCTTGACAGTTTTCGTAACTCATTAACTCCCGTTATGGTCGAGGCTCTTATTTGCACTCAAAATTGGATACAAAATAAGCTTACAATTGACAAAACCAATGAAATAGAAGTCATGCTAATGGAGGCAGAGTACTACGAAAAAGCTTGAGGAAGGTAAAAAACTTATTATTTACTTTCTTTTTTTTTTTGTTAATTTTGATTGTGAATATCATAAAAAATAAATTTAGATTAATTTTTTTGTTTGTATTTTTTTTGAAGAATATCATAAGTTACCATCTGAATCACAATCATTGGATCATGTTGGTGGCAGCAGAGTTTGAGTCCAATTAATAGTTACAATTTTGCTACTAGTTGCTATCTCTTTCTATTATTGGATATACTTTTTATGAATATTGTTGAGCTGAATGAATATTGTTTTTAAGTTATTATCTACTACTTTTTGAGTTACCGAGTATGGAATTAATTATTTATTTCTACTTCTTATATATATTGATGATTGAATCTGGATTTGTCATTTGTGTGTCAATTGTTAGGTGGGGGAGATGAACGTGGGGAAGTGATCTTACCCATTGTGGTCAAAGAAGTTTAGGCTCTGTATTGCGCTACTTTCTTTTATGGTAGTTGTGATATTGATATGCTTTTTTTTATCTTTGTATACACTTTGCCTTTTCCATAGTAATCCTTTAGTTGGTAATTGGTTTATGATGATCGGAGTTATGTTAGTTGCGAATTTGCAACCTGTCTTCGTTAACTTGTGGTAGTTGTGATATGGTAGTTATAATGATCGGATGTTATGGTAGTTGTGTTATTGATATGCTTCTTTTATCTTTGTAACATGTGGTGTTTGCTGCTTTTATCTAGTAATAGTCAAGGAAAGCTTTGCTACTCCATTGGTAATTGGTTTAGTGTTTGCTTTTAGTGTTATCTTTGTAACCTGTGGTGTTTGTCCATTTCCTGATTTCCATTTTCCAGAACAATTCAAGGTCTATTGTAAAGTGTAAACTTTGATGTACTTTGGAGGACCTGTGGAGTGTGGAGGACCTATAGTAGTATATGAAAATGAGTTTTTAAGCCTTGGTTTAATTAGTCAAATATGTGAGTTAGTGGTGTTTTTTAATTAAAAAAAAAAGCCATGAATTGGTTTATTTTATTATGCTGATTAATGGTGGTATTGGTGGACCTGAAGCAATGTTTCTGGTGTGCTTATTTTGACTTGTTCCCTGCTGGAGAAATATGTTTAGTACTGTGCTTGGATCTCTGGTGAATTGCATATAGTACATGAATATTTCTTTTCATTTGATTGGATTTTGGCTTGGTTATAAAGGGTTGAAGCTGTGATGGTTTTCATAATGTTTTCTCTCTTCATTTAAATTCATATGGGAGATGAGAACATTGCAAATTTGCAATCCTTTGGGCCTTTTTTAGTTTTTGGAAAAAAATGTATTTTGGATTTTGGCCTTTAATTCAGATAATGGCCTCTGTTTTCCGGAACATTGCAAATGTATTCAGTAATCTGTATCCTCTCTGTTTTTATCATCAGATAATGGCCTTTAATTCAGATCCGTCACCAAATTCGTATATGTTACCAAATTCAGATCCATGTTCAAATTCTGACACATTATCAAATTCGGACACATTATCGAATTCGGAGCAAATATCGAATTCGGATCAAATATCGAAGTCGGATCATCAATCAAATCAAACTTATCCGCTCCGATATGAAAACGATTCAGATCAAACAAATCTGATCTGATTCGATAGTTATCGGATCGGATCGGATTGGGTTTGATAAGGAAATCGAACCTTATCGGATCTGAAAATTTGATGTTAATCGGATCGAATCGGATTCAGATTCGGTCCGATCCGATCTGAATCCGATAGTGCCCACCCCTAACAAAAATCTAAACTGGATTTTGAAAAAATTAATTTTAATATATGTAACCACTATTATAAAAAAAAAAAATTATATTGACCTTTGTTCAACACTCATTCACATGCCCTTCCAATCAACATGTATCGAAGATTGACCCATACTCGATCCTAACTTACTGGGTCTCCATAAAATTTTTGTCATCCTTATACATTACTATCCTCAATATGTTTGAGCAAATCTAGCACTATGAATGACAAGAATTTAGACTAAGTTATATATATATATATATATATATAAACTAATTTTAATATATTTTAAGGCTTAAAAATTAAAATTTAACTTTTTTAGTTGAAATTTAAATTGGACCTCAAAATTTTAGTTATAAATGTATGTATTTTGAATTAAAAATATATTTATTAATTTAAAATAGAATAATTTTCTAAACTAAGGTGATACATAGATAGTTTGCTGAACTAGATGTGGTGTAGGATAATTTTCTAAACTTAAGGTGTTGGAGAGATAATTTCCCTTCACAATATAAATTAAACATATGAGTAATATAGTTTTTTCTCATATAATATTTAACAAATTCTCTAACTATTGACAACGAAGTGATTTTATAATACTAAACATAAACTCAATGTGCTACAATATTATTATCAGAAATCTTTAAAAGTAATATATACTTTACCTAATTGAAGGTGGTACGTTGATAATGTCTCATAAATTAAAACTAAAACAAGGTAAAATAATATATATTTTATTTATTGAAAATAATATATATACATCTAATGTGTGCTTATACATAAGAAGGCACATATCCTACCTAATACATGATTCTTTAAATTGGGTCATGATGTGGTATATTCGCATTATTCATATTCAAGGTAGATATTGATGATGTCAATTTCCAAATAGAACCAATCAAAATAACATACTGTTGTGATTAAACACACACACGAGAGGAGAAAATGAGAGAAAACTCTTCTTTATATTACACACAAAAGAATTACAAAGCTTTTCACCACTTTACAAAAAAACTCTCAAAACCACTCAACTCTCTCTAACCTCACACGTTTGGGATTTATGGGATATCTGAAAATGGTCCTCAAAGCTCCAATTTATACTGTCAAAAGCGTGTGCACTGTAGCACACGTTTTTGACAGTTGGCCATTTGCAATCAAGCTTGCAATCAAGCTTTCGGTGGAAGTCCTTTCAACTTTCGGCTGGTTTGGCTTCTTCTGCCTCTTCTGCATGCTGGCAACCAGCAACTTCACTTCAACAAATCTCCCCCTCGGTGAAGATTTGCCGTGAAAATCTGAGCCGACCATTAATCATCCAAACCGGATCCTCAAAAGGATCCACCCCTGGCTGCATCTGAAGACTGCCTACGTACCCTGAGTTGGGATCAAGCCAATCGTAGTTCTCTGAATCTCCCCACTCTGACTATGTGGAGAGTTTTGTCATCCCGGCTATGGCACGACAGATTTCAAGCTTCTCCTTCGGTAAAACCTTCGTGAACATATCGGCACCGTTGTCGTCGGTGTGAATTTTCCTGAGTTCTAATAGCCTTGAGCTCAGGACGTCCCGTATCCAGTGATACCTCACATCGATATGTTTTGACCTCGAATGGAGGTGGAATTTTTACCGAGATAGATAGCACTCTGGCTATCGCAGTACAAAATGTACTTCTCCTGCTTGAAACCCAATTCCTGGACGAATGTCTTCATCCACAGCAATTCCTTGCAAGCTTCCGTCGCTGCAATGAATTCCGCCTCTGTTGTAGAAAGTGCAACACATCTCTGCAACCTAGACTGCCATGCCACAGCTCCTCCTGAGAGAGTAATCAGATACCCCGAAGTTGACTTTCGGGTATCCACATCTCCTGCCATATCTGAATCGGTGTAGCCTATCAACACTGGTTTGTCGCTGCTTCCAAAACATAACCTCATCTTGGAAGTGCCTCGAAGATACCGCATAATCCATTTGATCGCATTCCAGTGTTCCCGTCCTGGGTTTGACATAAACCGGCTGACCAATCCAACTGCGTGTGCTAAGTCTGGCCTCGTGCATACCATGGCATACATAAGACTTCCCACTGCTGAGGTGTATGGAACCTGTTTCATTTCCTCCTTCTCTGACTCAGTAGAGAGACTCTGTCTCGTACTCAATCTAAAGTGGGTAGCAAGAGGAGTGCTAACCGCTTTAGCCTTGTCCATCTGGAATCTCTGAAGTACCTTCTCGATGTACTCCTCCTGTGACAAGTATAACTTCCTGGCTTTCCGATCACGACCGATCCTGATGCCAAGAATCTGTTTAGCTGGCCCCAAGTCTTTCATCTCAAAAGACTTACTCAGTTGCTGCTTCAAATTATCAATCCTCGATTGATTCCTGCCAACTATCAACATATCATCTACATATAACAGTAAGATGATAAAATCATCGTCAGAAAATTTGAACGAAAACACAATGGTCTGAAGTAGTCTTCTTGTATCCCTGCTCCCCCATAACTGACTCAACTTCATGTACCACTGTCTCGGTGCCTGTTTCAAACCATAGAGGCTTTTCCTGAGTCTGCACACAAAGTCCTCTTTCCCGCTGACTCTGAAGCCTTCTGGTTGCTCCATATAAATTTCTTCTTCCAGATCCCCGTGAAGAAATGCGGTCTTGACATCCATCTGCTCAACTTCCAGGTCGAGGCTTGCTGCTAAGCTGAGTACCACTCTGATGGATGACATCTTCACAACTGGAGAGAAGATTTCATCGAAGTCAATGACTTTCCTCTGATTGAATCCCTTGACAACTAGTCTGGCTTTGTACCGGGGTTGTGAAGTGTGCTCTTGTTGCTTCACCCTGTACACCCATTTGTTCTTCAAAGCCCGTTTGCCTCTTGGCAATTTCACCAACTCAAAAGTGTGATTGTCATGCAAAGATTTCATCTCATCTTGCATGGCTTCCTCCCACTTTTCTCTGTCTTCTGTTTCCACAGCCTCCTGATAGCTCTCGGGTTCTCCCCCGTCAGTAAGCAGCACATACTCATATGCAGAGTATTTGGTTGAAGGTCGCCTGTCTCTGTCAGCCTTCTCTGTGGAACTGTTGGTGGAACTTCTGGTACTGGTGGTTGATCATGATCATCATCTCTGGGAGCTTCATCACCTGTACCCTCATGTCTGGGAACCTCATCTTCAACTCGTACTGGCACCGGTGTATGAGGTTCTGGATTCACATTTCTGTATTGCTGGGGCATTGTCTTCATTTCCTTCTGATATCTTCTATGGTCTGGTCTTCAACAAAGACAACATCTCGGCTTCTGACGATCTTCTTCTCCACAGGATCATACAATTTGTAGCCGAAATCATCCGACCATAGCCAACACACACTGTCGCGTCTTTGCATCAAGCTTGGATCTCTCGTCCTTTGGGATGTGTACATAGCTTTGCACCCAAAGACATGCAAGTGTTCATAAGACACTTCTTTACCTGTCCAAGCTTGGTTAGGAACATTACCTTTCAGTGCGACCGCTGGGGACATGTTCAAAACATGTACTGCTGTGATGAGTGCCTCCCCCCAGAATGTCTTCGGCAGCTTGGCTTGTGACAGCAAGCTTCTGATCCTCTCGCACAAGGTTCTGTTCATCCTCTCAGCTAGGCCATTCAGCTGAGGTGTCTTCGGAGGTGTCGTTTGATGTCGGATTCCTTGCGTCTTGCAGTACTGATCAAACGGACCTCTGTATTCTCCACCGTTGTCTGTTCTGATGCATTCAGATTTCTTACCGGTTTCTCTCTCCACCAGCATGAAACTCCTTGAACACTCCAAGCACTTGATCTTTTCTCTTCAAGGTGTATGCCCAGATCCTCCTTGAATGATCATCAATGAATGTCACAAAATACAGTGACCCTCCGAGTGTTCGTGTCTGCATCGGACCACATACATCTGAATGTATGAGTCAAGTACCTCCGGTTTCCTTGAGGCGGGGAGCTCTGGAAGGACACTCTGTTCTGCTTTCCAGCCATGCAGTGTTCACACTTCCGTAAGTGTGAGTTCTTCAATTCCGGAAGAACATTCCGCCTGCGTAGTATCTCCATCCCTGTTTGGCTCATGTGACCGAGCTTTTTATGCCATAGCTCGGCTGCCTCATTGCTGTTGACTGTATTTATGCTACTATTTGAAAGCTTAGCATGCATCAAATACAGAGTTGAATCTTTCTTACCTCGTGCCACGACCATTGATCCTTTAGTGAGCTTCCAGCATCCGTCACTAAAGGTGCTGCAGAAACCTTCATCATCCAGCTTGCCTGTTGAGATCAGGTTTAACCGGATATCTGGGATGTGCTTGACTCCCTTCAACACTAGCCTTGTCCCGTTCTCTGTTTCAAGGCAGATGTCTCCAATACCGACGGCTTTGGACTGTCCGTCATTCCCCATCCTTACAGCACCGTAGTCTCCTGGTGTGTAAGATGAAAAGAAGTCTCTGCGAGATGTGGCGTGTATGGATGCGCCACTATCTATCACCAACTGGTCTCGTGGCTGGCAAGATTCACAACATCTTCTTCATACATTATGCAGAAGTCTTTGGAGGTTTTCTCGGTGGTAGTAGCAACTCTTTCTTGATTAGAGTCACCATCTCTCCTGGACTGCTCGTTCTTCAGTTTGTAACAATCCCTCTTCATATGGCCTTTCTTTTTACAGTGATAGCACTCAATATCTCTAGTTTTGATTTACCTCGGTTCTTGTCTGTCTACCGGGCCTCGGCTTTTACTCCTCCCCCTTCGGTGTTTCTTTTCTGTCACTAGAGCTTCTGAGGTTGAGGCTGATGCTGACTCCTGCATTCTCGTCCTCTTTTCTTCCTCGAAGATCCTGGTCTTTGCCATCTCCATAGTGACTTTCCCATCTGCGGCTGAATTGATCACCGTAGATCTGAACGTTTCCCAAGATTCTGGTAACGTATTAAGGAGTATTAAGCCATTTACCTCATCTCTGAAGTCTATGCCCAATCCAGACAATTCCTTCATGGTTCCGAGGAAATCGTTGATGTGGTCCGCCGCAGCTGTACCTTCCTGGTATTTCAAACCCATCATCTTCTTGATGTAGTACAGCTTGTTGTTGCCAGTCTTTGCCCGAAAAAGCTCCTCCATCTTTCTCCATAAGACACGTGCATTTATCTCTTCACTGACATGGTTCACGATACTGTCCCGATCCACTGACGAATAGTACTGCATGTTTTCTGGTGAAGATTAGCCCACTTATCATCGGACATTCCTTCTGGTTTCTGCTCCAGAAATACCGATCCATCATAGTCCTTCACATACAGAAGGTCTTTCATCATTCCTCTCCATGTGAAATAGTTTGTACTGGTTAACAAAATCATTTTTCCGTTGCTCCCCTCCATCATAAAAATTCTAAGCAGAATTTCAAAAAACGGACCTCACCGTTGCGTCCGGAATGGCCGAAAATGGTGGAAATGACACTTCGTTTGTCAAAATCCGACACAGGGACCAAATTGCAAATTCCAGAAATTACAGGGGTCAAAGTGCAATTTCCAAAAGTTTAGGGGCCAAAGTGCAATTACGGAAAACTTCAGGGACTAAATTGCAATTTCAAAATAGTTCAGGGACTAAATTGAAAATTTCTGAAAGTATAGGGGCTAAATTGTAATTTCCAGAAAGTTCAGGGACCTATCTGAAATTTACCAGGCACGCTGACGTGGCGGACAGGTGGCGCTGACGTGGCGCTGACTGGGCTGCTGACTGTGCGCTTACGTGGCGCTGACTGGGCTGCTGACTGTGCGCTGACGTGGCGCTGACGTGAGCTGACTGGGCGCTGACGTGGTCGTCTTCTTCCTTGGTCCGCGCGTGGAGCGCGTGGCTGCGCGTAAGGCGCGTGAGGAAGCTTCTGGTTGGCGCGTGCGCGTGAGGCGTGCGGCTTCCTGGGACCTCCGTTCGATCGCCGAAAAATACCACCGTGTCTCGCCCGTGAACGTGAACGTCTGATGGTATGCTCAAAATCGATTTTCGACAACTTTCGTCGGAATCGATTTTCCGAACCGAAGCTTCGTTTCCGAATTTCGGGATCCCTCCGTGGAACCGTAGCTCTGATACCACTTGTTGTGATTAAACACACACACGAGAGGAGAAAATGAGAGAAAACTCTTCTTATATTACACACAATAAAGAATTACAAAGTTTTTCACCACTTTACAAAAAAACTCTCAAAACCACTCAACTCTCTCTAACCTCACACGTTTGGGATTTATGGGATATCTGAAAATGGTCCTCAAAGCTCCAATTTATACTGTCAAAAGCGTGTGCACTGTAGCACACGTTTTTGACAGTTGGCCATTTGCAATCAAGCTTGCAATCAAGCTTTCGGTGGAAGTCCTTTCAACTTTCGGCTGGTTTGGCTTCTTCTGCCTCTTCTGCATGCTGGCAACCAGCAACTTCACTTCAACACATACATGGGTTTTTTTTTTTTTTTTTTTTTGGAAAGAAAACATACATGGTTTGGATGAGCTTACTTGGCTTATTTTTTGCCACGTGTGTAGAGCATACGTTTCACAAACTTTCCACCAAGAGAATATGATTAAGCACTTATGATATTTACTTTTTTTTGTGTCCTCGTGTCTCGACTTGTCATTCTCTTTTAGTAGCTTCCATGCAAAATTTTCTCACATCATTAAAAAGAAATAATCATTTTCCTCCTCATTTTCAACAACCCTTTACTCCAACTCCAATCGGAGCATTCCACTTGCCCAAGTCTCAATTTTATGCAATAAAATTATTTTCTTTTTCGAAAGTTAGTTAGACGTGAAAAGAGAATTTGTGATAATGTGAGGTGAGCATGGACCGTCTTCAATTTTAAGAGATTTTAAAAAAGGTTTTAAATGAATAAAATAGAGATTTTTAATTTTTCTTATTATAATAAATATAAATTTTTTTTAGATTTGAAAGTCCCAAATTTTGATTCAAGATTAGATACCTCAACCGGATGCATGTATAAGTTATCCAAAAACTACACTAGAGGCAAGATATTTTGATTAATCATAAGCAAGTATAAGTATCATAATTATTGGATATTTGGATAATAGCATATTGGGGTCTTAATGGCAGCCACTAATTCAATGAGGTAATGACCTCATCTACTACGCAACCATAAATAAGACAAAAGAAATATCACTAATTAAAGTGCTTAATCACTCACCATAACTCAAATTTAACTACCCTTAATCGTAAATTATTCAAAAACTTTCTCTAGAATGACCCAATATAGAAATAAAATCAGCTATGGGAGAAAAAATAAAATTACATGAAAGCCCAAAAATTAGCTAATATATAAATTGACAAATCTCAGTCTCATTTTTTTGAGATAAAAATCATCTCGAATTTCATACCGAATGATACTGAATCCTGATTTCTGAAATTTATGCTACCTATATCTACAATATTATAGTTTAAAATTATTTTCTAAACAATAAAATGTAAAAGAAAATTTAAATAATACCATTATACAAATTATATGAAATTTTAGACCATTTCAAATAAGGGAAATATTAACGAGTGTCATAAGGACACTCATTAAAAATATATTTTAGGAAAGTTTTCATGAGAAAAAAAAAATCATTAATATTTTTTATAATCTTTTTCATTTCTCATAAAAATAATGTTAGAATTTTTTTTTAAATAAATTCTTAATATGTATCCTAAAAATACTCATTGGCATAACCCTTTCAATAAATATCCCAAAAAGTTAAAAGTTTAAGACATCATCATGCTTCAAGCAGAAGCAATGCTTTCCTCTCACCGGTTTCCAATTCGGAGGAAACACAGAGAAAGCCAAGAGAAACTTAAATTCACTGCCACGTGTCAATCACCAAGTGCTTAATCATAAATCACTCACCATTGCTCATAAATTTATCAATAACAAACTCTAGAATGAGGGTTCGGGGTGGCTCCGGTACACCATGCAGTGTCATGTGGCATGATCGCATTCGTTGGATCGCCGTGATTTAAGAAGAAAAAATAAAAATAAAAATAATTTTTTTTTGTCTTTATTTATTTAACACGCGGGCCGTTGAAAAAAATCCAACGACCAACATTGAGCCACATCACTACTGGAGGTGCTGCAGTACTACAGTACCCCTCGCCCCTTGAATGATCTAATATAGAAATAAAATCATATCATTTAGCTAGGGGAAAAAATGCATAAAAGCTCAAAAAATTAGTTAATATATGAATTGATAAATCCGGAATTAAGAATTTTATTGTTTATACTTATGACTTATGAGTGTAGTAATAGATTTATTCTCTGAATATACATCATTTTAATTTTATTCTAATCAAAAAAGAGATTATAAATATAAAAAATTATCTAATTAAATTAAAATTAAAATTTATAATCATAATTTAATAATGATTCTTAACTGAGTAAATACATTTATCATAATTGTATTTACAATATTATTGTTTAAGACACATCATGCTTCAAGCAGAAACAATCCTTCCATCTTAAGGAGAAACCTACAATTCCCGGTTTCCAATTCCCCGGAAATAGACCCGGCCGGCGGTTCGGTTCCGGTTCGGAACCGAACCGAACCGGCCGGTTACCGGTTCCACAAGTGTGGAATCGGAACCGAACCGGTTAAATCCGGTTCGGTTCCGGTTCCACACTTAAGTGGAACCGGAACCGAAAACCGAACCGGAACCGAACCGTTCGGTTCCGGTTCGGTTCGGTTCCTTTTTTTTTTTTTAATTAATTAAAATAAAAAAATGAGATTAAATTTATAAAAAAAAAAAAAAATTATTACATTGAAGAGCTTGAGCTTAAATTTTTAAAAATTTAAGTTGCCTACGTATCCTCCAAGGGTGAGAGGAATCAAAGCTCACGTAGTTCCATTACAAGTTTTAGTCTTTTAGACATATCCCCTTTGTAAATTATAATTTTACAATTATCAATCATCATTATCGGTTGATCCTTCGGCTCCGGTTCCGCTTGCACTTGTTGCAGAAGCATTATCGAACAAATCTTCACAATCATCGGTGGCATCTTCTTGTTGTCTCAGATCAGCTCGAGTCCAATCATCCACACAAGCTGTTGCTTCTAGAGTGCTTGGATGTAATGAAGATCGCCTAGCTTCCAATATATTACCTCCCAAGCTGAAGGCTTGCTCAACCGCAACGGTGGAAATAGGTGCTGCCAAGATCTCTTTAGCAATAATAGATAAAACAGGATATATATTTTGATGCCGGTTCCACCATTCAAGGATTTTAAAATTTTTACTGCATAAACTTTCATTAGAAAACTCAAAATTTGTAGATAAATAATTATCTAATTCAGGGTTATTAGTTGTCGTATCCCTAGCTTTTTATTTCGTTGCAATAACCAACGATCCCCTGCGCTAAGTCTTGTTTGAATTACCGGTTCGCTACTACTAGATTGACCTAATGTTCCTAAGTTATATCTTACAATATAATCATTAAATAACTCAATTAAATCATTTCTTAATTTCGTCATTAATCTAGTAATGTCCATTTCATCTAATATTCCTAAATAACCATAATAAGCTTGTAAAGCACCATTCAAACCTTCTAATTTAAATCTATGATCAAAAACAGCAGCAATAAGATAAAGTAAATGAATTTCTCTAAAATAGTTTAACTATTTTACCTTCATAACAGTAATGGCTTCTAACAAAACAATATCATTAGGATCGCTACTGTCAACATGCTCATCGAGAGTGCCAACAATATTTAAACTCTCAAGAATAAATAAATGTGCTGTAGGATAATAAACGCCGCTAAAAACTAAAGTAGCATCATTAAAAACTTTTAAAATATCTAAAAAAATTTCACAAATATCCCATTGACTAGGATAAAGTGTGATATTTTGAACATGTTGAGAAAAAAAACTACATAATGCATCTTTGTATTGAAATGCTTGACATAAAAGAAAATAAGTAGAATTCCAACGTGTTGGAACATCTCTTGAAAATTTAATCGGTTTAATACCATTTATTTTACAAAATTTGGTCCATTCTCTCCTAATTTGAGAATATGACCAAATACAGTTAAGTGCCGTTTTAATTGGATCAAGGAAAGGTAATAATAATTTTAGACCGTCTTGCACACATAAGTTGAGGACATGACCGTTTTTCCATGTGCTTGATCATATTGCCATATCCACCAGAAAATTTGTAGATAACCTCACAATAGTTGCAAACTGCTCGTTGTGAATCATCTTCTAGGCGTTCCAAATTAAAATGAATTTTGAAAATATCCGAGGACCGAGCCTTAACTTCTCTTCTCCGTGATTGTGCACTGACACTAGGGCCGATCTCTTGGGTTGGCATATTTGACATTATGTTCTCAGATGAGCTTGTCATTTTTCGTTTGAGAAATTAGGAAGAAAAATAAGAAAATTGAATAATTGCGAATAAGAGAATTATAGAAAATGAGAGAGTTGAGAATTTGGTGTGATGAAATTATGAAAAATGAATCCTATTTATAGAATTTTAGAATTTTTTTGATACCAAAAATGCCCCTAAATATAACCGTTTTATTACCGTTATTAGGGGTACATTAGTAATTTTTATTTTATATAACAAAAATATATTTTTTTAATTTTTTTTTTTTTTTTTTGGCAGGGAGCCAAACGGCTCCCTGCATCCCCCAACGGCACTAGCCGTTGGGGAATTAGGCCCCCGTAGGGTTCCTGTTGGAACCCTACGGTTCCAACCGGAACCCGACGGTTCCAACCGGAACCGTCCGAACCGGTGGAACCGTACGGTTCCACCGGTTCGGACCGGTTCGAGTTGGGGTGGAACCCCAACCGAACCGGTCCCATTCCGGTTCGGTTCCGGTTCGGTTCCGGTTCCGAACCGGAACCGTGGCCGGGTCTACCCGGAAAGGAAGAAGAGCTAAAGAGAAACTTAAATTTACTACCACGTGTCAATCACCAAACGCGGTGCAACTGGTAGAACCGGTAAGTCAGTAATTAAAGAAAAGCCGATTTCCAAATTTTCTTATACAACTCGTAGTAGGTTTTCGCTCAGATTACGCAATCAAAGCTTTTACAAATTCGCCCATTCATTCTACTTCTTCTTCTTCTTCACAAATTTCACTAAAAATAATTTAAAAATACGACGTCGTTTTGGAGATGATCGTGGGTCAAAAAATGGTGGCGGAAACAGAGATAAATTGCAAAGCTAGTGCTGTTTTAGACTTAGATTTGCAGTTCAATGTTAAAGATCAAAATTTTCAGATAGATGTTAATCTCAAGAACATGAATAGTAGCTCTCCTTCTACTCCACGATTTCAAGAACTTCTTGTTTCTGACTCTGTTTCCACCGAAATCTCCTGCTTTGAATCGGTACGTAATCTTCATTTTTCTTTAATTTATTTTTTTCACATGGGTATGTTTAATTTTTTTTTTTTTTTTTTTTTTTTTTTTTTTTTACTTTCTTGATTAGTATGATATTGAGTTGTTCGGAATTGTGAGTTGGGGAGAATTTGATTGATGGGTTTGCATTTTTTGGGTGTTTTTGTAACTAGGTTAGGTTATGTGTGTTTAATAATTAATTGTGTAAAATTTTAGCGTCCTTTGAAAAAAAAAATATTGTGTAAAATTTTAGCGTTATGATTGATTTTTCCCCCCTTAAAAAAATTAATTTTGCTCTAGTTTTATTAATGGTATAGATTTTGTTGTTTGTGAATATGGGTATTTTGATGATTTTCTAGTTATTATTTACTGGGTGTGAGATTTAGGTTTATTCACTTGCAAAAAAGCTCTATATTTTTTTTGTGGGTTTTAAGAGCTTTACAAGCTGTATTTATTAGTTCAAAATTTGGTAGTTTGTGGTATCATCTATGAAGATATTGATTGAAGCAATTTACTTTTATTAACGAGTAATATTCTGAAAAAATTGTGTGCAAGTGTCTTATTGGATTCTTGAAGCATCTAACACGGTTAGGGTAGAAACAACACTCTTATAACTGTAGGAAGTCCCATTCTTTTTTTTTTTAGCTTAACTTTGATTAAGCTGTGTCATAATTGATGCCGGTGACAGAGAAAAGAAAATACTTAATATCTAAGTTGGTTTTAGAAGCTTCCTTTTCCTTTTTGAATTTGGGGAATGAATTACTGAAAGGGTGGATGTCGCATTACCAAGTTATCCTCTTGAACATAATTTTTCAGGGGGGAAGGTCTCTGCCCAAGTATATTTTGTGAATTCAACGAATAAGGCCTTAGTCTTAGTATGACTGAGAACTGATGTGTTATATAGTTGGTCTAAAATGTTGTGTGTTGGTTGGTCAATCACTTGGAGTTTGCAATGTCAATAGTCTTCATTTCTTCCTTGTTTACAGTGCAGCTTGTTGGTCGTTTTTGTTCATCTTTATGATTTTTTGGTTTTGAGAATTTTGGTATACTGACCAATCCCTCTTTCTTTCTGGTTTTTTAGGTTGTTAGTTGTTCAGAGACCATTAAAAGTACTGTTATGGAGTCTTCATCACTGTTTGTCCCAAACATTCGTTCTGGTAGCTGTGCTGACATTGGACCCAGGTTCTCAATGGATGATGAGCACATTCGAATTGATGACCTATCTGCCCACCTTGGGTCTCTCTTTAAATTTCCTACTCCAAATGCTTTCTATGCAGTTTTTGATGGTCATGGTGGACCTGAGGCAGCTGTTTATATCAAGGAGAATGCTATGAAATTATTTTTTGAAGATGCTGATATGCCACAAACATCTGATATCGATGATATCTTCTTAGCAGAGTTGGAGAATTCTCATAAGAAAGCATTTTTACTGGCAGACCTTGCTTTGGCTGATGAATGCAGTATTAGTAGTACGTGTGGAACAACTGCTCTGACTGCCATAGTGCTTGGAAGGCATTTAGTGGTTGCAAATGCTGGTGATTGCCGGGCAGTTCTCTGCAGAAAAGGAGTTGCAGTTGATATGTCTCAAGATCATAGGCCTTCTTATCCACCAGAACGCAGGCGAGTTGAGGAGTTAGGTGGCTATGTTGACGATGGATATCTTAACAGTTACCTATCTGTCACACGAGCCCTGGGAGACTGGGACATGAAACTTCCACTTGGGTCTGCTTCGCCTCTCATTGCTGATCCTGATGTCCGACATGTTGTGTTAACAGAGGATGATGAATTCCTAATCATTGGCTGTGATGGTATCTGGGATGTGATGTCAAGCCAGTATGCAGTCAGCCTTGTCCGTCGTGGGCTCAGGCGACACAATGATCCGCAGCAATGTGCAGAAGAACTTGTCATGGAAGCATCACGCAAGAACTCACCCGATAACCTCACTGTGATTGTCATCTGTTTCTCTTCCATTGCACGTATCGAGTCATGTCCTCCCCCTCGGCGAAGGTTCAGATGCTGTAGTCTCTCTGAACACTAGGCTTTTGGAATTATTTTTGACTTGTATGTATTGGGTTTCTCTGCAATGATCCCTGCCACGTTCCCTTTCAATTTTTCTTTCTTTCATTTGTATATATGCACCCCCAATTTTTGTCCTCGTGACGTAATTCTAAGCAAATGAACCACTGAGCCTTAGCATCAAGGCCATTTGCCTAGAAAGAAATTCGATTTCCCTATTATTTAGTACTGCAACAAAAGAGTCAATTATCACTATATTATTTATTCCTCTTTCTACCATCAGGCGCCAACAATGGATGATGCTCTTGGTTGGATGTGTGAGTGAGGCCACCAATTTATATGGTTCTTTAAAATCTTCACACAAATTCCAATCCAAAAAATATCAGAATGGCCGCAGAATTATCCAGTGCTTTCTGCTACTGTTACTTAAATAGTTTCTCTGCCATTGAATTTAACACTTTCTAGATGTAGTGGGTTATGCAATTGGTAAAATCAAGTGATAAGAAGAGAACCAAACCCTAGTTTTGCACCTGCCACCAACCAACTAGTTGGTGGCGGCAGAGGTTTCACCTTAAATCCTCATGTTATGTCCGATTCATGAATACGAACAATACATTTTTCATTATATTACTAATTTAAATGGTAGTACCTTTTGTCTTTTATATACGTATTCGATCTAATTTCGATTAGATTGAAACTAAATCTGGTTTAGTGATATGTATATGTATTAGACAAATACCTCAAGATTTACAACGTAATGCGCAGTTACAACATAATTTGTAATTGACATTGGGAAGTGTCACTATAAGTTGTATATCCTTAAATTAAGTTCCTGGTCAAGATTTACTGATACGGGTCGGTTAGTAAAATTCGCTGAGACCAGTACATGTCGTATATCAGACTTGGTCTGATGGTTTATCCCAATGAACCATGAGTCTTGGGAGACTCGTATAGACGTGTAGGTGTTTATTTGATAAACACTGAACGACTCACCGAAGATTTCCTAATAGATGGTACACCAATGTCAATAGGAATCTTCTCGGGTTGAGTAGCATAATGATTCTTTGACTTGAGATACCACTGTGGATATATGAGTTATCATTCACACTTAGATGGCAGTCACGTCACCGATCTATTTAGATCAGACCTCCGCTTGTTCGTTGGGTGTGGACTCATGCTCATGATATCTTGTTAGTATCAAGAAATGATCCGTCAGTTTTGTGTACATAACATAGGTAGTCCATCATGTGATTAGCAATCTGTTAAATCTATGGCCATAGTATACTTCGGAAGTGAGTTCCGAATGTTATTTAGAGATTGCTAATAGATACGTCGACGAGATTATTCCTATAGAGATTTGACGTTTATATCTATATCTCTGGGATAATCCGGATACCTGTGACGGAGGGATTATACGTATGCAATGACCTCGACCTGTATGATTCAGCGAGTTTATCCGTGGTCGTCATAATTTACGGGTGGGTGAATTATGGACACGAAATTAGATTTCGTGACGGATATACCTGAATCTAGAGAGTCTCACTAATGAAATATACTCGTAGAGCACTAGAGCAACTGTTATGAATAATACTGATCATTTATAACACGTTTAACGGTTAAACGATAAATACATGCAATCGGGACCACGTTTAACGGTTCAACGATAAATACATGCAATCGGGACCTAACGGTCATTTCCGAATTAATGTGTATTTGTATTTAATATTTGATATTATTAAATACACATTAATTAAATATCAATTTGTGATATTTAAACTTATATCATTAATATATGTATTTGAGATATTTAATGTAAATATATTACATATATTTAAGATATTTATATTTATTAATTAATTATTTAATTGTTAAATAATTAAATTAATTTATAAAATAAATATCTTTAAGTAATGATTTCAACCTTTTTAAGTAGGAAATGGCTTGTTATAATTGGAACACATTTTGACAACTTTATTAAAGTTACTTTATTAAAGCTAAAATGTGTGCCAATTATATTGATACAAAAATAAATGCATTATTGTTTTATTTTTGGTTGGGAAATTCGGCCAACATGGAAGAATAACAAAATTAGTTTTGTTTCTTTTTTCCAACACTAAGTCAAGTTTCACAAATATTTACTAAGTTAAAATTGAGAGAAAAGAGAAGAACCATTGGAGAAAAAGCTTAAAAGCTTGGAGTTTTGTAAGTTTTTTCCAATAATCTTCAACTTAGAAATTGTTTCTATGATTCTATACTTCAACTTGTGTAGTTTATAATTTTCTCTAATGTTTAATTATGTGAATTATTGTGTTGGAAACTTTTTGAAGGTGTTTAGCATGTATGTTTAATTAATTAAGTTAATTAGGTGTAATTATGTTTATTTAATTAATTAGAAAATTAAAGTTGTCATTCTAGAGTTAATTAGCCATTCTTAATTAACCTAGAATTTTTCTTGATTAATTTCATGATGGTGAGCCTTGATTGGTGTGGTAATTGGATGATTAAAGTATTGAATTTTGTCAATTTAATGTAAATTGCTCAATTTGAGTAATTTGTGAAATTAGGGTTCTTAACCCATTCAAATTTTGGGAATTTTCATATATGTGTTATAATTTGATGTATATTTGATGTATGTCAAATTTGGGATTGATTGGATTTGATCTTGATGTGTTTTGAACAAATAGGGCCAAATTGCAATTAATAGAAAATCTGGGCTGTTTTCGTAATTCTGGAAAAATACTGGGCAGTTTCGGTTTTCTAGAAATGCTTCTGGTTTATGTTGCAAATTGTATAAATTATTTTGGGATTGATTTGGAATGAATTAAATATGTATTTGACAATTTAAGGACCAAAATGATTAATTTGTAAAGTGTAGGGGTCGCATAGCAATTAATGATAAATTTGATTTTTCAGATAAAAATTCAGTTTTTATTTATTGAGTAATTAGAATAAATTGGTTTATTTTAATTGCCCAAGGAAAATGTTTATCATAAATTATTTTGGAGTGAAAATACGCGAAAACGGTGAAAAACGGTGTTACCAGGTAACGACTGCCCAAACAGTGAATTGGGCACTGTTCGGGCAGCCCACGAACTGTCCAAATATTTTTGGGGCTGACCTGGGCAGTCCCCATGAGCATTGGTCGGTCGGTTCGGCCGGAAACGCGTTTTATGCTATTTTGCGGAAAAATATTTTCGTAAAAATTTCGCGGTGTTTGTATATTATTTATGTCGTTATATGATATTGAATAAATATGTTTAGGTGAAATATGAATGAATTATTAATATTTGATATTGAATAATTTATTCGTAAGTTTAAAATTTTTAATCTACGATTTCGCCCGAACATCGTTTTTTTTCGCTGCGCCTCCCTGATTTTACCCCAACAATATCATGTTCCCCTAACTCCACTACCCATTTGACCAGCCTTCCAGAGAGTTCAGGCCTGTGGAGTGTGCTCCTCATGGGATAGGTAGTGTATATCGTGACTGGATGCCTTTGAAAGTAGGGGCGTAGCTTCCGAGCCGATGTCACCAAGGCAAGTACCAGCTTCTTCATCTTGGTATACCGAGCCTCCGCGTCGAGTAGGGCTTTACTCACATAGTAGACCGGGAGTTGTGTCCCTTCTTCCTCTCTGACCAGAACAGCGTTAACTGCTCATTCTGACACCCCCAAGTAGACGTAGAGCCTCTCATTGTCGACTAGCTTTGAAAGGACTGGTGGAGTGGTCAGGTACCGTTTACGTTCTTTCAAAGCATCCTCGCATGTTGTGGTCCATTCAAATTTTTTTGCTTTCTTGAGGGCAGAAAAAGTACAAAAAATATTTATCTGTCGACTTGGAGATAAACCTATTTAGAGCTGCAACTCTCCATACAAGTCGCATGTCGTCTTTTGGGATCGTAGGAGAAGAGATATCAATGATAGATTTAATTTGATCATAGTTGGCTTCGATCCCTCGTCGGGTAACTATGTAGCCTAGAAATTTTCCCGAAGCAACACCGAAGGCACAATTGGTGAGGTTCAACTTCATACCATACTTTCTCATTATGTCGAATGCCTACTCCAAGTTTTCTAAATGTTGCTCGACTTTTAATGACTTAACTAACATTTCGTCTATGTATACTTCCATGGTTTTCCCGATCTGCTAGGAAACATCTTATTGACAGGCGTTGGTATGTGCTCCAGCATTCTTGAGTCCGAATGACATCACCTTATAGCGATAGATTCCTCTGTTGGTGATGAAGGTCGTTTTTCTTGGTCTCTTGGGTGCATGAGGATGATGATTGATTCTAGCCTGAGTAGGCATCCATGAAGCTCAATAACTTGTGCCCTGCTGTAGCACGACCATTGTATAGATATGAGGTAAAATGAATAAGTATTTGGGGTAAGCCTTATTCAGATATGTGAAGTCGATGCAGACTCGTTATTTCTTGTCCTTCTTTCGGAAAACTACGACGTTGGAAAGCCACTCGGGATACTGGACTTATTGTTGGACAATTATGACCCATAACGTCACTATTTGTACAGATCATGGTGTTGTTGTACAAATTAACTATGTGACAAGGAGATTGCACTCTTATCATTTGTGATTAGATCACCTAGATGTATAAATGATAGGAGGTCCCTATGATTAGTTCCTGGATTGAGATGATATGAGACAGAATCAGTCCACGAAGGATTAATCATTAAATAATCCATAGTCGTAGTATTATCGAGATTGGACATCGATAATGCGGAATAGACTAGTATTACACTTGTGCGCGTTGTGGGAGCACAATGGCATAGTTCTCATATATTTAAGTATTGGATACTTATGCAAGTGTGATAGGAGGTTGTGTTTACCGATGGTACGGAAAACAGCTTCGTTCTGGATAGACCCCTCAGAATTCCATTGGTAGTATGACTATGTGTCTATGGAAGTCCGAATCAGGGTAGGTGTATTTGGTCTTAACCTGGGACTTGCACCGCTAATACTTGCGACAATCAATATGCTTTGGTTTTGGTCATCCAGGGCTTTAATCGGTTCTGTGTACGCCTCTGCTGGGTATATTGAGAATCGTAGTGTATGGGTGTGTGTGATGTCAAGATGGAAGTATCACTCCAGTCATAGTGGAGATGATGTCACGTAGGATACAGAACTAGTACTCTTAAGTACTGCAGTCATCGGGATGATATGACTAGGTCATGTTCATCCGATTATAAAGACTAGTTACCAGACATCTGACATGTGCTTCGTACGGGGCAGACATAATTCCAGCCCCAGACCTAGCACGTGACATCCGATACTGGATCGCAATACGCAATAATACGTATACTACGTCTGACAAAGATTATATATTCCAGTAAGAATATTTCTGGAGAATTGGGTAGGCACGGTGCTTTGCTAGAAGCCAACCATGTCTTGTAAATCGGTAAGCACGTGGTACGAGGTACGCACGTATTCGGATAATCCGATGACCGTATTTACTGCCAACATATCCAGTGATCTCTTGGGTCGCTTCCCAAAGATTCACTGATGACGGTTGACTTAAACTAGAATTAATCTGGGATTAATTTAGAGAGAGAAAATTAATCTGGGATTAAATGTGTTCGGAAGAGAGAGAATGCGATTAATTTGGAATTAACCGGTAAAATAAATTTAATAGTTAAATTTGATTTTTCTATTTAATTTATTTGTATGGGCTAAAATTAATATATCAGATATATTAATATGAATTGGATTTCATTACGAAATTAAAGTTGGACTTTAATACGAGCGAACAGATTAATTTAGAATTAATTCGTAAACGGCATTCGTAATATATTTACGAGGCGTCGTCATTAATTAAATTAGATTTAATTATTTAGCGACGGAAATTCGTTTAATCAGATTAAACGAATCCGAGCCGCGGAAAACATTCGTAGAATCCATTTGAATTTTGAATTCAAATATGGGGCCCACTTCACATGTGGTAGTTGGGAGGGTAGTTGGCATTTATGCCAAGCCACCAACTTTCCAACTATCTTGGAATGGTTTTGGTGAAACCATTTACCCAACCACCTTTTTTAGGTAAAATGGTAAATTGGTTTTACCAAAAGGCATCTCTCTCTCTCATTACACAAGACTTGACAAAAATCAAACACTAGTTCTTCCTCCATGGGCGTGAGCTTCCTTTCTCCTCTCTTTGATTTTGTGGCAAAATCAACAAAGCTAGCACTTGTAGAAGTCTTCTAAGGTGATAGGGAAACCAACTCAAAGCTTGGAATCAACACAAAGGTTTGATCTTGGGATCTTCAACTCAACTCAAAACTTGGAATCAACTAGCAACTCAAAACTAACCAACAAACTTTCTTTTCTAAATTGATGTAGTTCTTCATTTCTTCTCAACTCTTGCACCTCACAACTTGGAATCAACAAAGGAAGATCTTGGAAACCAACTCAAAGCTGGAATCAATAAAGGAATGATCTTGGAGATCTTCTTCTTCTCAAAATTTTAAAAGCTCAAATTCATTCAATGTAAGTAATTCTGCAACTTATAATGAATTTATGAACACCTTTTCTTGTTTATTATATCCTTGGCATGTTCTAGGAACACTAACAATGGTATCAAGAGCCAATTTTAAGCATGAAAATTTTAGGGTTCATGAGACTAAAATTTGGGGCTTTTATGTTTTGAACATGATTCTTTCAAATTGATGCTTTGAGCATGCTTAGAATATGATAACTTAGAGTTATGCATGATTAGATTTGGGATAAATTGATTGGATCAAAATTTTGAATTTTCCCTTAGTGTGGCCGAAACTGTGACATTGGACTGCAGTTTGTTTTTCAATTTTACACCTTGGATGTGTTTAAATGCAAGATAAAATGTTGATTGTGGTTTGATTAGATTAGAATCAAAGTCAATAATGTTTATGTTAAATTCAAGAGCATGTTGAGCATGAGATGATGTGTTTTGGATTCAATTTGTGTTGAGCATGAAATGATGTGTTTTGACTTCAATTTGTGTTGAGCATAAATTGATGGATTAAGCATGATTAATTAAGTTAATTGGTATTTTGGAAATATTGAGTTTAATTAATTAATCATGGCTAATACACTTTAATTAAAATAATTGTGATATTTGGAATACTATAATTATGTTAATAAGCCTTTAATTATGTAATTGGGCTAAAAGTGTGTATTTGGGCTTAATGGGCTTGGTTTGACCAAGTTTGGTTTTGGAATTTTGTATTGGATCCAATTGGGCCCAAAATCAATTCCATAAAATCCAAATACATCACTTGGCCCTTTAAAGAATTTAATTGGGCCTAATGGGCCTAAATTAATTTGTAGGCAATAGGGTGATTCCTATTGGGCCTTGGCATTTTGGTTTGACCCATTATGGCAAAAGCCCATGCCTTAAGAATTAATTAAAAGCCCATTGGACTTTAATTAAAATGACATTGGATGTTATTGGGCCTTTGAGACCCATTAAGATTGGATTTGGAATCCAAGTCTGTAAGGCAAATAAATAAGCGTAAATATTTAATTTGGAATTAGTATTGAATACAAATAAATTGGATTTAAAGTTGTAGTTCAATATAATTTAAGAATACTTACTTTGAGTATTTATTCTTAAACGAGTTTGACTCACGCAAATCAAATCGTTGTTTGAACATTGGATGGTCATTAATTCAAAGATTAATTAATTGGATTAGATTGATTGAATAACATGATTTGTATGAATACATGAATGTATTGCATGAATAATGTATATCAGATGGATATTAGAAGGGCGATGGTAATTTTGGAAATTGTAATAAATTTAGAATTTATTAAATTGGACCTGCGTGTCCAGCATTTTATCTCTTTATTCTTTGTATTTCTCTTCTCACCAATTCCCCTCAATGTTAATGAGGTTTCTTTATTGTATTATGTAATTGGGTAGAAGTTAGAATAGTTCTAGCCGGGGAGAGGAATGGAGTGATTTGTTCTAGGAATAATTGTGACATATTCATCCGCATATCATTATTAATTTATTTATCACGCCTTATTATGCTTTTAGAATGCATGCTTAAGGGTGTATGATGAGACCTAATCAAAGATAATAAATTGGTTGCCAATTTACGCGAAAAACCCTCAAAACATATTAAGCGTTTTTCCTTCCGTTGAGTGATTCTTACTCAAGATCCAAAGTTGGCATTGGTTTGTTGGCCAAAGTCAAGACCTTTGTCAATTGCGGATGTGTTTGAATCATGAGAGTTTTATTCCATATCGGTGTCTTGTCCAAGTCGTGATTTGTTGGCCAAAGTCAATATCACTTCTTGTCCATCGATATTGATTACGAAGCTTTCCATGTCAATGGGTCCCGCTTAACTGGAATCATTAAGCTTGTTGTGCCAAAGCCAATGCTTAGTTGATTCAGAGGAAAAAGGTTAGGAAAATATATTGGATATATTGGCATATATATTGTATATATGTTTCGGACTTGGATGTCCACCTACTGGATCTAGGAATTGGATGAGATCCAATTGATCTTAGAGATCTACCTAGTTAAGTATCATACAATTTGTTGGCCAAAGTCAAGATTGTGTGTTATTTAACGGGATCCTAGCCCACTAGGAAACAAGGTTTCCCGAGTACTCAACAGAGGATTAGAGGCTCGCCGAAAAATAGTGGGAGTCAAGTATTAGATTTGCAATTTCGTTTAGATACTTGCCATACACGCTCATTTCATTTTTCGTCATAATTTATTTATAAATATATTAGTTGGACTAATATTTAATTGTTGTTTTAATTAAACAGTTGGACTGTATTCAAACTACTTCACTTATAGTTGATTAAATAATTGGATTATAGTAATCAATATATTTGAATTTTACCCTTCATTTATAGTTGATTATATAATTGGATTATAGTAATCAATATATTTGAATTTTACCGATCATTTATAGTTGATTATATAATTGGATTATAGTAATCAATATAATTTGATTTTAACCAATAAAATTGTAATTAGTTATATAGTTAGACTATAATAATCATTACATTAGATTGTACCCGAAATCGTTGATTAGATAGTTAGACTATTGGAATCAAGATAACTGAAAGATTAGTGTTTAAAACATAATCCTGGGTGAAAATGTGTTTGAACGACTTTAATTTTCAAATTGGGAATAAAATTTCAGGATGGTCCTGGAAACTAATAAGTTACTTTATTTGATAAAATAACATATTAGGCCTAAGCCCAGAGTTAAACAAATAGTAGAGCATGATCTTTGGAAGATTCATGTGATGATAACTTTAGTGCTTAATCCATTATACTTGTCAAAATGACTCCTTAATTTCCTAATCAGAACTAAGGATTAGATCATTACAGTATGATGAAGAAATTGAAGGATCTTCATAGATATATTCTTAGTTCTTAGAAGTATTAAATTGCAATTAATAACTCTTGGAGAGTTAATGGCTATTCTCAAGGAGATAAAGCCAAAGTTTGCAATAAGGCAAGTAGCGCAAGGCGCACCTTACTTCGATATTCTAGAAACCCAAGGCTTGGCCAAAGGCTTCTGGGATATAGAAAAAGGGCAAATGCAAAATCATTACTGTCTTCTAGGATGACAAATGACATATCCCAAGATGTCTGCTTAAACTGTTGCAAATGGGATCACTGAAGTGTGACTGCCGTATGGACAAAGCAGACATGAAGGAATTGAAGACGAACAAGGCTCTGACTTCAAATATGTTTGTCATAAATATGTTCACTACTAGTATTAAAATGGATTTTAAATACTAAGTGTGATATATAAATATGCATTGATGTGCAGAATCTGCTATGAGCAGGATACTGACTTCAATTGAGATTAATCTGCGAATCGGAAACGGGACGAAAGTCGCTGTTTTACCGTAGATACCTAAGTTTAGGAACTACCCTTCGGTGTGTACTTAAATTAGGAAACTGTTATAATGTAACTAGTTTGACTAGAAACATTATCTCTATATCGAGTATTGCTCGTTGCGAGTATACCTTTATATTCTAGAATACTAAAGTGTTTTATTTTATAAAGATGATATTGAGATAAACACATTAGATGTGAGTAACAATATTTATATTTTGAATATAAATAAATCTCAAACATATAATATGACGAACAAATAGCTCAAACTGATTTGATCAGATAAGACTTATTTGTGGCAGTGTTGTCTGGGACACATTAAACAAGACTCGTATATCCACACTTTTTAAGAGTGGATACTAGGACGGATTTGATTCCATTCAAATGATGTCTACGAATCTAGTTTATTAGGTAAAGTACCTAAAATACCTTTTACTCGGTAAAAGTGTAAGTGCCATCGATCTGTTAGCCCTCGTTCATAGTGACGTATGTGGGCCCATGTCTAGCTAGGCTAAATGTGGAAATGAATATTTCGTGAACTTTACGGATGTGGCATCGCGTTATGGTTATGTGTCTCTTATGAAACACAAATCGGAAACTTTTAGAGTTTCGACACAAATAGACAAACAGACTAAAAAAATAAAAAAAAAAGGATGACATGAAAATACTTAAGCAGTAAATTTCTCAAATACTTGAAAAAGTATAGTATTCTTTCAATGAAGACTCCTCCCGGAAACGTCAGTTTGACGTTGTGTCCGAACGGAGAAACCGAATTTTGTTGGACATGATAAGGTTAATCATGAGTCGCTCTGAGCTACCATTTTCCTTCAAAGGATAAGCATTTAACAGTGCAATACTTATTTTGAATAAGGTTCCATGAAAATCTGTTTGACAGATTTCATATTAGATATGAACAGGAAAGAAACTGGGTTTTCTCACTCCTGGAGATTTAGGATGCTGGGCATATGTTTGGATAATACCAAACTAGAACTCAAATCAGATAAGTGCCTAATTGTAGGTTGTCCTAAGGAAACCGAAGTATAGTACTTATACATCTCACATGAGAACAATGTAATTGTTGCTCGCTATGCATTTTTCCTAAGAGGATTACCGATATGCAGTGGTAAGTGGGAGGATAGTAAAACTCGATGAAAATCGGAGTAATATTTTTCAAGGCACATAGTCCTTAATGGAACATAAACAGTTCCTCAAGGATGAAATTGTACCACAATCTTCGAATACACAAGAACCACGTTAGTCGGAGAGAATCAGAAGACAACCTCGGAGGTATGGGTTTCTGATCTCACCTCATAAAGATGTCAATCTTATTGAGGAAGACGAACTGACTACATATGAGGAAATGATACAAGGTATCGACTCCCCATTATGGCAAAATGCCATGAAGTCCGAAATGGATTCCATGTATACCAACTATGTTTAGAGACTAGTTGATGTACCAGAAGGCATTGTGCCTATTGGTACTATATAAGTCTTCAAGGAAGACATACATGGATGGCAACATACAACGTACTAAGCTAGGCTTGTAGCGAAAAGGTATCGTTATCAACATTGTTTCGATAACAACGAAACGTTTTACCTGTTGCCATGGATAAATCCATTTGGATAATGCTTGCTGATGCTGCATGTTTCATTTATGAAATATGGCAGCTGAACGAAAAATCGCTTTCCTGAAAATGAAACCTTTTGGAGGATGTTTATAACATCCTGACGGTTTTTGTCGTACCAAAACTAGCAAACAAAGTTTGCAGGTTATTCGATCCATGTTTGGATTGAAGCAAGCATTAGGTTCTTGGAATTATCGTTTTGATGTAATCATAATGGTTTATGAATTAATTCAAAACGAAATGATTCTTGTGTATATAAGGAGGTTAGTGGGAGCGCACTGACAATGATGTCCTAAATAATGATGACATGTCATTTCTTGGAAATGATATTCCCATATTACAATCGGTGAAAGCTTGGCTTTCATGAAAATTCTCCGTAGAATTCTTAGGAGAAACAACCTTTATTCTAGGAATAAAGATCTACTGGGATAGATTTAAAGTTGTTAACACTCTCTGAGAACTCGTACATTGAAAAATGTACGTGACCTGGTGTCTCATATGCTTTGAGCATATGGAGTCACAAACAGGTCAATCCAAGTGATAGTCACTGGATTGATATTAAGAACATCTGTTAGTATCTTAGAGAACTAAGGATGATGTCTTAAACTATGGAGAAGTAGAACTTGAAGTGACTGGGATCACTGCTGTAAGTTTCCTAACCGATAAAAATAATGGTACTATACAGTTTGAATAAACGGAACAGTGAACTGGAAATCTTCCAAGCAAGATACTGTTACCGAATAAACAACAAATACGGGTTATTACTGCGGCTGAGGCAGCAATAGAAGCCATTTGGGTCGATGATAAATCTAATTAGATTAGATATAGTTCTGTTAGCAGCTGAGCTAGGCGTCGGCACAGGCTAAAGAATTAATGGTCTCATCAATGATCCAGATATATACTTCGACTATTCATATGATTCGTTCGGATCATACATCGTGGCGATGTGATGATCGAATAAATCACATCAGACGATAATCACGCAAATCCGCTGATGAAAGCCTTTCCTCAGCAATTTGAGCGAACCGTACATAGTTCGGGTGTATGACACTCGAGTGACTGGCTATAGGCCAAGTGGGAGATTGTTGGACAATTATGACCCATAGCGTCACTATTTGTACAGATCATGGTGTTGTTGTACAAATTAACTATGTGACAAGGAGATTGCACTCTTATCATTTGTGATTATATCACCTAAATGTATAAATGATAGGAGGTCCCTATGATTAGGTCATGGATTGAGATGATATGAGACAGTATCAGTCCATGAAGGATTAATCATTAAATAATCCATAGTCGTAGTATTATCGAGATTGGACATCGATAATGCGGAATAGACTAGTATTACACTTGTGCGCGTTGTGGGAGCACAACGACATAGTTCTCATATATTTAAGTATTGGATACTTATGCAAGTGTGATAGAAGGTTGTGTTTACCGATGGTACGGAAAACAGCTTCGCTCTGGATAGACCCCTCGAAATTCCATTGGTAGTATGACTATGTGTCTATAGAAGTCCGAAATCAGGGTATGTGTATTTGGTCTTAACCTGAGACTTGCACCGCTAATACTTGCGACAATCAATATGCTTTGGTTTTGGTCGTCCAGGGCTTTAATCGGTTTTGTGTACGCCTTTGCTGGGTATATTGAGAATCGTAGTGTATTGGGTGTGATGTCAAGATGGAAGTATCACTCCAGTCATAGTGGAGATGATGTCACGTAGGATACGGAACTAGTACTCTTAAGTACTGCAGTCATCGGGATGATATGACTAGGTCATGTTCATCCGATTATAGAGACTAGTTACCAGACATCCGACATGTGCTTCGTACGGGGCAGACATAATTCCAGCCCCAGACCTAGCACGTGACATCCGATACTGGATCGCAATACGCAATACTATGTATACTACGTCTGACAAAGATTATATATTCCAGTAAGAATATTTCTGGAGAATTGGGTAGGCACGGTGCTTTGCTAGAAGCCAACCATGTCTTGTAAATTGGTAAGCACGTGGAACGAGGTACGCACGTATTCGGATAACCCGATGACCGTATTTACTGCCAACATATCCAGGGATATCTTGGGTCGCTTCCCAAAGATTCACCGATGACGGTTGACTTAAACTAGAATTAATCTGGGATTAATTTAGAGAGAGAAAATTAATCTGGGATTAATTGAGGCATTATTTAATCTGGGATTAAATGTGTTCGGAAGAGAGAGAACGCGATTAATTTGGAATTAATCGGTAAAATAAATTTAATAGTTAAATTTGATTTTTCTATTTTATTTATTTGTATGGGCTAAAATTAATATATCGGATATATTAATATGAATTGGATTTCATTACGAAATTAAAGTTGGACTTTAATACGAGCGAACAGATTAATTTAGAATTAATTCGTAAACAGCATTCGTAATATATTTACGAGGCGTCGTCATTTAATTAAATTAGATTTAATTATTTAGCGACGGAAATTCGTTTAATCGGATTAAACGAATCCGAGCCGCGGCAAACATTCATAGAATCCATTTGAATTTTGAATTCAAATGTGGGGCCCACTTCACATGTGGTAGTTGGGAGGGTAGTTGGCATTTATGCCAAGCCACCAACTTTCCAAATACCTTGGAATGGTTTTGGTGAAACCATTTACCCAACCACCTTGTTTAGGTAAAAGGGTAAATTGGTTTTACCAAAAGGCATCTCTCTCTCTCTCATTACACAAGACTTGACAAAAATCAAACCCTAGTTCTTCCTCCATGGGCGTGAGCTTCCTTTCTCCTCTCTTTGATTTTGTGGCAAAATCAACAAAGCTAGCACTTGTAGAAGTCTTCTAAGGTGATAGGGAAACCAACTCAAAGCTTGGAATCAACACAAAGGTTGGATCTTGGAGATCTTCACAACTCAAAGCTTGGAATCAACAAATGAAGGATCTTGGAGATCTTCTTCTTCTCAAAATTTTAAAAGCTCAAATCCATTCAATGTAAGTAATTCCACAACTTATAATGAATTTATGAACACATTTTCTTGCTTATTAGATCCTTGGCATGTTCTAGGAACACTAACACTTATTTGATGGCTTCATTTTGTAAAAGCTTCTGAATCTCTTCATTAATGATCTGGTTTCTCTCTGGAGAAAATTTTCTCCTCATCTGCCTTACTGAGGGGTAGTCTGGATCCACGCGTAGTTTGTGGGTTATCATCTCCGGATCTATCCTGATCATATCTTCATGCGACCACACGAAGCAGTCCTGTCGCTATTTGAGGAGGTTTATTAATTATGCGCGCAACTTGGGTTTAAGGTGATCTGGTTTAGCCCAGCGAGATCCTTCATGTAATTGCTATGTTGAGTTAGATTTGGCCTTCACGGTCGTTTGATAGCAATTCTTTGAGGTAAGTTGGTCTCATTTGATCTATTGCACGCCCCATTTGGTGGGGAACTTCAGTACTTGGTGATTGTGGATGAGACTTCCCTCATATCATGAGCTTGTTGACTCCTCCAGCGTAGACTGGGAGCAATATTTCTCCAAATGTAAACATTTATTCCCCACTAAACCCAACCGATATTGTTGACCGTCGATTGATTTTTTTCCATTTCCGCGCCCATGCCTGTTAGGGCAGTGATGGAGATGATGTTGGCTGAGGATCCAGTGTCAACCAGCACCTGCTTGATCATGAAGTTAGCAACCTGCAAGGAGATCACTAGGGCATCGTGATGGGGGTTCATCATGCTTGAATTGTTGTCGCCAGTGGACTCAATAGTTAGATTGGTAAATATTCCTTCAATCGACATTGTAGACTGAAAAAGTCCCGACTGCAGCTGCCCTTGTGTGTCGTTTGGTGGCTGAGTAAGAAACACCGTTGATTTCAGATCCGCTTGAGATAAAGTTCACTGTATTGTTAATTGGAGGCGGTGGTGGGGGGCTGTTTACTCGCTCGTTTCTTTCATCTCTTCGGGCCATTCTAGCTTTGCCCTTCTCCGTAAGCAGGTCTTTTAGATATCTTTTATTTAGTAGCTCCAGAACTTATAACCTTAGGGCAACACAATCCGTTGTTGTATGGCCATAGTCCTTGTGGAACTCTCACCATCTACTTGTATCCTTCCTGAAAGATCCGTCTCTAGAGCGTGTGGGCCACTTCACTTCGTTTCCCATCTTTTTGAGGACTGATACTAGTTCTCATGGGGAAAAGGTAAAGTTGTAGTCTGAGAGTCTTGGCCTATTTGGTGACATCATGTCCTGGACCCTATAAGGCAATGGCCGGCGGTCAAAATCTCGGTTAAGAGGGCGGTGCTCCCTCATTTAATGAGCCATTTGGTCTATTGGCTGTGGAAATTTACCAATGAATTCTTTGGGTCGCTTGGGAGAATTCGGTATTCTCTCGTTGTTATGGCTGGTGGAACTTTCTCTCTTATTGTTCCTCTTATCTTCCTTCCATCTTATCTAGATTTGGGCCCGGGACATGGCTTAGTCTATTGTATAGCATCAGAATTTTGTCAACTTCTTATAAAGCCCACTATCTGCGGGCATACCGTTACTGAAGGCTTCTACAGCGGTCTGTTGGTGGAGATCCGGAATGAATATTCTTTCCTTATTGAAACGAGCCATGTAGCTTCGCAGAGATTCTTCATTCCGCTGCTGGATTGAGTTGAGGTCATCTGTGGTCTTCTCGAGCTTACAGGAGCTCGCAAAGTACTCCACGAACTTGTCTGCCAGTTCTTGATATGACCCAATGGAATGGTATGGAAGATTGATGAACCAAGTAAGGGTTGGACATGTCAATGTCTCTCCAAACCCTCTGCACATTCCAGCTTCCCATTGGTTTGGATCTAGGGCTGTAGACATCATCTTGTATTTGTAATAGACCATATGGTCGTCTGGATCCGAGGATCTACCATATAACCTCATGTCTAGGGGGATGAACTTCTGTGGGAGTTCTATGGAAGTGATGGTCTCTAAAAAAAAGTGTCTCTGAAATTGTGTCGGCTCGACTTTTTCTCACTAGTAGTCTGACACCAAGTAGACTGGAGAGAATTGCTTCTTCGAACTCCTGTATTTTTTTGCTCATGGAAAAGGCGACTTACTATGCTCGGTCGGTTGGAGAGACATGGTAACTTCTCTGGTGAATTTAGGGGTTGTTGTCTGGTGGCGAATCATTGCTTGCCCATCGTTGAATTCCGCCAAGAGGTTGGTTTGAATGGTAGGATTGCTGGGAGATCTGGAGTTTCACGCTACTGGGAGGTTGAGGCAATCCGCTCCAATTGTTTCTGAAGACTTGTGTTGGAGCTCTGCATGGCTAGGTTTTGTTCCTCCAACGCTCATAACCGTTCTTAAAGAGCTGTTAGTTATGCAACCACAGGGTTTGGTGTTTGTTCGCTGCCAGAAGCCATAAGTAGGTGTGTTGAAAGGATTCGATTGAGAGACATTTGCTTACTATAAATCGTTGGGGCCCCACGGTGGGCACCAAATTATAGACACTGGTATTTGCCTTCGGTCCACAATCAAGAATTTATATGATGGGACACTAGCAATCCTGCAAAACAAAGGTAAAGTGAGCTGGAAGTTTCTACCCACTGGTGTGGTGGTTGTCGTAGGCACTTCGACGCTCAAGTCAATGATGAAGACGATTGGTAAGTAGGGGAATGACAAATTATGTAGTTACCTCGACCTCCATAGACTGCCGTGAAGGCGGTGGGCCGGTGTTTAGATTGTGGTATACTTTGACAGCTCAAATGTGAGTGCCAAAGCTTCCATGAATGTAACTCTCAATTCCCTCTCTTTTATAAACTAAGGAATCGTTTTTATGGTTGGAATATGCCTTATATTTATGATGATGGGTCCCAGTAACATGTTAAATATTTAGCTTTCGATGATAAAGCTGTTAATCACATCGAGGGTAATTAATTATGAGGAGATATTTTTCGATTTTGAGATTTGTTGGAAAACCATAGGTTGCATTGTGGGCTTTGTCTGGATTATGGACCTAAGATGAAAAGATGTTTGGGTCATTGTCCCAACCTTGATCTGGATGCTATTTGACGGAGTTGGGCTTTGTCTGATGCATTGATTTTAAGATGAAAAGACATTTGAGTCCTTGGCCCAAATTTGGCGCATACATCGATAATAAAGCCCCAAAACTTTAAGAATCTTACAAATTGGTCCATGCGACAGAAAACATCAGGGGATAAGGTACTTATGCGCGCGATGGGCGCAACCATCGCGCTACTCAAGAGAGTGTTACATCTCGCGGGCGGCTCGTTCCAACCACACTTGCATCTCAAGGCGATGACGACTCGATGAGGCTCGCATCGTGACACAATTGTGCGCGGGTCGCGACACGATGGCGCCCCATCTGCTTCTCCTCCCCCTGATTTTTCAGGTTCTATCTGCAAAATGTTTCACCAAAAACTTGACCTTTCCGAATTCTGATTGAGTTGAAATTTTTCAAAGTTGTTAGTCACTGTATCTAGTGTCATCACAAAAAAATTCAGCAAAAAAATAATAATTTTATCCTCATAAAATAATAACATAATAGAACAACGTTCTATAAGATCCCAAGTACATGCTTTTTATTTATTTTCATCAAGACGACATAACCTCAATGCATCTGATACCACTATAAGGTTTTGGGCTTAACACATAAGAATCCATGTGACTGTAATTTAAAATTTTCTCTCAAAGCCACTTTAATGATCGTGGTTATGCATTCTTGATGTTAACAAATTATGCTAATAAAATTAATCATAATTAATTTTTAAACAAAAATGCAATGGATATTTATTTATCTATATAAATAAATTCAACAATGATAAAACATACATGAATATGTTTTTCTTTTCTTGAGTCTTTCTTGAATTTTTCCTCCTTTGATTTCCCCTCGTAATAGTATACCAAATGTTGTACCTCTAACTTTTATTATCAGAGCTATTGGAACCCTTCTTGAAGCATATATGATTTCGTACGTTATTTGTAACATCCCGCCAGAGGCATGATAAATGATCATGACACTCCCTAAAACTGGACGACCTAGATCACAGTCCAGCACCAAAACGCATCCTGAAAAAGACATGAAACATGCAATAGGTCATCAGTGTTGGAGTTCTACGGTCCCGAGGATCGAATAAAAATCATAGAAATACATGTGAATCAATCGAGGAAGTTGCGGAATACTTACATCGATCGGTTGAGCGACGCGGCGACGAACAAAAAATTTATTTTCTGCCCACTGCAGCTCACGGCAGTCCACTGCTGGGTGTCCTCCATTTTCGGTTTTGTGGATCAACCTCCAAGCTCCAAGCTTCGTGATTTGATTCCAAGCTCATGGGTGGACTTCCCTATCACCTTCGCATGTCTCTCGGAGTGCTAGCTCTTGATGATTTTGCCACAAAATCACCACACTTTGCTTCTCTTTTTCCTCCAAGCTCTCGGAAAACCAAAAGAAAAAACAGCCCCTCCATGGGCGTGAGAGAGAAAAGAGAAAAGAGAGGAGATATGTGTGTGTTGGTTGGAAATGTGTATCTAATATACACTTTAATTAATCAAAAATGATTTTCCATTTTTCTTTTTCCAAAAAAATCAAATGGCATTAAAGTTTGCCAACAACCAACATCAACTCCCATCAATCATGAATAGTGACTGGTGTCAATCACTCAAAGTGAAAGACATCCATCACTTGATTGACGAATGATGTGACGCTAGATGCGACTAGCGATTTGACGCTTGATTTGACTTGCGTGCCGCACTCGAATTCGAAATGCGAATGCGCTCGCAAATAATCTCGGGTTCGGGTTCACTAATTCCAAATTAACGAATTTTCCGTTGCGACGTAATTAAATCTAATTTAATTAAACAATCATGCCTAGCATAATTACTATTCACGTCGCTAACGAATTAATTCTAAATTAATTCGTTCGCCCGAATTAAAATCTAATTTCAATTCCGCGTCGAAATCCAATTTCGTATAATATATCGAATATAGTATTTTATCGATTAATTCCAAATTAATCGTTATCTCTCTTTAATTAATATTTTATCCCAGATAAAATATCTTCGCAATTAATCCCAGATTAATTTTCTCTCTCATCTAATTAATCCCAGATTAATTAAAGTGCGAGTCATACGTCATCGGTGAATCTTCGGGAAGCGACCCATGAGATCCCCGGATATGTTGGCAGTAAATCGGGTATTCGGACTATCCGAACACGTAAGTACCTAGTACTACGTTTGTACCGATTTACAAGACAATGTTGGCTTCTAGCAAAGCGACATGCCTACCCAATTCTCCAGAAATATCATTACAGGAATATAAGGATCTATATCAGGCGTAATATACGTAGTATTGCGTATTTTGATCTAGTATCGGATGATCACATGCAAGGCCTGGGGCTGGTACATTGTCTGCCCCGTACGAAGCATATTTCGGATGACGATCAACTAGTTTCTTTATTATCAGATAATCATGACCAAGTCATATTATCCCGATGGTTGCAACCCTTTAGAGAACCAGTTCTGTATCCCTACGCGATCATCAACTCCATATGACTGGAGTGATACTTCCATCTTGACATCACACCCAACACACTACGATTCTCAATATAACCAGCAGAGGCGTACACAGAACCTGTTAAAGCCATGGACGACCAAAACCAAAGTATATTGATTGTCGCAAGTATTAGCGGTGCAAGTCTCAGGTTATGACCAAATACACCTACCCTGATTTCGGACTTCCATAGACACATAGTCATACTACCAATGGAATTCAGAGGGGGTCTATCCAGAGCGAAGCTGTTTCCCGTACCATCGATAAAACACAACCTCCTGTTACACTTGCATGAGTATCTTATACCCAAGTATTAGCGAAGCTGTTTCCCGTACCATCGATAGAACTATCCTATACCCAAATATATGCGCACAAGTGTAATACTGGTCTTTTACGCATTTATCGATGTCCAATCTCGATAATACTCTGACTAGGGATATTTAATGATTTATCCTTCGTGGACCGATACTGTCTCATATCATCTCAATCCAGGAACAAATCATAAGGACCTCCTATCATTTATACATCTTGGTTATCTAATCACAAATTATAAGAGAACAATCTCATTTGGCACATAGTTAATTTGTACAACAACACCATGATCTGTACAAATAGTGACGCTATGGGTCATAATTGTCCAACAATCTCCCACTTGGCCTATAGCCAGTCACTCGAGTGTCTAACACCCGAACTATGTACGGTTGGCTCAAACTGCTGAGAAAAGGCTTTCGTCAGCGGATTTACATGATTATCATCTGATGCGATTTATTCGATCATCACATCGTCACGATGTATGATCCGAACGGATCATATGAATATCGAAGTATGTATCTGGATCGTTGATGAGACCATTAATTCTTTAGCTTCTGCTGAAGCCTAGCTCAGTTGCTAACAAAATTATATCTAATCTAATTAGATTTATATCGACCCAGAAGGCTTCTATTGATGCCTCAACTGCAGCAATAACCAGCATTTGTTGTTAATCGGTAACAGTATCTTGCTTGGAAGATTTCCAGCTCACTGTTCCGTTATTCAAACTGTATAGTACCGTTTTGCGACTTATAGTCGTCTTTTTCTGTTTAGGAAACTTGCTACAGTGATCCCAATCACTTCAAGTTCTCTTTCTCCATAGTATAAGATAGCATCATCAGTTCTCTAAGATACTAAAGGATGTTCTTAATTTCAATCCAGTGACTATCACTAGGATTGGCCTGTTTGTGAATTCATATGCTCAGAGCGTATGAGACACCAGGTCGCGTACATTTTTCAATGTATGAATTCTCGAAGAGTTTTCTCGAAAGCCAAGCTTTCACTGATTATATTATGGGAATATTATTTCCAAGAAATGACATATTATCATTATTTATAGGACATTTATTGTCAGTGCGCTCCCACTAACCCTCTTATATACACAAGAATCATTTCGTTTTGAATTAAATCATAAACTATTATGATTACATCAAAACGATAATTCTAAGAACCTAATGCTTGCTTCAATCCAAACATGGATCGATTAACCTGCAAACCTTGTTTGCTACGACAAAACCGACGGGATGTTGTAAACATCCTCCAAAAGGTTTCCGTTTAAGGAAAATGATTTTCCCGTTCAGCTGTCATATTTCATAAATGAAACATGCAGCATTAGCAAACATTATCCAAATGGATTTACCGTGGCAATAGGTAAAAGGTTTCGTTGAATCAACACAATGTTGATAACGATACCTTTTCGCTACAAGCCTAGCTTAGAATGTTTGGTATGTTGCCTTCCATGTATGTCTTCCTTGAAGACTTATATAGTATCAATAGGCACAATGCCTTACGGTACATCAACTAGTGTCCAAACTAAGTTGATATACATGGAATCCATTTCGGATTCATGGAACTTTGCCATAATTAGGGAATCGATACCTTGTATCACTTCCTCATACGTAGTCAGTTGGTTTACCTCAATAAGATTAACATCTTTATGAGGTGAGATCAGAAACCCATACCCCAGGTTATTTTCTGACTCTCTCCGACTTACGTGGTTCTTGTGTATTCGAAGATTGATGGTATAGTTTCATCATTGATTAACTATATATGTTCCATTAAGGAATCGATGCTTGTAACCGTATTACTCCGATTTTCATCGAGTATTACTATCCTCCCACTTGCCACTGCATATAGGTATTCCTCTTAGGAAAACCGCATGGTGAGCAACAATTAAATTGTTCTATTGCGAGTTGTATAAGTACTATACTTTGGTATCCCTATGATAACCTATAATTGGCACTTATCCAATTTGGGTTCTAGTTTGGTATCATCCAAACATATGCCCAGCATACCCAAATTTTCAGGAATTAGAAAACCCGGTTTCTTTCCTGTTCATATCTAATATGAAATCTGTCTAACAGACTTTATGAAACCTTATTCTAAATAAGTTCTGCACTGTTAATGTGTATACGTTGAAGGAAATGGTAGCTCAGAGCGACTCATGATTAACTTTATCATGTCCAACAAAATTCGGTTACTCTATTCGGACACATCATCAAATTGACGGGTTCCGGGAGGAGTCCTCATTGAAAGAATAATATACTCTTTCAAGTATATTAGAAACTTATTGCTTAAGTATTTTCCATTACGGTCTTACCGTGACAGTTTAATATTTTAGCCGATCTGTTTGTCTATTTCGTGTCAAAACTTTTAAAAGTTTCTGATTTGTGTTTTTCAAAAGAAACACGTAATCATAACGCGATGCCACATCCGTAAAGGTCACGAAATATTCATATCCACCTCTAGCCTAGCTAGACATGGGCCCACTTGCTTCACTGTGAATTAAGGCTAACAGATCGGTGGCATTTGCACTCTTACCAAGTAAATGTGTTATAGGAACTTTGCCCAATAAACTAGATTCGTAGACTTTATTTGAATAGGATCAAATCAGTCCTAGTACCCACTCTTCAAAAGTGTGGACATACGATTCTTGTTTAATTGTGTCCCAGACATCAATGCCACAATTAAGTCTCTTCTGATCAAATCAGTTAGAGTTATTTGTTTGTCATGTTATATATTTGAGATTTATTTATATTCAAAATATAAATTCTGTTATTCACATATAATGTGTTTATCTCAATATCATCTTTATATAATAAAACACTTTAGTGTTCTAGAATATAAAGGTAAACCCACAGTGGGTTAAACACTGATACAGAGATAACGTATCTAGTCAAACTAGTTACATTATAACAATTTCCTAATTTAAGTACACACCCGAGGGTAGTTCCTAAACTTAGGTATCTACGGTTAAAACAGCGACTTTCGTCATGTTTCCGATTCGCAGATAAATCTCAATTGAAGTCAGTATTCTGCTCATAGCGGATTCTGAACATCAATGCATATTTATGTGTCACACTAAGTATTTAAAATCCAATTTTAATACTAGTAGTGAACATAATTATGACAAACATATTTGAAGTCAGAGCCTTGCCCGTTCTTCAATTCCTTCATGTCTGCCTTGTCCAAACGGCAGTCACGCTTCCGCGATCCCGTTTGCCACAATTTAGGCAGACATTTTAGGATATGTCATTTATCTTCCTAGAAGATTATAATGATTTTGCCTTTGCCATTTTCAACACTCCAGAAGCCTTTGGCCTAGCCTTGGGTTTCTAGAATATCGAAGTAAGGTGCGCCTTGCGCTACTTGCCTATTGCAAACTTTGACTTTGTCTCATTGAGAATAGTCATTAACTCTCCAAGAGTTATTATTGTAATTGTACTTCTAAAATCTAAATATAGATCTAAGAAGATCCTTCAATTTCATTATCATACTTTAATGATCTAATCCTTAGTTCTGATTAAGAAATTAAGGAGTCTACTGCGACAAGCTTAATGGATTAAGCACTAAAGTTATCATCACATAAATCTTCCAAAGATTATGCTCTACTATTTGCTTAACTTCGGGCTTAGGCTTAATATGTTATTTTATCAAATAAAGTAACTTATTATTTTCCAGGACCATCCTGAAATATTTCCCAATTTTGAAAATTAAACCATTTAAATACATTTTCCCTAGGATTATGTTTTAAATGTCAATCTTTCAATTTTATCTTGATTCTAATAGTCCAACTATTTAATCAACGATTTAGGTACTATTTATTATAATGATTATTATAGTCCAACTATTTAATCAACTATAATTAATTAAATCAAATATATTGATTATTATAATCCAATTATATAATCAAATATAAATGAATAGTTTGAATACAGTCCAACTGTTAATTAAAACAACGATTAAATATTAGTCCAACTAACATTTAATTAATTTGACGAATGATATTTGTTTTGAGCGCATATGACAAGTAATTAAACGAATATTGCAAATTCAATTCTTGCCTCCCACTATTTTTCAGCGAGCCTCTAACCCTCTGTCGAGTACTCGGGAAATCGTGTTTCCTAGTGGGCTAGGATCCCGTTAAATGTCACACAATCTTGACTTTGGCCAACAAATTGTATGATAATTAACTAGGTAGATCTCTAAGATCAATTGGATCCAATCCAATTCCTAGATCCAGTAGGGGACATCCAAGTCCGAAACATATATCTTATATATGCCAATATATCCAATATATTGCCTAACCTTTTTCCTCTGAATCAACTAAGCCTTGGTTTTGGCACAACAAGCTTAGTGATCCTAGTTAAGCGCGACCCATTGACCATGGAAAGCTTTGTAATCAATGTCGATGGACAAGAAATGGTCTTGACTTTGGCCAACAAACCACAACTTGGACAAGACACCAATATGGAATAAAGCTCTCGTGATTCAAACACATCCTCGACGGACAAAGGCCTTGACTTTGGCCAACAAGCCAATGCCAGTCTTGGATCTTGAGTAAAAATCACTCAATGGAAGGAAAAACGCTTAATATTTTGCGAGGGTTTTTCGAATGCAAATTGGCAACCAATTTATTATCTTTGTTAAGGTCTCATCATCATACACCCTTAAACATGCATTCTAAATACATAATAAAGCGCATATAATACAATAATAATGATATGCGGATGGATACTTTACACATTGATCCTAGATCAAATCTCTCAATTTCCTCTCTCCCGCTAGCACAAGTATTTGCTTCTACCGTTACACTACACTTCTAAAGAAACCTCATTTACATTGAGGGGAATATGTGAGAAGAGAAATACAATGAGAAAGGAGGTAATAAGGCTGGACACGCAGGTCCAGTTAATAAATTCCAAATTTATTACAACAATTTCTAAAATTGTCCCACCCATCTAATATCCATCCGATATATATTATTCATGCATCGTAACCATGTATTCACACAAGCATGTTATCAATCAATCTAATCAAATTAATAAATCTGATAATTAGTGATCATCCAATGTTCAAACAACGATTTGATTTTGCTCGAGTCAAACTCGTTTTGCGAATAAGTACTCAAAGTACAAATTCTCGAATTAAATTAAACTACAAAATTAAATCCAATTTAATATGTATTTAATACTAATTAACTATTAATTCCAAATTAAATACTACACTTTATTAATAAACCTTTACGACTTAAATTCCAAATTAATCGTTACGGGTCTCAAAGCCCGATTAACATCCAATGTTAATTTAATTAAAGTCTAATGGGCTTTTAATTAATTTCTTTAAGGCGTGGACTTTTGGTCAACTCAGGTCAAACCCAATAACCAAAGTCCAATCAATGAGTAACCCCATAAGCCTAGAAATCAATTTAGGCCCATTAGGCCCAATTAAACTTTAAAGGTTCATTAGTCGCATTTGGGCTTTATGGAGGCGGTTTTGGGCCCAATTGAATCCAACCAATTTTTCCTAAACCCAACTTAGTACAACCAAGCCCAATAAGCCTATTTACAACATTAAAAGCCCAATTTCCAAAATTAAGCCCATTTCAATTAAATTACAAAATCCAATTTTACAATTTAATTACCTAAAGTGTACAACACAATTAATCACCCAAATCAATATTTCTAAAACATCAATTAGCCTAATTAATCATGCTTATTAACAACAAAACATGTCCAACACATTTTTATCAAAAACTCAAACCCAATTACATGCTCTTATATGTCTCGGTAATGGGGTGATTTTCATGTCCAATTTTAATCCAATCCAATTGAATCCAATTAAACATTAAATCAATATTCCCAATTGATTTCCAACACATCCAATGATCAAAAATCAAAAAATCCAAGACATCAAAATAAGGCATCATTCTCGGCCAAGCTAAGATTTTGGGGAAAAAATGATCCAATCACAATTTCATGAAATTGATCCAATCAAACTTCAATTCAACATGTTTTAAGCATACTCAAACATCCAATTTAATTAAATCATGCTCAAAAACATTTTACCCAATTTTAAGCCATAAATCATATTTCATGCTTTTACTCCGCTCTGATACCAATGTTGGAGTTATACGGTCCCGAGGATCGAATAACAAGCATAGAAATACATGTGAATCAATCGAGGAAGTTGCAGAATACTTACATCGATCGGTTGAGCGACGCGGCGACGAACAAAAAATTTATTTTCTGCCCACTGCAGCTCACGGCAGTCCACTGTTGGGTGTCCTCCATTTTCAATTTTGTGGATCAACCTCCAAGCTTCGTGATTTGATTCCAAGCTCATGGGTGGACTTCCCTATCACCTTCGCATGTCTCTCGGAGTGCTAGCTCTTGATGATTTTGCCACAAAATCACCACACTTTGCTTCCCTTTTTTCCTCCAAGCTCTCGGCAAACCAGAAGAAAAAACAGCCCATCCATGGGCGTGAGAGAGAAGAGAGAAAAGAGAGGAGATATGTGTGTGTTGGTTGGAAATGTGTATCTAATACACACTTTAATTAATCAAAAATGATTTTTCATTTTCCTTTTTCTAAAAAAATCAAATGGCATTAAAGTTTGCCAACAACCAACATCAACTCCCATCAATCATGAATAGTGACTGGTGTCAATCAGTCAAAGTGAAAGACATCCATCACTTGATTGACGAATGATGTGACGCTAGATGTGACTAGCGATTTGACGCTTGATTTGACTTGCGTGCCGCACTCGAATTCGAAATGCGAATGCGCTCGCAAATAATCCCGGGCTCGGGTGCACTAATTCCAAATTAATGAATTTTCCGTTGCGACGTAATTAAATCTAATTTAATTAAATAATCATGCCTAGCATAATTACTATTCACGTCGCTAACGAATTAATTCTAAATTAATTCGTTCGCCCGAATTAAAATCTAATTTCAATTCCGCTTCGAAATCCAATTTCGTATAATATATCGAATATATTATTTTATCGATTAATTCCAAATTAATCGTTATCTCTCTTTAATTAATATTTTATCCCAGATAAAATATCTCCGCAATTAATCCCAGATTAATTTTCTCTCTCATCTAATTAATCCCAGATTAATTAAAGTGTGAGTCATACGTCATCAGTGAATCTTCGGGAAGCGACCCATGAGATCCCCGGATATGTTGGCAATAAATCGGGTCGTCGGACTATCCGAACACGTAAGTACCTAGTACTACGTTTGTACCGATTTACAAGACAAGGTTGGCTTCTAGCAAAGCGCCATGCCTACCCAATTCTCCAGAAATATCCTTATAGGAATATAAGGATCTATATCAGGCGTAGTATACGTAGTATTGCGTATTCGATCCAGTATTGGATGATCGCATGCAAGGCCTGGGGCTGGTACAATGTCTGCCCCGTACGAAGCATATATCGGATGACGAGCAACTAGTCTCTTTATTATCAGATAATCATGACCAAGTCATATTATCCCGATGGTTGCAACCCTTTAGAGAACCAGTTCTGTATCCCTACGCGATCATCAACTCCATATGACTGGAGTGATACTTCCGTATTGACATCACACCCAACACACTACGATTCTCAATATACCCAGCACAGGCGTACACAGAACCTGTTAAAGCCTTGGACGACCAAAACCAAAGTATATTGATTGTCGCAAGTATTAGCGGTGCAAGTCTCAGGTTAAGACTAAATACACCTACCCTGATTTCGGACTTCCATAGACACATAGTCATACTACCAATGGAATTCCGAGGGGGTCTATCCAGAGCGAAGCTGTTTCCCGTACCATCGGTTAAACACAACCTCTTATTACACTTGCATGAGTATCATATACCCAAATATATGAGAACTATGCCGTTTGTGCCCTCACAACGCGCACAAGTGTAATACTAGTCTTTTACGCATTTATCGATGTCCAATCTCGATAATACTCTGACTAGGGATATTTAATGATTTATCCTTCGTGGACTGATACTGTCTCATATCATCTCAATCCAGGAACAAATCATAAGGACCTCTTATCATTTATACGTCTTGGTGATCTAATCACAAATGATAAGAGAGCAATCTCCTTTGTCACATAGTTAATTTGTACAACAACATCATGATCTGTACAAATAGTGACGGTATGGGTCATAATTGTCCAACAATCAGGACCGCTACTCAAGACAAATCGAGAACACATCTCCAATACCCAAGGGCTTCATGCCCATAAATAGACACATAAATTAAAACCTTAATTAACATATACACTTTAGCATGCTCAGTATGATACACAATAAAATACTAGAGACTGATTTCTAAACTAATATGAATTTCCCCCAAGACTCTAGAATGGTGGACTATAACTCGGGTGATCTATCGCCTCGAGCAAAATATTCCAAAGCTAATACGGATGACCGATCTGGTTGCCAACCTATAAAACTAACAAACTAATTTAGTCTGAGTTAACTCTTATGATGTTTCTTATGTTTTTTACTCAGATTTTATTGTTATTTAATTTAGTCATGAACTAATTTTATTATTCTAAAGGATGATGCAGTCTATGCTTGAACCTATGTATTGATTGCCAATTGATTGTTATAAATTTTTAATTCAATTTATTTATATTTTCTTGTATTTAATGCTTCTAATTTGTTGGCCACAAATTAGATGATTGCATGTTTAAAATCTATCACTCGGGAGAGGAGATTTTGAATATGATCTAGAAAATATAACCTAGGAAATTTATAGAGTTTGGGAGGACCTATAATTCCTTTGAAGTCGTTAACAAATAATCACAGAGTGTAAAGAGTTGTTAATTATTTGATTTTTATAGGGATATCGAAGTCAGTAATGATAATATTTTCACTCGGCACTCGAGAAAGTAGAATAATTTAGGATTCTTGACTTATAAACTAAGAAATTGAGTAATAATTGATTGACATGACAAATACATAGGGGATAATTAAGTGAAATCGGACTCTAGAATTTATCTCATCTTTTTCTATCTCAATTAAACATTTTGACTTCTTACTTATTCAGTTTTTAGTTTTAATTTAGTTTATTTTAAATTGCTTCTAAATAAAGTTAGGTTTATTAATTATAATACTTAGTGCGAATTTGATTTCAATCCATGTGGGTTCAACATTCTTACTTATCTTTTATTAAAACTTGACACCGTATACTTGCGGTATAATAATCTCGCAACAAATTGATGTTATAGGTCTTATACTATCACTGTAAGTTTTCTTGTTATAGTGGATTTTGGATGATAGTCTAGATACCAGAGTGGTTTTTTACTCGCACGAGTTTTACATTTTGTTAATAAAATTTTGGTGTTGATTTTATTTTCTACTTCCGTTTATTAACTTTGATTTATAATTGTTACACTTAAGGGTGTATGTTTATAATCCATAATAATAATAATAATAATTATGACCTATCTTAAATTATTGTATATTATTCTGCATAGATTCAAAATCTTAAATTAAAATCGAATTTTCAAAATCAACGATTTTATTGTCACTTGGAGCCATTGGTTGGATAGTAAAATACTATTCCCTCTATTTTGATGGACAAGAGTTAGAATCTTTATTGGAACTTTCATAAAAATTTATAAACGTGAGATATATCTCCTTTTTTTTTTTTTAAGACCACACTATAATTATATAAATTTAATTATGTATTTCTATTATGCTCGCCACAACATATCCCTATGAATTGAACTTCTAATTTTTATTCTGACATTATATATATAGTAGAGATCTAATGACAGATTCTTTAACTTATTAAGTTAAGAGACACACTAAAAGATAGAGAAAACACACATTTCAATATGCTAAAAGACAAACAACACTATATTAAAATCCGTATTTTCTCTATTTTTTAGTGTATCTGTTAACTTAATATGTTAATGGATTCTTATTAGATTCTCACTATATAAATATACTAGATATTGCTCGTGCTTACGGCACGGTATTACATAATTTATCGCATGATCTACCATTGCCATTTTCAGAGAGATTTTAGGGTTCTGTTATTTGATTTGTTTGATTATCTACAATTATTATTTTCAGAGAGATTTTATAATGAAATAATTTTGTTATTTGATTCATTTGGTAACCTACAATTGTAATTTTCAGAGAGATTCTATAATGAAATGATTATGTATCAACCATTAGATTATAATGAAAATATATGAGCCGTCAATTAAGCCACATAAACATAGGTCTTTGGATACATTATCTATATTAATCCTAACCATTCGTTACATTCTATTTCACTATATATATTCACTTTTTGATGCACCGATCTCATTTTATAAAATACACACCATCATTAAAAAGACAAAAACTATTATCTTCGATAGCATTTTAAACTGCACTAAAATTATATAAAATTTTAAATTATGCTTGGTAAAATCTTAGACTACATTATATCCATATTTATTGGACTTTGAAATCCGATAATATCATAATATTCATAGTGAATTTAATTTTTGGTGGACTCTCATTTTATAAAATAATTTTTAATGCCTAATTATTTAAACAGATATCTGCATTTTATAAAAGGACCGTGCGAATAAAACTCATGTTTTGAAAATCAGATAGGACCAGTCGGTTAAACCGATCGGACCTATCGTTTGAAGCAATCGAACGGAGAATTAGTCAAAACAGGTAAAAATCTATAAAAATCGGTGAATCAGATCAGACCGGTTGATATTTTTTTTATTTTTTAAAATAAAAAATAAAAAATAAAAAATAAAAAATTTAATATATTTATTATTTTTAATTAATTAAATTTATTTATGAGATCATCAATATTTAATGATTCAACCAATTGAAATAGTGACATATTAAATTTTTTAAATAGCATAAAACTGAAATCTTGGACTTTTTCTAAAACTCAGGGACTTGAATATTAATATTCGCAATAAAAATTCAACAGCGCAGACATGATGAAGTAAATAAGAAGCCGCAGCGTCACTTTAGACCAAAAGCCCAACAGTTGAATCGATTGATTGAAGAAAATCTGAAATTGATTTTGTTAAAAAAAATGGCGATGGCAAGTTTTGCAAGGAGAAAGGCGTACGTGTTGTCGAGGAATCTCTCGAACTCGTCGGGTGGTAATGTTTTCAAGTACAGTTTCTCGCTAACCAGAGGCTTCGCTTCGGGATCTGAGGAGAACGACGTCGTTGTCATCGGAGGTGGGCCCGGTGGATACGTTGCTGCCATCAAGGCCGCACAGCTTGGACTCAAAACCACGTGCGTCGAGAAACGTGGGACCCTCGGTGGCACGTGCCTTAACGTCGGATGCATACCCTCGAAGGTCTGTTTGTTCTGCAATCCTAGGTTTTTATTTTCTTCATTTTTTCTTTCAAGTAATGATTTTTTTTTTTTTTAATTATTGTAGTTAGTATAATTGCGTCAAGAGGATTGATTAATATAGTTGTGTTTTTATGTTTTTAATTGTATTGAGTGATTTGAATTTTATTAATTTTGCTTATGCCTGCTGTTATGCTCCATTTGTCGTTAAGTATGAGATTCATAGGTATATGGATCCCTCCGGTTTTTAAGGATGTAACAACTGCTCAAAAAATTCTCAACTTTCAATTTTTATTTACTTGTTAAGCAATTTGTAGTTTTAAAAAAAATAACAATAACTGAATTCCTTGTGCCAAAAGTGGGAGGTTTGAGCTTTGAATTCTGGTCAGACTCAAAGGGGATTTGGTTTGTATTAATCAAATATTTTGAAAGATACTAAAAAGGAAAAATAAATAAATTAAAATGGGGAAATAAAGGAATAATTATGATTATGGCTTCAATTTTTGTTATATGTTTCAGCTTGATATATTCTTCTTTTCTTGGACAGTAGGTAAGGGATTACTTCAAAAAGGGTAGTCCCTTGAGAAGATTAGTAGTACGAAATCTAGTAACTGTAAAGTGATGATGTTTCTTCTGCTTGTGTGTGTTAATCCTGCTAAGATTTTGCCCCTTTTTCCCATAATGGGCTACTATTTTGTTTATCTTTAATTTTGTAGAGGTTTTTTCTATGTATTTTGCAATAGCTATTACTCTATTTTCCTGCTAGCCTATGTTATTAGACATTTTTCTTTTCTAGTATGATTTACTAATTTCATAATTATGTTTAGGATCCATGTCATAAGAAATTCGACGAATTTAATATTGGTTGTCGAGGTCGAGGCCTAACACAACCTTCCTCTTTTATTTGGGTTTGAGACTGGATATGAAAGATATTACAACTTAAGCACTGGAAAAGTTGGAACACCTCAGGTCCTCAACATAGGCAAAGTTACTAATTTACTAATAGTATGATTTACTAATTTATAGAGAAGTGATATTATGTTCCTTTGTTACATTTTAATTGTGTGCATGCCATTCTTCCCATTTATTTTTCTGTAATCGTTTTTCTTTTTCTTTTTTTTTTTTAGGCACTTCTTCATTCTTCTCACATGTACCATGAAGCCAAGCATTCTTTTGCAAACCATGGTGTAAAGTTTTCTTCTGTCGAGGTCGATTTACCTTCCATGATGGCCCAAAAAGATAAAGCGGTGTCTAATCTTACTAAAGGTATTGAAGGTCTATTCAAGAAGAACAAAGTAACCTATGTCAAAGGATATGGCAAGTTAGTCTCCCCCTCTGAGGTCTCTGTGGACACCATTGATGGTGGAAACACTGTCGTCAAAGGCAAGAATATCATAATTGCTACTGGTTCTGATGTCAAGTCTCTACCTGGGATCACCATTGATGAAAAGAGAATTGTATCATCCACTGGAGCTTTAGCATTGACTGAAATTCCCAAGAAACTGGTGGTCATTGGGGCAGGCTACATTGGGCTGGAGATGGGCTCAGTCTGGGGCAGACTTGGCTCAGAAGTCACTGTTGTTGAATTTGCTGCTGATATCGTCCCAAGCATGGATGGGGAAGTTCGCAAGCAATTTCAGCGTGCACTTGAGAAGCAGAAGATGAAATTCATGCTCAAAACTAAGGTTGTTGGAGTTGAGACATCAGAAGATGGTGTCAAGTTAACCCTTGAACCAGCAGCTGGTGGTGAAAAGACCATACTCGAAGCTGATGTTGTGCTTGTGTCTGCTGGTAGGACTCCATTCACTGCAGGGCTTGGGCTGGATAAGATAGGAGTGGAAACTGATAAGATAGGACGGATACCAGTTAATGAAAGATTTGCTACGAACGTGCCAGGTGTCTTTGCGATTGGGGATGTAATTCCTGGGCCAATGTTAGCCCACAAGGCAGAAGAGGATGGGGTTGCTTGTGTTGAATTCATAGCTGGTAAACATGGCCATGTGGACTATGATAAGGTCCCTGGAGTTGTCTATACACACCCCGAGGTTGCTTCAGTAGGGAAGACTGAGGAGCAGGTAAAGGAACTCGGTGTTGATTACTGTGTTGGGAAGTTCCCTTTTTTGGCAAATAGCCGAGCAAAAGCAATTGATGATGCTGAAGGAATAGTCAAGATTTTGGCTGAGAAAGAGACGGACAAGATATTGGGGGTTCATATTATGGCACCCAATGCTGGAGAGCTCATCCACGAGGCTGTCCTTGCCATTAATTATGACGCATCAAGTGAGGACATTGCACGCGTGTGCCATGCTCATCCTACAATGAGTGAGGCATTGAAGGAAGCTGCTATGGCCACTTATGACAAACCTATTCACATCTAAGAAGCAGGGTATTATTACTTTCTTATTTTTTGTTTTGAGATTTTTCAGATATCTTACCAAAGACTTTCTACCTGTTTTCTCAATCGTCCATGATGATGGAATGATTTGGTTTTTTGTGATGACGTGCAAAATAATGAGAATTCATGTGAGATACATTGAGCTATTTGGAAGTTTGAGTTATTTTCATTTGTGCTTCTGGCCATTTTGTCAAATTTTTTCATTTGGATTCTCATAGTTTTATATTAGGTGAGGTTATTTATATTTTAAAATTTATTTTGAATACTCATATTTTAATACAAAAAAAAAAAAAAAACTGTCTCAAATCTTCATCTATATTCATTTCTTATGAAGTAACAGACGATTATAAATATTTCTTTCCATTGTTGGCAATGTATAAAATCCAAATTTCAAATCTGTTAACAAATTTAATAAGTTTTTTTAACACTTGAGTGATTATATGTAATGGAAAAGTATATCAATGAATTCAGACATAATGGAAAAAGAACAAAATGGTTTATATCAGAGGTAACTTTTTTCATGTTTCTATTCTCTCAGTATTGATGCTCATTGCACCTCCATTTCTGTATGTTTTTACATACTTGTGATTTCGAAAATGAAAGATTGTTACATATTCGGATACATAAAAAGTTGCTCAAAAGATTAATCTTTTTGGAATATGTATAGAGATTCTGGGTTTCTTTCAGCAAATTTTGCAATAGTTAGTAGTACAGACTTTGCAGCAAAAACCATTAGGGGTTGTAACTAAAGACAGACCAAGATGAGTATTAAGTCATTTGTATTTCAAATTTGTCACACCGTTTCTGAAAAATGCAGGAGAAAACAGTTTCTATTTAACTTATGACAGCAAATGAATTTCCTTCCTTCTAAGCAATCAGCCTTCAGCATGAAGTGCAACAAGGTTGCTTCTTGTTAGCATATGTTTAAAATGATCCAAAATCATTCAATGAGAGAGTTCAATTATGATCAAACAGCATTGCGAATGCTTCCATATCAAGGAAAAACATACAGAAATGAAAGAGTATTGATTAAAGAGCCTGATGTGTGTGTATTGACTCATCAGGAACCAAAAAAGAGGATAGTATGGTTTTGGATCTTAATCTTCGTCCATGATATATCTTTTCAAATTTCAATGATGCAAAAATCTGTAAATTGCAAGTAATAAGTGCGTTTTATAGTCCTAGAACATGAATATGTTAGCATTATTTATAATCGAGATAGAGAAGGAAAGTTCACCTTTATTGAATAGTCATATCATTAGAGATGCAAATACATAAACTTGAGGCTTTTACCACCATCAATACTATTAGATATTCAAAGATACAAACCGCAAGAAAGGCTGATCACAACATTACTAATACTATTCAGATACGTACAGTAGTTGGCTTGTAATCAATCACAAGAACTTTCTCCAAGCTGGCCAGGAACGAGTTTGCATATTCAACATGTGCAGGATGAGCTACATACTCTGAAATACCCTCCTGGCTCTCAAAGGTAGATTCAAAAATATGAGTGAAACCCTGATGCAGATTCTCAATGCTCACATCCTTGCCCCTGTCACAGCACATTAAATGAGAAAAAAATAAAATCAAGCCCTTTGATCTCAAGTGGACACCCTCATTATTGTTTCAGGGAATTATCCGCAAGAATTATGCTTCGGTGTAATTCTGAAAGCACAATACGTAAAGCATTTGGTAAACACCCAATTATATTTGAGGGCCAAGATTCCATTTCACAGCAGCCGTGGGGTTAAATCCACAACACCTCCATTGCAAACATGGCCTTCAATCAATAAAATTGTCAAATCAAATCCATTTATACAGGCAGCAAATGAATACTAAAAAGATTCAAACTTTTGTAATGCAAATGGGAGACTTGCATATCAGATCCCAAATCTAATATTCAAAAGTACACTATAGATTATTATCAAACTAGTTAAAGAAACTAAAAATAAATAAATAAATAAATAATCCTTTCAGCGAATCCACAGTTACAAATTCCCAAAGATCCCAATCCCAAGACCCAACAAAGCAAAGTCTCATGACAAAACTACAACTTTCAACTTCATTTCATCAGACAAACAACTAAAAAGTTTCACCAAGCATCAAAAAGATCAAAACTTGCAACATGGGTATCATTCATTTTCAAGATTAGAAGTGTTTTACCATTGGAAAGACTTCATGGGTTCAATGAGATTCACAAGATTTGCATATCCTTTGATCAGCTGATCTATTTGTTCTTGTGTAATTCCTTCTTTGAACTTAGCAAGCAGAACGTGCTTCACCACTCCTTTAGCTTCTTCCATATCTCTGCCTTCGTCGTTTCTTCTTTCTCCTTATCCAAGGACGCAAGTCAGCGCCCATATAAATATTGATTTTAGGATTAAAAATGCACATAGTAAGGAGCATGTGATACAAAATTTTCCTATAAGGTATATATTATAATATTATACCTTGTAGGGAAATTAAAATGCACATAGTAAGGAGCAATGTGATACAAAATTTTCCTATAAGGTATATATTATTTACCTCCCCTTAGGTTTTGGTCAATTTTGGCCGAATCATAATCGAACTGTAACCGAACTATAGTCCTACGGTTCGGTCTATAGTTCGGTTGCAGTTTCGGTAAAAATTGAACCGTAACCGTAGCCTTAAATCGAACCGAATTGTACGGTTCGGTTCAGTTTGATTTAAGGTTGAAATTATTTTTTAAATAAAATAATTTAAATTGATATAAAATAATAAAAAAATTAAAGATTTAATAAAGCATATATATTGATAATTTATTTATTATTTTGAAAAAAAAACAGTTTGCACTTAATTAAACTGCATACGTATTCTCTTGGGGTGTAGAGGAATCAAAGCTCACGTAATTCTATTACATTTTATTTTTAATAATTTACCCCATTTATATTTTATTCATCCTCATCCAGGGAATGTGGCCTGGTTCTTAAGCCTTCGGTATTAGTTGTGTCCATGTTATTACACAAATCTTCAAAAATTTCCGGCCGATTTTCTTGATCACGACGATTCGCCCTAAACCAATCGTCAAGACACGTTTGAGCTTCTAATGTCTCCAGTTTTAATCTTGATCTTCTGTCATAAAAAATGTTAGTGTTGTATGATGAGCTTGCCATTATAATGAAGAGATTGAGAATTTGAGATCACATTTTTCAATCAAAATAATAATAATTTGAGATAATAAGAGTAGATGAATTGAATATATGAGAAATTGAAAGAGTGAAGATAATAAATTATTTGTGATTTTGGAAAATGAATTAAGAGTTATTTATAAAATATTTTGATTTTTTGTAATGCTTAAAATGCCTCCAAAATATAGTTGTTAGAAGGGACAATTTAGGGATCTTAAATGATTTTATAATATTATTATTAAAAAAATAAAAAGCAAAAATAGCCATTGGACAACGGCTAAACCGTTAGCCGTTACGGTTAATGGTTAACAGTTCAAATCGTAACGGCTAACGGTTGAAACCGTAACCGAACCGATTACGGTTTCAACTGTACCAACCGTCCAAACCGCCAGTTGATTTTCATATCAACTGTAATCGAATAGAATTGGACCGGTTCGATTTTGGTTCACGGTTCGGTTGGCCAGTCTACGGTTCGTCAACGATTTAATTGTGGTTGGCCAATCAACGGTTAGTCAATGATTTAATTACGGTTCCGAACCGCAACCCGTGTACATGCCTAATTAAAGGTGCAATTGGTAGAGAGTATAACATAAAGAGTGTAAGCTATAGAACAAACATTACAGTAAATGTAGCGTCAAAAAAATAATCTCATGTTGTGATATTATGATTTTGTGAGTGTTATACGTTAGTGTTAACACTAGCGTTAAAGAAGGCGTATCGAAATGCTCCACCAAACATAGATTAACTACTGAATTGATTTTGTATTGAGTTAGTGAGAAAAATTAAAAATGAAAAATAAATCATGACTATTCATTATTAGGTATTGTTGATGGTGATTTTTCACCTTAATGAATGTTCAAATACCGAGGAAGGGACATAATGAGTATTGTACATAGCCAAAAATGGATAATAAAGACGCATGGGCCTGGGGACAGACATAGTTTGATAGAATGACTCGACCATGTTGTGTAGATGAGTTCACCCAAAAGGCAGAGTGTGTTAGGGATTAAGTAAGTTATCATACCGACCCGACCTAGTGGAGGAATGATGGATTTGGGATTATTAGAGAATTTGTTGAGTCCGACCTGATGATATCCATGCATGTCGACCTGGCCTGGTTGAGAAAGCCTGACATTCATGTGACTCCTAAGTTTTGTCCTGAACCGTTTCTTATCCTCACAATAATGACGATATTGGATTAAGACGTGTTCCATGTGTATACTTGTCAATGTACACTAATGAGCTTCGTAATTACACTCTCGCAATAATGACAGTATTGGGTGACTATGTCAACTCATCACACTACATCTAATGTTTTACCTGAGCGACCTAAGTTCCGACCACTTACACCCTCACAATAATGACGGTATTTGGCATAAGTAATAAGAACTCATTCATCTCTGTATTGACAAGATGTACATCCAATAATGCTCCAACATTATTAGTATTATTAAAAAATAATCACCTAATTACGGGAGATTTATGACAATCAAATCATTAACATGATTGGGTCAAAATAAAAATTTTAATTTAAAACATGCAATGCATATCCAATATAACTTATGCATAATTAAATTAAAATTATAGAAGCACATATTCAAATACATATCAAACATACAACATGTGTTGTTTGGTTAAAACCTGTGCTGATACCATTCTATTAGGGCAGATGTGGGACCTCTAGGGTCGGATCAGTGCCCCGCACAACGGAAGTGGGTCTAACCCATGGATATCAAGTATGGTGTATTTTTAAATAATTTAATGGAATATTATATTCCATTAAGAGTGTATAGGAAAAAATCTAGGGCTGAATCAAAGTCTGGAAACTCTAAAATGGACAAAAATAAGTTTCAGCGTGCTTGCGCGTGTGCGTTGCACGAAATGCGCATAGGAGCGCCTTTTTTTTTATTTCAATTGTTTCTTTCAGCTCTCTAGAAACAGATGCAATTTAAATTATATTATTGTGTTTATGATCCATTATAACCCTATGAAGTTACCTACAAGCACTAGCGAGAACAACAATATATTCTCAAGAAGGGGGTGAATTTGGTATCGCATATAAATACAGAATTAAAAATCTTTGCCGATTTTAACTTTTATTACCAATTAAGCACTTAGGTTAATTTTCTTTATTTCAATAAATAACCTATATGCAAGTTTTCTAATCAACACATATAAATACAAATAAACTTGCAATAAGTAAAAGTATAAGGATAGAGAAAACAACACCGAGATTTATAGTGGTTCGGCCAAACGTGCCTACGTCCACTCCCTCAAGCCGCGCTTGAAGACTGCCACTAAAAGCGAGTTTCCGTGGCTCACCCGCAACCAAGAGTTTTAGCGACTAGGTTCACTCAAAACCTTTACAATTACCTAAAAAATAGGATTTCACAAACCGCAAGTGTTTTAGATATGAAATTGTAAAACACGCTTGGGCACTCACAAATATAAAAAAGATTGTGTGAGTTGCAAATCCAAGTGATCTAAGCTCACTACCAAATTATATGAAGGTGTAGTGTGTGAGCTTGAGAGTGTTTGATTATGAAGGTGTGATAACTCTCTTGTTTTTGCCTTGGAGAATGTGTATTAAGATTGTATGTAATCTCTCTAACCTTGGCAAAAAGAATTGGGGTTCATTTATATAGAAAATGAAAAGCATCCCCAACTGACACTGCCGAGACCGGTATGCCGGTCTCTGCTGACCGGTATGCCGGTCTCCAATGTTAATATAGCCGTTGGGAGAATCCGACCGTTAGACCGATATGGTAACCGGTATGAGGACCGGTATGGTCCGTGCCGGTTCCAGAGAGTGTGCACAATGAAGAGCTAGACCGGTATGGTCACCGGTATGATGACCAGTTTAGGTCATGCCGGTTCCACTAAGGGAACTAGCCGTTGGGCTCACCGGTATGGGACCGGTATGGAGACCGGTTTGGTGTGTGCCGGTTCCAATTGCCATGCAATCCATAGGTTCACCGGTATGGTGACCGATATGGGACCGGTAAAGTCCGTGCCGGTTCCAGTGAGTGTGCAAAATAGAGCATCTCACCGGTATGGACACCGGTAAGGGACCGGTATGCCGGTCTCTGTACCAAAAATACAGATATGAAGATTTTAATGCATTTTGTACATGAACCTAATGCATCTAAGTGAATGTGCATGTTTCTTATGAGCTTAGGCACTTGAATATACGATTCACATTACAATTAGAGCCCTAAGCTAAGACTTCACAAGATTATCTTCGATTTACCGCTAGTCTTCACATTCTCGCTCTTCACCACATTGTGTGATTCGACATCTTTTTGTATTGTCTCGCTTTTGTGCGTCAAAGACTTCAATATCCATTACGCGACTATGTCGATAACACCCTCCCCCTTTTTGATGATGGCAATCCCTTAAAACGTGTGAGCTTCCAAGAGTCCAAATGTTGACGATTTTGCTCCCCCTCAGTATAAGCTCCCCCTCAATGTGTGATTGTCTTCAAAATAGCTCTATAATACTTAGACAAACACATTAGTAAAATTACTCCTCCTTAATCCAAGGGTGAGGGTAAAACAAGTTTTAATCTCATTCTAATGATGTCTCCCCCTTTGACATTATCAAAAAGTGTAGAAGCAAAAATTTAAGTCTAAATGAGATACCAATTAATATGTGCATTAAGTGATGATACCAAAATTTAAAAATATGCACATTTGGCTTTTCCCCCTTTTTGCCATAAGATGTAGAAATCATGCATAGTATATTTCTCAAAATTTTATACCAACGATTCCAATTGAATAATGATCAATGCATTTTTAATGATTTCATCTCATAATTATGATACAACTAATAAAAAATCAATTATTCATGTTTTTCATTATACCAATGGGAACTTATGTCGATATACATATATTTCAGTTTCATTCATATATTTTAAATGAAAAAAGTATTTTCAATGCAAATCAATCAAGTAATCACATACATGTAATTTAACTCAATAAATTCAATGTGATACCAATTTATATGAAAATGGGGTTTAAATGTATGATTAAGGCATTTAATGATATCAAATGAACAATTGATACCAATAGAAGGTTGAATACATTGCCTAATCACTTTGTATGCTTCAAAATATTTATACCAATTTGAAATATGCATACATACACAATTTAGAGGGAATGGTACC
>SKCR01005118.1:0-234872 GCA_019454045.1 Zanthoxylum bungeanum | reverse complement strand
TATGGTATTAGAATGTCAATACTCGTATTCGGCTTGTTTTAATTAACAAGTATGAAAATTATATATATACCTTATCTTAATATATTGACCCCTATACCTCCGGTCACTACTCATTTATATAAGAATTTATACTCGAATCATATAAAAATATAAAAACTTATATCTGTATCTAGTCTTGAAGTACAGGGCAGTCGCGGCCCCAACAAGGATTTTTGACATGCGTAAGTATGAAATGGATATGGGCAAAATAGACAATGACTCAGATATCATCCATCGACGTGGCAAAAGTCTAATGGATGGACGAGACATAATTGGTGGTCCTCAAAGACACGCTTAACGTCCCCTTGTTCTCCATACCAATCCCAGTTGGCATCCACCGCCTCTGATTTGCGATCATAAACTATGGGACCCTATCCCTACTTTCAAAATTCTTTCTTTGGAATGCATGGGTTCGATATCTTTCTCAAGAATCATTCAATAATTTTCGAAAATATATTTTATTAGGTTGATAGTAAATAAATTCTGAGGTTCATATATAAATTTGATACAACTCTCAATTTTTGAATTAACGATTTTTACTCGTCGTAACAAAATTCATATTCAAATAAGACTCATATTATATTTTCAAGTGATAAGATTTCTATATAATAGTTCTCGGATGAATTAGACCCAAGATTTATATATATTATATAAAATTTTAAAAAATAAATAAAGAGAACAGAGAATTTGAGATAGGAGAGAAAAACATTAATAATAATGCAATACAATACAATACAATACAATACAATACAATGCATAATGCATAATGCATGCCCAAAAACAAACAAAAGGTAACAACAACATTGATGGAGTGCTAAGCTGGCAACAGCCTTGGGGGTTTGGCTCCTCCAGTTATTGCTCACGCGTTACCCACCCCCTCCTCCATAATACTCTTATTATGTGTGTATATATATAGCCTCTCTTCGATACACTTTTGTCACAAACATTTTCAAACAACTTCTTATCTTTCTCTTTTGGTGTTAAATTTATAAATGGGTACTTATTATTGTAATGGGTTTGTGTTAATGGTGAGTGTTTTGATGGTTTTTGCCTCATCAGCTGCAGGCAACTTCTATCAGAACTTTGATTTAACATGGGGAGGTAACAGAGCCAAGATATTCAATGGAGGCCAACTTCTTTCTCTGTCTCTAGACAGAGTTTCTGGCTCTGGCTTTCAGTCCAAGCGAGACTACTTATTTGGCAGAATTGATATGCAGCTCAAGCTTGTTGCTGGTGACTCTGCTGGCACTGTTACTGCCTACTATGTATGCACTGTCTAATTATTACATCTTCATTTTTTTCATCTTCATTGTTTGTTAATGGTGTTTCTTGCTTGCAGCTGTCTTCTCAAGGGCCAACCCATGATGAGATAGATTTTGAGTTCTTGGGAAACGTGAGCGGCCAGCCTTACATTCTTCACACTAATGTTTTTGCTCAAGGTAAAGGCAACAGGGAGCAACAATTCCATCTCTGGTTTGATCCCACAAGAAACTTCCACACTTACTCCATCATCTGGAAGCCCCAACACATCATGTAAGTAACTAGTCCTGATATTCTAGAGCCCATTGTCATTTTTATATTTTTGAAGTCCGTACCCTAGCCCGCATATAACCAGGACCCGCCCGACTACTACTACTACTACTACTGTCAAAGCATGGTTGTGTGCTCTAACCAAATTTCTAAAGCTTGTTGCTTGTGTTTGTTTAATCAGCTTCTTGGTGGATAACATTCCCATAAGAGTGTTCAAAAATGCTGAATCCCTTGGTGTTCCTTTCCCAAAAAACCAACCTATGAAGATTTACTCAAGCCTTTGGAATGCTGATGACTGGGCAACTAGAGGAGGGTTGGTGAAAACAGACTGGACTAAGGCTCCTTTCACAGCATATTACCGAAACTTCAATGCCATTGGCTCATCAAGCTCCTCCTCCTTCTCAGATGCTCAATGGCAGACCAGGGATGAGCTTGATGCCACTAGCAGACGAAGACTCAGATGGGTTCAGAGATATTTCATGATTTATAACTACTGTACTGATTTAAAACGATTCCCACAAGGTGTTCCTTCTGAGTGCAGACAACGCTAGATGAATCAAGTTCATGACTGGGATTCCTGTGCCTTTGAAAATTTATTTCTTTGTTTTGCAATAAATCAGATTCTTTATTTCTTGCTTCTTTGTTTTTTTGATCATTGTGGTTGTAAATTCTATTGAAGATAATAAAGTTGTCTTGTCTTTCAGTTTTAAAGCAAAGCTAAGAGGAGTGATCTTCCCTCCCACTGCAGCCCCTCTTTTTTCTCTCCCCTCAACTTCCTTAAATGCCACGCTTCTTTCTCCAAAATTTCATTTCCCAATAAATCAAATATATCCCATATTTTTATATAAAATTATAAAAATAACATATTATATATATTTTTTTTATTAATTGAATTTTTTATTTTATATTTTATAATTTTTTTAAATTTATCATTTTTGGTCTTTATATATATATATTCTTTTTTTATTTGTTTAATAAATATTACAAATTTCATATTTATTTTATTTATTTTGTGTATATTTATTCATTTAATTTTTGTGATTCTTTTTTATTTTATTTAACACTACTTATATATTATAAAAATGTTCTCATGTATATTAGAAAATATATATATTTAAAAAATAGTACAAATAACAACATAAAAAATTACACTTCAAAAAGTTTTTAAAATAATTTTTAGAATCAACACTACTTTTAATAGAATAATTTTTTTTTAAAAAAAAGTTTTTTAAATTAATATATTAGATTTATAAACAATAGACTATCAAAAATTTTATTTTATAAATTATTTTTATTTGGTTAAATTATTTTTTTTATACTAAGTAGTATTAATTAAATTAAAAATGAATCACAAAAATTAAAAGAATAATACGAAATCTGTAATATTTATTAACAAAAATAAAAAAATAAAAAAATTAATAAAATGAATTATAATTAGTATATAATTATTTTTAAATTAATACATATAAATATATAAATGTTGTCATGTATAATAATTGATGGGGAGTCATTTCACACAAAGAGAAGGGTATTGTGGTAATTTACAAGGAGACAAAGAGGGGTGAGGGGGGGAGAGAAAATCTACAATGCAATAGATGTACCACGTCATCCATGCAACAAGTCAATCATCTATTGTCACGCGTGCTAAAAAATTAAAAAACAACAAACAATAGGTATTAAATTATACATGTCATTTTCTAATTCATTGGTGGTATCACGTCACCCATACTTTTGTTGCACCAAAAAATTACTCGTGGGAGAGTAATTTCCCAAAGCTAAATATACATTTGTATCAAAGCATACCGTCTATCCCAAATCTAAAGAAATTTGAAATTTCAATATTTTTAGTATATAAATAAAAAGGCAAAAATGCAAAACTCACCCTCTAACTTTCACGTTTTTTCATTTCAGTCCTTTAACTTTCAGTTTTGTCAATTCAGTCCTCTAACTTTCAATTTTTTTTCAATTCTGTCCTCCGTTACAAATCTGTTATTGCTACCGTTACTGCTGCCAAAACGACGCCGTTTAACGAAGGACTGAATTGACAAAAATTGAAAGTTAAAGGACTGAATTGACAAAACTGAAAGTTAGAGGACTAAAATGAAAAAACGTGAAAGTTAGAGGACTGAATTGACCAAACTAATTTAATATTGTACTACTACTAATAATAATATAAATTGAAAACAAATTCCAACATTAGACAAGTAATTAGTGAGCTAAGTAACAACCCATTCTTTTTTTAAAAAAAAATTCGTATTCATTCAAGAAATAATGATCTGATGAAGGTCGATCCTGAACAAGCATTATCTTCAACATTTTCGTGAGACATTAGATATTACTGTTCAATTACATTAAAATTATATTTATAAATTACATTGTCAAATCAAATATTAAAAATAAAAAAATACATCACTTATCTTTGAAATGTAATCTCTAAAATTACATTTTGAAATGTAATTGTTGGAATATAATTTTTTTCTTGTTATCATTAAAATTATATTTATTAATTTTCTTAACAGTTGTAGCCTATTTTCTTTTTCTTTTACTATTTAAAAAAATAAGAAAAAGAAAAATAATTTAATATGGCCTAAATTAAGGTATAAAAAATGCAAAACTGACCCTCTAGTTTTCACGTTTTTTCATTTCAGTCCTCTAACTTTCACGTTTTTTCATTTTAGTCCTCTAACTTTCACGTTTTTTCATTTCAGTCCTCTAACTTTCAATTTTGTCAATTCAGTCATCTAACTTTCAATTTTGTCAATTCAGTCCTCCGTTAAACGGCGTCGTTTTGGCAGCAGTAACGGCAGCAATAACGGATTTGTAACGGAGGACTGAATTGACAAAAATTGAAAGTTAGAGGACTGAATTGACAAAACTGAAAGTTAGAGGACTGAAATGAAAAAACGTGAAGTTAGAGGGTGAATTTTGCATTTTTGCCAAATAAAAATTTTATATTGTTTATCTTTTATTGATAGTTCTCATTAAAACAACCCGCATAAGGCTCCCAAAAATTTAAAATAACTCCAAACCGCCCCTAAATCAAAGCTTATTTTAACTAATCATAGCATCCGTAACCGTAACCGTAAGTTTAAGTTTGATTGATAAAGATTTAAAGACCAAAAGGGAGTATTTAATTTATTTATTTATCCCCGTCCATGTATGTGTGTATTGTTTTAATTAACCTCTACATTAACCAAGAACAATATCCTCCAATGGAGTCAGAAGGCAGCTGCATGTATGTCTTTTTCTTTCTTTTCTTTTTCATTTTTTTTTTTTGCCTTGTTTCAAATATTTTATTAATATTTACTATTTAGACCCGGCCACGGTTCCGGTTTGGAACCGAAACCGAACCGTTTGGAACCGTCCGGTTCCGGAAACGGAACCGATTTTGTTCAGTACGGTTAGGGTTCGCCTCTAGCCGAATTGAACGGAATAGGACGGTTCCAACGGTTCCACAGTTCCAACATGAACCGAACAGTTTCGAATGGAACCGTTGACCCAACGGCTAGTAGCAGTTGGGCTGGCAGAGAGCCAACCTAAAAAAAAGGTTTTTGAATTTTTTTTTAAATCTAATTACTAAATTACCCTTAATAACATTATTAAAACTACTAGTTTTAGGGGCATTTTAGGTATCACAAAAATAATCCAAAATTGTATAAATATGTCATTCTTCATTTTTTTAACACATCAATTCTCAATTCTATCAATTTCTTTAATTTTCTCATTCTCAATTCTCTCATCTTCAATTTCACATTCTCAATTCTCTCATTCTTCAATATTAACAAAAAATGGCAAGCTCATTTGAGAGCATCATGTCCAATGTGTCAACCCAAGAGAGCGGTCAAAATATTGTTACATGGAGAATAGAAGTTAAGTCTCGATCCTCCGATATTTTCAAAATTCATTTTCATTTAGTCGAGACTGAAAATGAAGGTTCAAGAGTAATATGCAACTATTGTGGTATATCTTACAAATTTATTGGCGGCTATGACAATATAAACAAGCACTTGGATAGACATCATTCCGCTGAAATTGAACTTGATATAACGCAAACTCAAATAGGCAAGTACGCATCATCTAATAGAGAAGAATTTGCTAAATTTACTTGTATAACACATCTTTCTTAAATTTTGGTGAAAAATTATTTTTATTAATTATGTTCGTAATGCTTTAAATTCTGCTGCTCGTAAAATGTCTAGAAATACAATAAAACGTCATATTTTTAAATTATATAAAGTAAAATGATTTTAAATAAAATATTTAAAGATATTAAATGTCAGCTTTCTATTTGTTCAGATATTTGGAGTGACCATTGACAAACTTACTCATACATGGGTGTGACTTATCATTGGATTGATATATCAAATATATGCGAAAACGACTTATTGCATTTAGAGTTTTTAATGAGCAACATGCTGCACAAATTTTTTTTGTACAATGATTAAACTAATTTTTGATGAATATGGTTTATTAGGTAAAATTTTAACAATTGGTTTTGATAATGCATCTGCAAATACTGAATCAATTAGAGATTTAAAAGAAATATGCCAACCAAATTTGGGTGGTCGAATTTTTCATGTTCGTTGCACATGTCATATCCTTAATTTACTTGTTCAAGATGGTCTAACTTATTTAGAACCTTATATTGATCCTATTAATATTGCACTTAATTGTATTTTGTCATATTCTCAAGTTAGAAGAGAATGAGCCAAGTTTTGTAAATTAAATGATGTTAAATCGGTAAAACTTTCACGAGATGTTCCAACACGTTGGAATTCAATTTATTTTCTTTTAAGTCAAGTTTTCCAATACAAAGATATATTATATAGTTTTTTTCCCAATATGTTCAACATATCACACTTTTTCCTAGTTAATGGGATGTTTGTGAAAAAAATATAGAACTTCTAAATTTTTTTAATGATGCTGCAAATATTTTTAGCGGAGTTTATTATCTTATAACAAATGTATTTATTATTGAAAGTTTGAATATTATTGGCACTCTATATGAGCATGTTGAAAATTCTGATCCTAATGATATTATTTTAGTTGAAAATATTGCTGTTATGAAGAGAAAATGGTTGATTTATTTTTTCGACATTCTATTGCTTTATCTTATTGCCACAAATTTTTAGAAGGTTTGAATAGTGTCTTACAAACTTATTATACATATTTAGGAATATCTAATGAAATTAATATTACAAAAATAATAGATAAAATAAAAATTGATTTATGTGATTTATTTAATGATTATGTTAGTAGATATAACTTGCAATCATTAGAACAATCTAGTAGCGAACCCGTAATTAGTTCAAGACTTAGAGTAGGTGATCGTTGGTTACTACAATAAAATAAAAAACATAGAGATAACACGACTAACAACCCGAAATTTAATAATTATTTATCTACCAATTTCGAGTTTCCAGTTGAAAGTTTAGTGAGTAAAATTTTTCAAGTACTTGAATGGTAGAACCGACATCAAAATGTCTAACCTGTTTTATCAATTATTGCTAAAAAAATACTGGCAGCACCTGTTTCGACCGTTGCGATTGAACAAACCTTCAGCTTATGAGGTAATATTTTGGAAGCGAGACGGTCTTCATTACATCTTAACACTTTAGAAGCAACGTCATGTGTGGATGATTGAACCCGAACTGATCTGAGACAAGAAAAAGATGCCCCGATGACTGTGAATACTTATTTGACAATGCATCTGTAAGTGCAAACGGAACATGAGTTGAAGGATCAACAAACACTGATAATGATAGTGATTGATGAGTAAATAATTATAAGAACTATCTTTAAAATATAATAGAATTACGTGAATTTTGATTCCTCTCACCCCTAAATGATACATAAACAACTTAAATTTTTAAAAATTTAAGTTGAAATCTTTAAATTTATTTTTAATTTAATGTAATCTAAATTCAAATTTAAAACTTTAAATAAAATTTTTAATCTCATTTTTATTTTATTTTTTAAAATCATTATTAAAATTAAAAAAAACCGAAACCATCCAGTTCAATTCCGATTCCCGATTCCACAATCTTGGAATCGAGAAACGTTTGATTCCATTGGCCAAGTCTACCTCATTTGATGATCAAAATTACAATTTCCAAAATCATTTTATTTTCTTTTGTGTTTTCAAACATGAAACATCAGCTAAAAACAACAGGTAGCAATTGATAATATTTGATAGATATAAATATCTAAGAAAATTTCGCAAAATTTAAGCATATCTTTTCCCCTTTCACAAATGCAATATTGCGTGGGTCTCATACAGAGCAGTGTCAACCATTCCAATAACATAGGAAGCAATCTGAAACTGAAAGTACGTTTATATGCAAGAAAGAGCCAACCAATGAGCAAAATTCCTGATCCAACTTTGAAGCGTGTGCATATAAATGCCTACAAACCAACCACCACCATGCAGAATATCATAACTCTCTTTTCATCAAAACATTATTTGTCTTCCTCGTCTCTCCTAATTAAGCAATACTTGCTAGGCAAGTCTGACTTTGTAATAACTTTTTCTTCAACATAATTGGCAAATCTCACCCTTGGTCGCTGAGTGCACTGAAAGAAACAAGATGAATGCTGTTTGTTACATGTTTCGAGAAGTACCTTATTATTCAAGCCTAATGAAAATAAAAGAATACTAAAATAGATCAGATTAAATGTTATAAGAAAGTTAAAGTTAAGCCAAACTTACAGTGAGCCTGCAATGAACGTTGAGATCATAATTCATTTCGCTAAGGCGGTTTTGAGCCAGTTCTTCTGCTTCAGATGCTCTCCTACAAGCTTCTTTTACCTGTATTGAAAATATATGAAACTTGGAAGTCAATTATGAGTTTCAAATAAGAAGCGTTGTGGAGCCTCTGACATCCCAATTTTTCCAATAGATCTAGATTCAAATTAAACAATAACTTTCAGAAAAATGCGGATTAAAATGATAGAGCACATTGTACGTCTGAAGCAAGATTCAGGAGCTTGGAACAAGAGTACCATATAATCATATGTTAGATATCAAGCAACTGCATAAACCATGATTAATAAACTCGCATTATTTGAATGATCGCAGACCTAAGTATGAAAATCCAGGTAGTAGAGCTATTTTGATATTTCTGTAGTAAATGCAGGTGTAAAGTATGACTTAGGAATATAATCTCTACATATTATAAGAGAGAATTGTATGGTCTTGAAGTACTTCTGGATATGAAGTAGTGACCTCACCGCATTATCTAACCAAACTTCTTCAAATACAGGCAAGTTTGTAGATAAATGTAAGTGGAAAAACGTAAGTAGTGTTGTTAGAAGCTCGAGGCGCAAGGACCTGCTAGAGCTTTGCTTAGCCTAGGCTCATGAGGCACGTGCCCGAAGCACTTGAGGCACAAGAAACCTATTTTATAAATTAAATTCCGATAGCTTATATTTTCTATATTTTTCCATGACTTGTTAAGTTAGTATTTCAATAAATTCACTTCCTTTAATATTTTTATCACATAAATGGTTAGATTTAATCAACATAATTGTATAAGATAATGGAAAATATGCATAAAAAAAAAAATCAAATTAGTAATACTCGATCTATCCAATATTAACTAATATTTGCAAATATCAAATTATAATAATTTTTTCAATTAATATCAGATAACAATAATTATTATTTCCTAAAAGAAAAATAATATGAACAGCAGCTGTTGGATAACTTTTACCCAATCCCAGTCCATTAAACCATTTTCATTTTGTTTTTATTTCAAAGCATTGTTTTGGGTTTTTAATTATTGGATAAGCCTAGTTCAACGAAACAAACACGTGTTGATGAAGAGAGGTGCAGGAAAAGAAAAGGGAGAGTTTGCTTTACTTTGATGCAAACAGGGGATAAGATAAGAAAAAAAAGATAATGAAAAATTATTTTGATGAAGAAGAGAGGTGCAGGAGACGAGGCAACAGTTAGGGTTTCTGGTGGGCGAAACTGAAGCGCGCGCCTGAGCCTAGCTGAGCCTGGGGCTTTTTTACGCCCGAGGTGCGCCCAGAGCACTGAGCTCTGCTTCAACCTAGAAAAGCCCTACCACCGCACCTGGGCGTTTTTCGGGGCTTAAGCACCCTTTTTTGGGGCTTTTAACAACACCAGACCTAATTGGTAAGTCCACTAGCATTGGAGAATCCAAAGCACGTTAGTCTTAATATGATACCTACAACCTTAAATCAAAATGCCAAGTATGTTCCAAATTATAAGCAATAGCTATATAAACAAAATGTACATGCACCCATTTCAAATTATGTTAAAAGAAAGGAATATTTCACATTAGAACTATAAAATGACATTTAGAACACCCAGATCTTTGAATTATATCTGGCACAACTAACTACACAAGCAGCAAAACTTTGATAAGCTGTGCTGAATGTGGAAAAGATTCTTCAAAGATAGCTAGATTACTCGTATACAGAACAAACAGACTACATAGTGGTGCAAGATAAAAAAATTAAAAGCATATGTAGGAATGCCTTGAAGAATTTTTCTCATTATGTCAATATGGATAGCTGATAATGCTGACTGAAAGTTTTGACTAACTTTGTAAACTACATTAGATTGATGTAAATGCATATAGTACTAAGTACCAACAATGAAGCAATCACCCCACATAATTCAAAATAGCCCACTATAATCGATAGAAAAGTAAATAAAAAATTTGCATCCAGGGTTTATACAGTACTAACCTGACTGGCACAGACAAGAGCATGACCATCAGCATTGAAAGGAGATTTCTCCAACATATTCCGCATGTTTGATAGTTCCTTGATCAAATCTGAAGCCACTTCTCCAGCATCTTCCATCTGATTTCTTGAGAACTCAAATGCCTTCTCGGCATGCAGACGAAAGGAAGAGCAGTTCAAACAATTGCAGAGCCCTCTGCATCCTCGAGGAGTTCTTTTAAGAATCCCCTTCCTTAAAACAGGAGAAGGAATATTCAAACAAAAGGAGGTTGCATGGAGGGATGATTCCTGATGCAAGTTATATGCTTCTATTGGCTTCGAGTCATTAGTAACTTCTGTTGCTGGATTATTGCAATCCTCTTCGGTACTCGCTGATGATGCAGGTGACAACACCTGTTTATCATCTTTTCTTGAATAAGATCCAGAACTAGAATGAGGACATAATTCTGGCAAATTACTTTCATGATTTATGTCCATAATTTCAGGGCCACTGTCCAACTTCCTACCTTTATCTGGTATATCCTGTTCAAAATGAACATCCTGCTCTTGCAACTTATTAAGTGGATTTGGAGATTCATTGATATGTTTAAATAGTTTCGAATTTGTTTCTTGATCATTTGAAGAAACATCTCTTGCTGAGTTAGGCAGACATTGGTAGTAACTAGTATGACGCTCCATATGGCAATCATTGTCTTTAGCATTCCCGAGGAGTATTTCTTGACGATCAGAAACCAGTGATGGTGAAGGAGGGATTGCTTCTAATTTTTTCTCAAGTTTCAGAACATGACCCTTTCCAGAAGCACCTAAAAGACCATTACATTAAACATTAGCTTCCCAGCATACAGGCCTCAAATGGACACAATCATACCCTGCCCAATACATCAATTAAAACACAAGAAATAAAACAGGACTTACGGGAATTATCTTCTTCAATGTTTATCAAAAAAGGAAGCATCCTTCGATAACTCACTGAACCTGGAGTTCTGAACAACTTCAATCGCGAGAATCGATTTGTAACCTATTAACACAACAAGAACAATTTAGCATAGATCATGAAGCAATAGCACTGTCATAATCATTAATCACATATTCTTTCCACTCTAACAACAATATTGCGCCCAATTGTCATCACATGTATTAAAAATTGAAAATAATCAGCCAAAATAATACCAGTTTCTTCAAATGAGCTATAAGAACTGAAAAGTTCATAGGTTGGAGTTTCTTACCAGTTTTCTCCCAGAGCTGGAGCCAAATGTTTTGTCATTAACAGAATTATTGGTTCCGTGGCTACTTCCAATCAATGGCCTCCCAGGAATATCATACTCATTATCCATACATTTCATACTATTACCACCATTTTCAGCCACATCAGGTTTAACAAAGATGTCATCATCAGGTGGTGTTTTTGGGGCATATTCTTTATTTGAATAGTCAATATTGTCTAGAACCTCACCATCGTCACCATATGTCCCCTGTGCATTACTTGAGTTCTCATTCTGTTCTCCATCAGACAAGTTTGAATTTGCTTGATTTAATGTACTAACTTCCTGAGAACCCCCTACCTCAGATTTATATACTGCTTCAGTTTCAGATGGTTTTGCAGCTTCAAAACACTGACCATCCTCATTATCTTTACCAGAATTGCAATTCTCCTCTAGGACTAAAGACTCACTGCAATTCAAATTGTTCATATTTTCAGGATTACCGACATCAATATTTTCAGTTATCCTAGTATTCACCAACTTCAAATCACCAGAACTAACATTGATTGCATTATTCTTGATGTTGAATTTCTCAATTCCCCCATTCACGATTGGCTTTGACCACTCATCAAACAATGAAATCGAGGCATGAGATAACTGCCTACCCTTGCAAGGTTCCTTTAGAGATTCGTTAATTGAAGTTGTGTTCAATTGATTACCAGAATCAAGATAATTACTTTTGGTGGAACCTATTTCTTGTCCATGAGAAGTTGAAAGTGCCTTTCCTTCCAGACACTTTCCAGATTTCTGAGCCAGAGCCATTTTCTGACCACCTACCAACACTATTTGAAAGAAAGTTTAGTCTCTTAATTTTATGAATCTTTTAGTCAAAATATAATTTGTACAATCAAATTGTTGGAAAAACATTTAAAAAACAAAAAAACAAAAAACAGAACACAAAATGGAGCAAAGAAATTACAAGAATTTTCTTCTGAGATATCCATCAGATAAGGAAGCAATCTTCTATAGCCGAATGAGCCCGGTGCTTTAAAAAGCCTAACTCGAGAGCATGGTCTAAGAAACTACATATTTAAGAAATACAAAACAGATAAATAATAATCATTGACAACAAATCATAAAGGGACAACAAATAAAATGTGAGGCTCTTACTGATTTGATCCTAGAATTCTTCTGATTGATTTCATCTGCTTGCTTCTCCGCAACAAAATCCACATTAGGGTTTCCATTTTCCTCCACCACTTTGGTATCAATAAGAAGGTCAATAGCTGGCGGTGTTGATTCAACACATTCTTCAACCAACCCACCAGAGCCATTTGAAACAACACCCACTTCGTATCCTTTGGGCTCCGAGCAAGATTTGATCGCAAATTCGCTTTCGATTCTTTCGATTCCTTTCTCAGGTTCATTTTCCGTAGGCGTGGGTGAGGCCAGACCAAGCCCATTTGAAAAAACGCGCCTTGTGCGTAGATCTTTGATTAAAATACAAGACAATTCATCATTGGCGTTATTGGAGGAATCTTCCTTCGGAAGTCTTCTTCTGCGTTTCTCGGAAAGCGATTGAGGGAGAGAATCAAAGCGGGCTCGGCCGGAGCGGTTGCGATGATGAAGGTAGACTTGGGATTTGCTGCGAGTGAACATCCCCAGTCCCACCATTGGATGATGAAGATCATTGGCTGTTGTAGCTCTACGTTTCTTGGAACTCAGCTTCTGTTCTTCGGCCATGGATTGCTGGATTGACTACCGTAGACAGAGAGAGAGAGAGAGAGAGAGTCAGATAGATTTCATTTGGCGGGAAAGAAGTGGAAGACCGAAGATGGGTACTAGGTAGGGCTAAGTTTCTTTTTTGGCGGGAAAAATGAGCGGGCAAATGGCTTTTTTTTGGCGGGAACGTGGAAGTCACATGAAAAAAATTTTGTTTTTATTTTACTTTAGTGAAATTAGCATTTGCGTCACCCAAGGTTCTCAAAATTATTTAAAATGAACAGTGATCTATTAAAACATAAGTAGTGCTATCGCCTATCGTCGGTCGCCCCACGGCCCATCCGCTAGCTTGCTGTTTTTTTTCTTTGAATTTTGAATTGTTTATTTTTTCCTGGTAAGAAATTTTACTTTTCTACGATATTATCAAGTAATTCATAAAATAATATAATAATATATTGACACTTATGAAAAAATAGTAAAAATAAATATTAAATTGTAATTTTATATAACACAACTCATACACATTATATAATAATTGATTTGTGATATCTCGTTATTCATACAACAACAGTGGTATCAAAAAATTTCACAATTTCACATTCACAAGTCTACTATTTATTATTAAAATTCTAATTATACCCTTAAACACAATAATTAAATACTCTTATGAATTTAAATGAATCTCTAAAAATTCATAGCTACCTAAAAAGTACAAAAAGAATCTGTTAATGATAACATTAAATCAGTTTTCATGAAATTAATCGTATTCAAATATAATCTCACATAATTAAAATTTGTATAGAAAAATAAAACAGATGAAATAACTTTATAAATTTTATAATAGTTGTTAAGGAAATATTTCTACATGCAAATGATCTCCAAAATTATAATTACGATATTTGCCTTATTATTATACATTATTAGTTTATTTTCTTCCTATTTTAATTTCCCATTTTGCCTATACAAAGATTTGTATAATGTAAAGACATTTAGATTGAATATACAAAACTTATTTCATTAACTCTCTAATATGGTATTAGATTATTCATTCTCTAGGTACATTCAATACTCCATCACAGATCACTGCCGCGCATGACCTCCACACACCACCGGCCGCGCTTCAAATTCACGCGCCGTTGTTTTTTAAGCCATTTTCTGACGGTGATTCAAGTGTCGTTCGATTTAGATTCTATCGCCTAATATGTTTCTGGCACTATTAGACTCGATTACTCCCTCCTTCACGTCGATTTGACAAAAAACCAAACCTCCAAATAATACACAATGCATGCATACAAACACAATTATTTATATCTACTATAATTTTATGTCTATTGCATAGCTCTCTTATTCTGAGAGAGTTTTGAGCTATCCCTTTAAAATGCGGAAGTTAATTGTATAATAGTATGGTTTGTGATGCTATTTTTAAATGTTGTAGGTTGATTTTGAAGTATCCAGTTGCATTATACATTGAAGAAACCTCCAAGATAATTTTAGGTGGAGGATTTGCTTCTTTGAAAATGGTGCAAACTTACAAACTATTTTAGGTGAAGTACTATTCATTTGTTGACAATTTGGGCCATAATTTTATTATAAACAAGAAGTTCATTTGAGAGCTCAAAACATCACAAACATTAAGTTTCAAGTGAAGAAAGCTTTGAGAGTATAGGGAGAGTGAGTTTTTTTGTAAAATTTAAACACTTTGTAAATTCTATTATTGTAGTAATAGAATTAGATTTTTCTTTATAAACACTTTTCAGTGATCAGAGAATCACAACAAGTGGTATTAGTAGCTTTAGTTATACAATGGGGTCGTAAAACTGAAGAACATAACTCGGTTCGGAAAATTCGAATTCCGAGAAAGTTGTCAAAAATCAATTTTAAGCATACCATCAGCCCTTTCACGTCGAGACGAGCACGATAGTATTTTCCAGCAATCAAATGGAGACCAGAGGACGTCACACGCGCCAAGCAGCAACTGTCCACGCGCCCCTTGTCGCGTCACGCGCTTCACACGCGGCCAGAGGTTGAAGACGCTAACGTGTCAGCCACGTCAGCTCACGTCAACTCACAGCGAGTGCCACATCATCGTCATATCATCATCCACGTCAACGCCACGTGTGTAGAACACAGAAATCGGCGACGCTGTCCCGGGCTCGCGGCCCGGTCGAAAGTACGGAGTAGCCCATGGGGGACTAAACCGGAGAATAAATGGAGTCGTCACCCAGTGTGAACTGGGAAATGATTTAAGGCCGCACTCACTCCTCGCAAGGGAAGACCTCAAACCGTTGGGTTCAGAATGGTCACTTACTTATGTCAATTGTAATGAATGGATTTATGCAATAATATAACCAAGTCTTACGCAACATACACATGCAAGATTAACCAATATCTAAGTTTGCATACCCATGAACATTAATAGAAACAATGGAAGCATACTACATTAAAGAAGGGATATTTAAGCACATGATGCAGAAAGGAATAACCAAAGAGGCAAATATGCATGAAACATGAGGAAATAATATGTCCAGTGTGTGCGCGTTCGAGTAGCGTTCGTAAACGCGTTCGAACCGTAAACATGATGCACGCGTTCGAGTAGCGTTCGGAAACGCGTTCGAACGGGATAAGGCCGAATGTATGTGTTCGAGTAGCGTTTGGAAATACGTTCGAACGAGATCCCAAAAAAAGACATCTATAATCACATAAACAACATGCATGAGTGGTTCCCTTAGCGGTACGTGGAGTTGTGTCCCAAGTACAGACCGCACTACCGTCCATTCGGATTCGGCTACGGAATTTACGTCTGGGTTTCCATCCGATATACCACGAGAGCAACACTCAATCATTAACCTAATGTAGACAGACATAACAAACGATAACGCATATAACCATAAATAACCGAAGGGACAAACATACGAAATAATAAGGAAAATAAATAACACAAAATGAAAATAAGGAACAATAAAACAACAATAAATGTAAATTAAATGCGAAATAATAAAAGACTAATAATACGAAATAAATGCGGAATAATAAATATGTGACCAAAGAATTTGGCCGTTTTCAATGTAGGACTTCGCATGCCCGGTTGGACGTATTCCACGTCCAACCAAGCATGCCGTTTCCAGGACGACAAAATAAAATATAATAAAGGGTGCCCTCAGGTCTTACATTTTAAGTCGCTTCTCGGGAGTGCGTTGGGACGTCACCGGAAGGGTTAGCATTTCCACTGTTTTCACTGGTTTGCTGTTTCCACTTGCTGTTTTCTCTGTTTTCACTCGCTATTTCAGCTCGCTGTTTTCTCTATTTTCAGTCGTTGTTTCCACTTGCTGTGCTCACTATTTTTGGGGTGTTCGGGGACTGTTTTTTGGACTGCTTTAGGGACTGTTTTGGTTATGTTTTCTGGACTGTTTAGGGCTATTTTGGTTTATTTTCATTCGGTGATGAGCTGCTGTTTGACTTGGTTTTTGTGATCGTTTGTTCACGTGTGGATGATGTCTTTTGTGTGCGTTGGCTGAGTGGGGGGGGGGGGGGATTTGCTTGGTCGGTGTGTGTGAGTGGCTTGAAGGTTCACGTGTGCATGGTGTTTAGGTTTGGCGAGCCGCTCACGTTGATTCTTGTTAATGCCGAGAGAGGTGTCGGTTTGTTTAGGGCTGTGTCTTTGTGTGAGTGGGCTGCTAGTTTACTGTTTGTTCAGTGGAGAGAAGAGGGTGTTGTTTTGGCAGTTTGTGGCCTCGGTCAAGGGTTTAGGTCAATGTGTTTAGTGGTTTCATTGCTTTCATGCGTGGCTGCTTCAGGGTTTTTTTGCTCACGGTTTGTTTATGTTTATATGTTACGGCTGGGTTTTGTTTGTGTGTGGGGCTGATAAAGGAAGAGGGAAATAGCTTAGGGTTTCTAGTTGTTTTTGTTTTGCCGTGAGTTGTTGGGAGAAGGTGCGTGAGGTAGAGAGAAGAGTGTTCCGTTTTCTTGTCGAGTTGGTGTGAATGGGAGATGGGGACGAGAGAGAGAAGGGAGAGCGAGGGTTTATTATTTGTTTTTGCCGTCAATGAGCTCTGGGAAAGGTTTGGTTTATGTCCCTTTTTATAAGAGTGGGCTAGGGTTTTCCTTACATGGGCAGGAAACAAAGATCATGCAATAATGAGGGATATATTTAATTAGTTTGTTATAAGGAATGATATTATGTAATTGGTGGGGAATATATTTAATTTGGAAGGTTATTTATTTAGTTTAGGAGAGTGATTATTTAATTTAAGAAAGAGATTTAATTTCATTTGATTGGATTTAATTTATTTAGGAAGGTATTTATTTGGATTTGATTTAATTTGTGACATGTGTTTTAAATGTTTTAATTATTTTTGGATTGGGCTTTGGGCGAAATAGGCTTTGGATGGGTGCGGGGGTTTTGGGCCGAGGCTTAATATTTTAAAACAGAGATTAATCGGGCGAACCTGAGGCCAATTTAGCGAGTTAAATTTGTTGATGTATTTATTTTAAATTTTCCCTTCCGACGTCTGTTTCCCGCGAATTCCGTAACTTATCGGGTAGTGCCTCCATACGAGGCTCATCATCGGGCTTCTATGCAATAATGTAGTGTCTACAACGTGTCAATCACGTTAGTAAGCGGGTTCCATTTCTGCCATGTCAGCATACATGGTAAATTTAATTGAGCCGTATTTTTAAATTTATATTTTAGCCCTAGAAATTTAAGAAATTTAAAAATCGGCCCCTAAGTCGGATTTGGACCAACGAAGTGAAGGGAGTGAGACCCGAATCTGTTAAAGAGTATGACTTTTATAAACTCAATAATAGAACTTTGGGTCAGATTAGGCAGTGGATCGACCATAATGTTTTCCACCACGTAGCACTTTATACAAATGCTTATGAATTGTAGATAAAATTGGAAGATATGTTTCAGGCCAAGACAGCTCAGAATAAAGCCTTAATAATGAGGCGTTTGGTGAACCTGAAGCTACAGAGTGGAACTTCCGTTGCAGAACACACCAATGAGTTCCAAAGCCCGGTGAACCAGTTGTCTATAGTAGACATACAACTGTGAGATGAAGCTCAAGCCATCTTACTACTCAGTTCTCTTCCTGATAGCTGGGAAACATTAGTGGTTACTCTCAGTAATTCGGCTCCAAGAGGCAAATTTAATATGCCTATGGTAAAAGATACATTGTCAAATGAGGAGGCTAGAAGAAAAGACGTAGGCACATATCAAACACAAGCCGTTGTCATGGAGAATCGAGGAAGACAACAAGATAAAAATCGAGGTAGAGAGAGAGATGGAAGTAAAAGTAGAGGCAAATCTACAGACGAAAGAAAGCATACCTATAAGTGCTACTATTGTGGCATAGAAGGCCACTTAAATAAGAATTTTCGAAAGCTGCAACGAGAATAGGGTCAAAGCCCAGCCAAAGAACAACGATGCAGAGACACTAATAGCTGCCTCGAGAGATGTAACTATATACTCTATCAAGGAAGAAACATGCATTCACACCGCAACTCAAGATGTTGAGTGTGTGGTAGATACTGCAGCATCATACCACATCACCCTCACATGGATTTCTTCACAACATACAAAGTATGAGACTTTGGAGTAGTGAAGATGAGAAATATCAAATCCTCTCAGATGGTGGGAATTGGTGAAATTCATCTGCGGATAAATACAATGTATGTAATAACCCTGAAGGAGGTGATACATGTTCCAGAGCTTCAGCTCAATCTACTCTCGGGGGTAGCCTTTGATTAACGGAGCTATGCTAGCCACTTTAGCAATGGCACATGAAAAATGATAAAAGGTGTCATGGTCTTCGCCCGAGGACATATTTGTGGCACTTTATACAAGACTCATGAGAAGATATGTGCATGGAGCCTCAACGTAGCTGAACAAGAGGCTTCTCAAAATCTGTTGCACCAGAGACTCGGTCACATGAGTGAGAAATTTTTGTCTACTTTGACAAAGAATGATCTAATCACTGTCTCCAAGAATGGTGCTCTAGATCTTTATAATCACTGTCTATTCGGTAAGCAATATATAGTCTCCTTTAAATTCTCTTCTATGAGAAGATCAGAGTTGCTCAGTCTGGTGCACTCTTATGTTTGTGGTCCCTTGGAGGTTAATTCACTATGAGGTAACAAATACTTTCTGACTTTCATTAACGATGCTTATCAGAAAGTGTGGGTGTAATTTCTAAAAACAAAGGATCAGGTCATGGATTATTTCAACTTGTTCCATGCCATGATAGAGTGTGAAACAAGGAAGAAACTGAAGTGCCTCTGCGTAAATAATGGAGGCAAATACACATCCAGAAAGTTTGATGCCTGTTGTGGAAACCACGACATTCGACATGAAATGACTGTTCCACGCACTCCACAACATAATGGTGTTGCTGAAAGAATGAACCGCACCATTATGGAGAAAGTCATAAGTATGATCAGCATGACTAAGTTGCCGAAGTCATTATGGGGAGAATCTGTTCGTGCCGCCTGCTACATGATCAACAGATCACCATCAGTACCATTGAATTTTGAGATTTCAAAGAAAGTGTGGTCTTGTAAGAATCTCTCATATTCTCACCTTAGAACATTCGGTTGTTTAGGCTTTGCACACGTATCCAATGAGCTGAGGCATAAGCTCAACGCAAGAACCACTACTTGAATCTTTATAAGCTATAAAGATGAGTAATTTGGATACAAGTTATGGGACCCGAAGGAAACGAATATCATCAAAATCATGGATATAGTGTTTCTTGAAGACCATATGTCTTCTAATTCCAGTACCGATAAAATCGATTCAAATCCAGACAGAACCTCAACACCAACACGAGTGACCACAAATAATGATGGGGTGCATGATATGTCAGAAGCAGAACCGAATGAGGAAAATGGTATTGAGCAGGGGGAGCTGCAACCCATTTTATCAGAGGCTACATGATCATCCACAGATCTGGATGACAACAAACCTCCAGAAACCAGTGAACCTCTAGTACGAAGATCTGAGTAATGTCGGATTCCATCAAAAAGATACTCAAGATCTGACTATATTCTGCTTACTGACGAGGGGGAGCCAGAAAATTTCAAAGAAGTTGTATCTCATAAAGATAAAGTAAAATGGCTACACGTAATATAAGATGAAATGGAATCTCTGTAGAAAATTATACTTATGAGATAGTCAAGTTCCCGCAAGGCATAAAGGTACTAAAGAAAAAATGAGTATTCAAGTTAAAGAAATATGGTCGCGGAAATGTGGTACAAAGCCCGGTTAGTAGTCAAAAGATTCTTACAGAAAAAATGAATCAATTTCGATGAAATCTTTTCACTAGTTGTAAAAATGGCTTAAATTTGAATTATCCTAGGATTAGTAGCCAATTTGAACTTAGAGCTTGAACATATGAAAGTTAAGACATAATTTCTTCATGGTGATCTACATGAAGAAATTTACATAGAGCAGCCAGAAGGTTTCAGGAAAAGAGAACCTTGTTTGCAAGCTGAATAAGAGCTTGTACGGCCTCAAGCAAACGCCAAGGCAGTAGTACAAGAAGTTTGACTCGTTCATGGTGAGTCAAAACTACAAAAGAACTGTAGCAGACCAGTATGTTTACATTCAAAGGTCTCTAGATGGAAATTTCATTGTTCTTCCATTATATGTGGACGATATGTTGATTGTTGGACATGATGAAGTGAAGATCAACCAGCTGAAGAGCTCTCTAAGTCTTTTGATATGAAAGACTTAGAACCAGCTTAATAGATTTTGGGGATGCAAATAGTTCGAGACAGGCAGAACAAAATATTATGGCTTTCACAGGAGAGTTATATTGAATGGATAATAAATAGATTTGATATACAGAATGCCAAACCTGTAAGCATTCTGATAGCACACTATTTCAAATTGAGCAAGAATCTGTGTCCCTCATCCAAAAAAGAGATAGAGGAAATGTCATTAGTGTCATATTCTTCAGCAGTTGGAAGCCTAATGTATGTTATGGTATATATCAGGCCAGATATTGCTCACACAGTGGGTGTAGTGAGCAGTTTTCTCTCTAACCCAAGAAAACAATACTAAGAGGCAGTCAAATGGATTCTCAGGTATCTCAAGGGTACATCAAAGTTATCTCTATACTACGAGGGAGTGATCCAATCTTGGAAGGCTATACAAATTCAGATATGGCAGGAAATCTTGATGGTCGAAAATCTACATCAAATTTTCTCTACACTTTTACGGGGGGATGGGGGGGCTGTGTCATGGCAGTCAAGATTGCATAGATGTATTGCATTATTCACAACAGAAGCTGAGTATATTGCAGTAGCGGAAGCAGGAAAGGAAATGTTGTGGTTAAATCATTTTCTTTAAGAATTATGGATCAAGACAGAATACAAGATACATTGTGACACTAAGAGTGCTATGGACTTGAGTAAAAACCCAGTGTATCTTTCCTGGATGAAGCACATCGATATTCGCTATCATTAGATACGTGAGGTGATGGATCAACAACTGTTGAGACTAGTAAAGATCCATATAGGTGAGAATCCAGTTGACATGTTAACAAAGGTGGTTACTCGGGACAAGCTAGAGCTGTTCAGAGAAATAGCCGAGATAGTTTTCAGATGATAATCATTTCAGATGCAACTGGAGGGGGAGAATTGAAGTATCCAACTGCGTTACACATTGAAGAAACCTCTAAGACAACTTTCGGTGGAGGATTTGCTTTTTTTGAAAATGGTGCAAGCTTCCAAACTACTTTAGGTGGAGCATTATTTCATTGTTGACAAATTGTGCCAGAATTTTACTATAAATAAGGAGCTTATTTGAGAGCTTAAAGCAATTTTACTATAAATAGAGAGCTCATTTGAGAGCTCAAAACATCCCAAACATTAAGCTTCAAGTGAAGAAAGTTTTGAGAGTGTAGAGAGAGTGAGGTTTTTTGTAAAGTTTAAACATTTTGTAAATTTTATTCTTGTAGTAATAGAATTTGATTTTTCCTCATAACACTCTTCAGTAATAAGAGAATCACAACACATTTTATTGAGATAATACTTTATTAACCTATGTGTTCAAAGTGATGATTAAAATAAATTGGGGTGAAACGATATGAATGTCAAGTTAGTGTTACCAGAAGTTAAGCGGTTGATAAAATTAATGTTTTGCTTTCAAATTTTTTTTTTAAACTTAATTTACTAACAAATAACTTTCTTTGATAAGTGTAGGGAAAATTTCCATAGAGATCGACTTACTGAATGGATTTTGCGGTTAAAAAATTCGAGGCAGAAGTGTCAACGGTGTTATGTAAAGACTCCTTATCATTTACTCAATTCAATGGAAAATGTTGTAACAACTTATTGCCACATCAATCATCTCAAAGTTTTATTATAACAGAGATTGACGAACATTACGTTAGTTCAAGTTCATGTATTTGTGATATTTTTACTGTCAAAATGTTATTTTTGGTGATACAACTAAAGAAAGCTGATAAGCGGAAAATATATCAATATTTACCACCCCTTTTACCTAATATTTTGTTTAGTTTCTCGGGTTTGATGAACGTTTTGATGTGTTTTGTAGATAAATAAAGTATCGAGACTTAATGGAATCAACTCGGGGCTAAAACGATGAAATCCGGAGCAAAACAAGGCGAAAACGGAAATTTACTATACACGTCACGAATTGCAGTCCTAAATTCTAATTTTGCGTAAATTTGGTATTTTATCCATAACCTTTTTATTCGATATCCGATTGAGCTGATTCAAGTTCCAGATTAAATAAGACACAAATATCTACAACTTTAAAGTTTTAAATATTTTCGAATTCTGAAGTTTGCAAGACCGAAATTGATGAATAATCTAGTGTATTTTGTGTAATTACTATAGTCATTTTCAAAATATAAAATAAAATAAAAATAAAAAATTGTCAAACTTCCACCAAACATGTCATGTTTGGTGCCATGTTTGATGCCATGTTTGGTGCCATGTTTGGTGGAGCAATTGGTGGAGAAATTGGTGGAAGCCTTTAGATTTTCCTATAAATACCAAGCTTAACTTTGTAAATTTTCCATTCTTTCTTTGGAGGAATTTCTCCATGAAAACCTAAAGGACAGTGTCTTATATATTTATTTAAGTTTTCTTGTATTTTCTTTTTATTTAATTAATAAAATTTTGTGTGTTTTCTTTTACAGCATGAGCATGTAATCTCATTCTGCTGAGGTGAAAAGGTGAGACTTTTAATATAATGAATTAGATTAATCACTCTTATTTTAATTAAAATTTGGATTAATTAGTTACCGCCTATATGGTCGGTTTAGGTGACAACCTTATTTACCGCCTATATGGTCGGTTTTTCATTTCAGACGTAGTTCCGCCTATATGGATTACCTACTCATATAACCTTGTTACCGCCTATATGGTCGGTTGGATTTAATTGAGACAAATGAAATTACCGCCTTTATGGTCTGGTTAATTAATCGGTGAACATTGAGAATAAGGGAGATTTCTAATTTCGAAATATTAAAAGTAGATCCTCTAACCCCCAACATTTTCTTTTATTGTACTTTTACATTTTTAATTTCCAGCATTTATTTTTTTAATTTCTAGCATTTACTTTATGTCTTTTATTTTATTTAAGCTTTTATTAGCCTTAAATATATGTCGTAACTAAGTCTGTTATCTGGGGTTGTGATGAATTCCAATATCACCGGGTTATAATGGGTTATTTTATACTTTGGGTAATATAAATGTTTACTTTTTAATTTTAAACTTAATGCTTCTTGTTAACCGGCCATTAATAAGATTGATCTGGTAAACTTAAAATAAACTTGACAAAGGAATTTTAGGTTTCAGTCTTAGACTTAATAGCCCACGATCTTCCTTGAGGATATATAACCCTTTAATTGATTTCGTTACAAGATAGACATATACCTTTCGGGCGAGGGTAACCACAATTGGAACTTAATCTTAATGAATTCAGGTAACTTGGTTGACATAGACATATGATTAATTGGGTTACACTGGGTATTTGCATCCGACCATCGACAGAGGCTTTTGTAGAATTTCGTGTTCCAGGTTAGTAAACCAATATATTACACAAACATAAAATAACCATTTCATCTCTTAAAAGATATTGGAAAGATTCACAACCCTAGATAGTTTCTTAATATTGAATTTTCCTAAACCTACTTTCGCGCCATTTTATTTACTTGTTTTTAAATTTAAAATCACCATCCAATCAATCAATCCATTAGATACTCGTAAATATTTGACTTCATAAATTAATAGCTTAGGTATTAAGTCCTCGTGGGATCGATACTTTTTATACTACTTGAGCGATACGTGCGCTTGCGTTATACGTGTGTGATAATGCCGGTCAAGTTTTTGGCGCCATTGCCGGGGACTTATTTATCTTTCACTATTATTTTTGAGGTTAGATACATTTACTTGTATCTAATTTCTTTTTACTTATTGTTTTTGTTTTCTTGTGTTTCAGGTTCTCAGACACTACATGAGACGAACCAGAAGCTTCGAACTCTGACCGCTTGACCCAGAGATTGAAAGAACCATCAGACAGTTGAGAAGGGAAAGACGAGAAGGGCAAGAAGCAATTGTTAACATGGAACCCGAACCTTTGGAAGTTGCACCACCAATTTTCATTCGAGACAAAACCATTCCGGTGATTGACAGACTCATTTCTTGTATTGTACTTCCTCCCTTACCAGCAAATGCAGGAGATATCAAAACATGCATTCAGATGATTCAGCAGTCAGTTCAGTTTGGGGGGAATGCAACTGAAGATCCTAATGCCCACATCAGCAACTTCCTGGAAGTTTGCGGCACTTTCAATTACAACCGAGAAGCTGAAGAAGCAATGAGACTGCGTGTTTTCCCATATTCCTTGAAGGACAGAGCTAAAGCTTGGCTACATTCATTACCAGCAGGTTCTATCACAACATGGAACACTTTAGCCACCAAATTTCTTACAAAATACTTTCCACCAGCCAGAACTGGAAAGCTGAGGAATGACATCACATCCTTTGTGCAACAAGACTCAGAAACTCTCTACGAAGCTTGGGAAAGGTATAAAGATTTGCTCCGGAAATGTCCTCACCATGAGATCGCAAAATGGCTACAAGTCCAAACCTTCTACAATGGACTTTCCAGACTGATGAGAACCACAATTGATGCTGCTGCTGGAGGAGCTTTAATGGCAAAAGAAAAGATCAAGCATGAGACCTAATCGAAGAAATAGCAACAACAACTCTCTGTGGCCAACAGAAAGGAGCATGATCCAAAGAATTGCTGGAATTTATGAAGTAGGAGCCAGCTCTGTAGTAAATGCCATGCTAGATCAGATATGAAAATTCATGGAAACTCTCACCATGCAAGGCAATATTGGATCCACAAGTTCTCCATTTGGAGGAGCACCGGAGCCAAACCAACTTAAGAAACAGTGAACTTTGTCAAAAATTTCAACAGACAGGGGAACAATCCATATTCCAACACCTACAACCCAGGGTGGAGGAATCATCCCAATTTCGCATGGAGCAATAATTCAGGGCAAATGAACAATCCACCACCCAGATTCCAACAGCAGAAAAAAGGCAATGAGTATGACAAAGAAACAGGAATAACAGAAGTGCTGACCCACTTGAAAAAGATAGAAGAAAAACACGACTCTCAAGCAGCTAGATATGATGCTATGTTTCGATCCCAAACAGCATTAATTCAAAGTCAATCTGCTTCTATTAAAGCTCTGGAAAATCAAATTGGACAACTGGCCAATGCTCAGAGTTACAGACCGCCATGAAATCTTCCCAACAATACAGAACCAAATATGAGGAACATGGGAAATGAGCAATATCATGCTATCATTTTAAAAAGCGGTACTGAAATAAAAAAAGATGTTGGAATCAAGGCATCCATTGAAGAAGTTCCTAAATATGCAGTTCCACAGATGGAGAAAAAAAAGTAAAAGAAAAAGATCGAGAAAGGATCACTCTACCTCCACCTTTTTCACAGCGTCTCCAGAAGAATAAACTAGACAATCAGTTTTCTCGATTCCTGGAGATCTTCAAAAAGCTGCATATCAACATTCCATTTGCAGAAGCTTTGGAACAAATGCCCAGCTATGTCAAATTCATGAAAGACATTCTTTCACAAAAACAGAGATTGAAAGATTACGAGACAGTAGCATTGATAGAAGAATGCAGCGCAATCATTCAGAGGAAGCTTCCCCCAAAGTTGAAAGATCCTGGCAGTTTCACTGTTCCTTGCACCATATGTGAACATGACTTCGGTAAGGCTTTGTGTGATTTAGGTGCAAGTGTTAAATTGATGCATTTTTTCTATTTTTAGGAAATTACAGATTGGAGAAACAATGCCTACCTCAGTCTTTCTACAACTTGCTGATATAACACTCGTATTTTCGAGAGGTGTAGTTGAGGATGTGCCGGTTAAGGTTGACAAATTCATTTTCCCAGCAGATTTTATTGTCCTTAATATAGAGGAAGACGAAGACGTGCTGATCATCATTGGGAGACCATTCTTGGCTACAAGTCGAACCATTATTGATGTACAGAAAGGAAAACTAACCATGAGGGTACAAGACCAAGAAGTAACATTCAATGTTTTCAAGGCAATGAATTTCCCGAATGATGAAAAGAATAAGGAATGTTTCAGACTCGATGTGATACATAGTACCGCCCAGAACTCTGATGCAATGCAAAGTTCTACTGATAAACTTAAAGCATGTCAATTGCCTGTGGAGACTGAAGACAAAGCATACTGCGCACTGAAGAAGCCTATTCTTGCACTACAAGCAACAGAAGAAAAACAATTCCACCAGTTTAACGAATTGGATGAATTTCACATACAACCTTTTGAGAATGCCAAATTGTACAAAGAAAAGGCCAAGAAGAGACATGATGAGAATTTAGTGCGCATACAGCTAGAATTAGGGTAGAAGGTACTGTTAAACAAATCAAGGTTGAAACTCTTCCCATGGAAGCCAAAATCATGGTGGTCAGGTCCATTCCTAATCACCAAGGTTTTACCAGATAGAGCCGTTGAGTTACATGATCCTAACTCCAACAAAACATTCAAGGTTAAAAACAAGCGTGTCAAGCACTACTGGGGAGAATCACTTTCAAATCCAGCCTAATGTTCGGGCAGTCATGTCTAGCTGACGACGTTAAACTTAGCGCTAGCTGGGAGGCAACCCATGCAATTTATGTATATATTGTGATTTGGTGTGTTTTATTTTTATGTGTTTAATTTGTAGGTAAAGTCAGATTTCAGGATGGAAGAAGTTCTCGCAAATATTCACAAGCAATTTCCTTCTCTCCCTTAAAATTCTCTAATGAAAGTCTACAAAGCTCGCTTGGAATGGATGAGACTATGGATGATCAAAGGTATTCCTACTGACATTCGTTGGATTATTGAAGCACATGTCCGATTGGCAGGTGAGTCTTCTGACTCTTTTATTTCACATCTGCATAGTTTTGGAAAAAGCACCTATGCTAAAAAGAGAAGAGCCAAAATAATGGGTGTTTACTACAAATGTGCTCGTATGTTTTGTAATACTCGTTGTCGTTCTTTAGGAATGGTGTCTGATAACCGTGAAGATAAGATTAATTTCATTAGGGATGACTTGAGTAAGAAGTCATTGGATGACATATCTAAGACTCTTGAGACGCATCCTAGTGGATGTGTGTATCACGAAATTTGCATGTTATATACACAATTCCGAAAAGAAAGACAACAGTTAAGTCTCAGGAATCTGACTCTAAAGGACCATGTTTGCCAATTTATAAGAAAATTGGATGGGAAGCTTGTCCCTGACGCATATACGTCAATCAAGCTGTTACTTACCTGTAAATATTATGTCTCTTTGTCTTTTCCTAATAATTGTGATTTGGTTTGTTATTTTCTTTTATTTTCTCCGACAGAATCCAGACTTTTGGACCTTTCACGATTTATTTTACTGTTTAACTAATATTGTCATTTGGATACTAGTGCTATTATTTTTACTCACCATTTTCAGGTAGTATAAAATCAACTCATCATTGCACTTTTGAAGACATCCAGAGTTAAAATGGAAGCCACATCAAGAAGACGAGTTGAAAATATCTGTGTGTTTTGTGGTACTAGTGTTGGCACTAAGCCACAATACATAGCGGCAGCACAAGATTTGGGTCGAGTCCTAGCTGAAAGGAATATGCACTTAGTATATGGAGGTGGCAATCTTGGACTTATGGGGGATCATTTCAAAGGCTGTACATGAAGGAGGCAGTCAAGTCTTAGGAATCATCCCAAAACCATTGGCGGAGGAAAATGTGATAGGACAATCAAACGACGAAGGACTAATCGTACCAGGTATATCTGAACGACTAGTAGAAATGATTAACTGTGCTGATGCTTTTATTGCTTTGCCTAGTGGCTTGGGCACGATGGAGTAAATTTTTACAGTACTATCTTGGGCGAACCTGAACATACACCAGAAACCGCTTGGACTGTTCAACGTTGATGAATTTTACGATTTTCTTTGTGTGTTTCTTGATGACGCCCGAAGAAATGGATTCGTGTCAAAACCTGTAAAAGAACTTCTCTTTACTGCCAGAACTACCCCAGATCTAATTGATCAAATTTTAGCCTTTGAACCACAAATTGACCCCATTCGTTCCAAGATAAACTGGTCCGATAATGATGGTGGTAAGAGGCGTCAGATAAATCTGGATCTTAACCTTTAACTTTTCATTTAGATGTAGAATTTCAGCTAACCAGGTACGGTTTTCTAAACTCTTCTTCTACTATTTAAGACATTGGGGACAATGTCTCATTTAGGTTTGAGGAGGAGAATAGTTAATTAGTATATTGTTTTTATTGTTTTACTTTTTAGTCTAAATTTTTCGAAAAAATTGAAAAATTTTACAAAAATAAAAATAAAAAATTTTGTGTTTTTAATTTGATTAATCATTTGAAATTGGTGTGAGATAGCTCTGTAAGGAATTTCTACTCCTGAGACGTATCTCAACCTATTTCGGAACAAGTTAATTTTTATTTATTTCCTTTTGAATCATTTAATTTGTGAATTCTCCATAATACTGACTAAAATGGATCTTCATATGCTCAGTTGGCAGGTATTATCAATATGCATGGTAACATATAGATATGAGTTGAAGTTGACGAGTTTGTAATATTCAGTGCTCTAGTTTAATTGGAGGAAGAATCTCAAAAAGCGATGGGATAAAAAGAATAGAAAAAAAGAAAAAAAATGTCTGAGATCCGAGTTATTAAGTCCATAGGGGTGTCTTAACACCTAGTGCCCTAAAGCCAACTAGTATGGGAGTCACTGGCCTAAATCTCTTTACATGGATTGAAGATGTTGCAAAAATATATATATATCTGAAGTCTGAGTAATTAAGTCCGTAGGGGTGTCTTAACACCTAGTGCCCTAAAGCCAACTGGTTTGGGAGTCACTGACCCAAAGCTCGCTACATAGATGGAAGATATTGTATATAAATTTAAAAAAAAAAACAAAAAAAATCTGAAAAATATTCCATTGTTTAAAAAATGTGAATTCTGATAAAATTTTAGGACAAAAATATTGCTCTCTTTTCAACTACACTTGTGAATATTGTGGGAGCAATGACTTGATTAATACCTTGTTGGCTGTGTATATGGAGAATGGTAAAAATAATCGGAGAATTTACTTATTAATTTAGAAAGAAACAAAACAATTATTGACTTGGATAAGAAGTTTCACCTGTTTAGTCACTAACTTCTTTATTCTATTTTCTCTTGTCTTTTTGCTTTTGTGTGCATTAGTTTTACTATCTTTTTACTTTTGTAAGACGTTTGTGGGTATCATCGCTGTAAATCCTCACGAGACTACAACTTGTCCACTAGGGACATATAAGGGTTTAAAGGCTTGTTGCATATGCTAAATGCAACCGTGATCCCTACGAAAGTGGCTTAGTTTAATTTTCATTGTTTATTGTATTTTATTTTATTGATTTGCTCGAGGACTAGCAAAATGTTAGGTTTGAGGGTGTGATGAGCGAAAAATATATCAATATTTACCGCCCATTTTACCTAATATTTTGTTTAGTTTCTCGGGTTTGATGGACGTTTTGATGTGTTTTGATGTGTTTTGTAGATAAATAAAGTATCGGGACTTAATGGAATCAACTCGGGGCTAAAACGATGAAATCCGGAGCAAAAAAAGGCGAAAACGGAAATTTACTATACGCGTCACGAAGTGCAGTCATAAATTCCAGTTTTGCGCAAGTTTGGTATTTTGGCCATAACTTTTTCATCTGATATCCGTTGAGCTGATTCAAGTTTTAGATTAAAGAAGACATAAAGATCTACAACTTTGAAGTTTTAAATATTTTCGAATTCTGAAGTTTGCAAGACCGAAATTGATAAATAATCTAGTGTATTTTGTGTAATTACTATAGTCATTTTCAAAATATAAAATAAAATAAATAAAAATTGTCAAACTTCGTGTTTGGTGGAGGATTTGGTGCCATGATTGATGCCATGTTTGGTGGAGCAATTGGTGGAGAAATTGGTGGAAGCCTTTAGATTTTCCTATATATACCAAGCTTAACTTTGTAAATTTTCCATGCTTTCTTTGGAGGAATTTCTCCATGAAAACCTAAAGCAAAGTTTCTTATATATTTATTTAAGTTTTCTTGTATTTTCTTTTTATTTAATTAATAAAATTTTGTGTGTTTTCTTTTACAGCATGAGCATGTAATCTCATTCTGCTGGGGTGAAAATGTGAGACTTTTAATATAATGAATTAGATTAATCTCTCTTATTTTAATTAAAATTTGGATTAATTAGTTACCGCTTATATGGCCGGTTTAGGTGACAACCTTATTTACCGCCTATATGGTCGGTTTTTCATTTCCGACGTAGTTTCCGCCTATATGGTCGGTTTAGGTAATAACCTTGTTACCGCTTATATGGTCGGTTGGATTTAATTGAGACAAATGAAATTTACCGCCTTTATAGTCTGGTTAATTAATCGGTAAACATTGAGAATAAAAGAGATTTCTAATTTTTGAAATATTAAAAGTGGATCCTCTAACCCCCATCATTTTCTTTTATTGTACTTTTACATTTTTAATTTCCAGCATTTATTTTTTTAATTTCTAGCATTTACTTTATGTCTTTTATTTTATTTAAGCTTTTATTAGCCTTAGATATGTGTAGTAACTAAGTCTGTTATCTGAGGTTGTGATGAATTCCAATATCACCGGGTTATAAAGAGTTATTTTATACTTTGGGTAATATAAAAGTTTACTTATTAAGTCTTAAACTTAATGCTTCTTGTTAACTGACCATTAATAAGATTGATCCGGTAAACTTAAAATATACTTGACAAAGTAATTTTAGGTTTCAGCCTTAGACTTAATAGTCCACGATCTTCATTGAGGATAGATAACCCTTTAATACATTTCCTTACAGGATAGACATATACCTGTCGGGCGAAGGTAACCACAATTGGAACTTAATCTTAATGAATTCATGTAACTTGGTTGACATAGACATATGATTAATTGGGTTACACTGGGTATTTGCATCCGACCATCGACAGAGGCTTTTGCAGAATTTCGTGTTCCAGGTTAGTAAACCAATATATTACACAAACATAAAATAACAATTTCATCTTTTAAAAGATATTGGAAAGATTCACAACCCTAGATAGTTTCTTAATATTGAATTTTCCTAAACCTACTTTCGCGCCATTTTATTTACTTGTTTTTAAATTTAAAATCACCATCCAATCAATCAAGATTATCGTAAATATTTGACTTCATAAATTAATAGCTTAGGTATTAAGTCATCGTGAGATCGATATTTTTTATACTACTTGAACGATAAGTGCGCTTACGTTATACGTGTGTGACAACGCCGGTCAAAAACTCTTTTTCATTATTCTGGTAATAATTTCTAAGAATGACAAGTTCAAGATAAAATGATTCATTATTCTAGAAAATTAATGGCTCATCACTCTGTGTGTTATCTTATATTTCAATTGCTTATTATTATCCTCCATTTCTTCAGCAACTAATTAAAATGCTAATTAAGCTTAATTGAACATATTAAGTGCATTTGGTATAGTACAAAGGATTGACTACCTGAATGATAATTATACTATGATGGTGCTAACATTCAAGATAGGTGATTATATTTTATGTGAAATCTGGATATAATATTTGTGTCTACTGGAAATCAATTTGGTAAGTAATTGAAATTCATGATGAAAATGATTCATAAATTCAAATAATAAGGATTTGGAATTGTGAAATATAACAATATATTCACTCAGGAGACATTAGGGCATTACGGACAAAAGGCAAACATAGCGGTTTGTCATTTTTCCAAAAAGAAACACTTGGAGTAGAAGTGTTTAGAGAACCTTAGTTTGATGCCATTAGTTAAATGGTAAATCACGTCTTCGTGTTGTTATTATTTAATTTAAATTGATTTTTCTTATCCCCAAATTCATCAACAGCTCATACACACTTTTTTTTTTGTTGTTGTTGAAAACATTGGAAAACCCACCCCCAAACCACCCCTTCCGGGTTTAAGCGGAGCATGTAAAGCCCCCGACTGTCACAGGCACTTACAAGAAACGCACTCCCTGGATTTGAACTCAGGAGCTCAATGTGAGATTCTGACCCCTACACCACCAAGCCACACCCCCTTGGGGACAACCTCTCACACACACTCCTAACTCAATACCACTATTTCTATTTAAAAACCAAACTAAACCCTAACTCTATATATGTATTTTAATGTGAAAACAAAGGAAAGAGTGGGCATAGTGTTCTAGGGGTGGAAATAATGAATTGAGGGCAGTTCTCATTGAGTAGTTAGAGAGAGAAATGAAAACAAAAGAGAGAAAGTATGTGTGCAGAGAGAGAAAGTGGCTTGTTCGGCGTCTTTCGACCATCTTCTTTGGCGTGTGATCATATCTGGAGAATCCTCTCGACGAGACGAATCGAACGCCACCAGTCCGACTCTAAGATTCTGTTGCATATGCCGCCACGTCGCTGCTTTCACGGGCCCATGTGCTGCTGTGCGTGGATCTCACCTCCCGGACCATAATCTTCCCCTCGTCGAGATACGCAGAGTGGACCCTTCGATTGCCCAGATCGGACCATCGGTTATCAAGAAACGATTCAAAAATGGGAGCTATCGTCATTTTATAATTTATCGATAAACACTGTGCATCAGCCATCACCATCACCATCATTATAATCCTTGTGACGTACATTGTCCATTGATCACCTTGTTGTGAAATTTGGAAGCCGTTGTTGGGGCTTGATATATTATTGTTACAGTTTTGGGTGTAAATATAAATATTTGAAAGTTTTAGACGAAATTATAAATTTGACATAATTAATATACAAATCTGTTAATTCTGACTTTTAGAGGTAAATATGTGATATTTGCAAGTTATATGACTAAATTGACAAAATAGAGAAGTTTTGTGGCTAAATTAGAAATTTAAAAAAGTCTGTGGTAAGATCATAATTTTAATAAAATATAGGGACCTGATCATAATTTTATACTTTTTTTAGATCTTAGCGATGACATAGAGATTTAGAGAATTTTGCATGGATTGAGGTAAATGCAATGCACGATGATTCCTTTAACATAATTATTTATTGTTTGTTATTTGATATATGAGTTTATATAATATAAATATATTTATACATATATGTTTGGAAGTTATATTGAGTTATTGATAGCATGAGAGTTATAAATTTGTGAATATAAATTTTGGGTATAATTGTATATTTATATTATGAGTCGAAGTGTTTGAGTATACCGTGATTTTTTAGATGAGATTGATGGATGAAGTGCGATGATGTGTGTTGTATTGGATGATGTTGCCAGGTTTAGTATAAATGTGATCGGAGATATGATGTTATGCGAGATTAGCAGAAGAGTGTGGTTCATTCATTCTCTTTCACATTTATGCGAGGTTATATTGTTGGAAATCTTGGAAGGGATGTGATACTTTTCCAATGGTTTCAATCTACTATTGTACTAAATCCGGTAAGAAAATCTTGTTTGGTTGTTATTTTTATTTTTTGTTGTTGTTGTTGTTGTTGTTGTTGTTGTTGATCTTATCAAGAATATTCAGGTATTGCAAAGAAAAAGTGAGGGAAGTGAGGAAATCTCTCTCGACTCGACCTGGTAAAGAAGAGAGGAAGAGGTTCAGACAACAATCACCTCGGCATACCAACTCGATGATCTAGGATAGGGTTGTTGTATCTTATGCTTATACCTGGATGACGTAAGCCCTACATGAGAGTTCAAGCCTCCAGAAGGCTGACGCAATGGGAGCAAGACATGTGATTATCTCCTAGCACACGGAACAACATGAGAGTGGTTGAATTGCAGACTGTCACGTGGACAGAACGTGCAATAGTAGTAGAGTGGCAGAGTTGAAAGCTGGCAGAACATGTAATAGGGAGAAATAATAACAAGAGGACGTGGCTGACGTCATGGGTTGGTATAATAGTAAATTTATTGGTGTAATAAAAGATTCAGAAGTCCATATAAAAAGAACGTGTAATAGTGGACAATAATGATAAGAAGACGTGGCTGACGTCATGGGTTGGTGTAATAGAAAATTCAGGGGCCTATATAAAATGGTCGAAGATTCAGTTTCGGGGGTTGGTTCATTGGGGCTCGTTTATTAGCATTTTTCATATTTTCACAACTTGTAAAAGAGAGCAAAAAAATTTAGTGATAGAGAGACAAATTATAGGTAGGTTTGACTCAAGCTAGTAATAAAGTTCATTTTCTTTGCTCTTGTGGACGTAGGTTGAAGCCACTCTCCACCGAACCCCATTAATCCTTTGGTTTACTATATGATTTCTTATTTGCTTGCTAAGTTTTCCTTTGGTTTCCTATCTAACCAATCAAATTCATTACTTGGGGGAGGTTTGTTCAAGGAGTAAGTTTATTAAATTATCCCTGGAAAGAAACAACACCATCAACAATTGGCGCCGTCTGTGGGGAACAGTATGAAAAATAGTAAACACGCTAAAACGATGGCATGCGATGGAAACCACATAACTTCAGAGGCTTCGACAATGGAGTTGATGAAAAATATGGAAGAAACTCTACGAAATGAAATGGAAGATGCTCGAAAATAGAGGGAAACAGCTTAGGTCTTTATGAAGGCTATGATGGAGTGGATTGAGAAGTTAGAGACGAAGGCTAGAGAATGAGGGGAGGTAGGTCATACCAGAAGGAAAGAATGAACAACAAAAGGAAAAAATGATCATCGGAGCGGATAAAGATCGTGGAAATGGGAAGAAGAATGCCCGGAGGGTGAGATTAGGCGAACCCTAGAATCGTCCAGCAACAATCTGTGTTTTGGGGAGAGTGACTTGGAACGGTATCCGAAAAGGGGACGCGAAGTTCCCAGCTATGGAAGATACCACACTCGATATGAGAGGTATGAAGAGCCCTTGGGCGAGAGTATGATGGCTCTGAACGTCAAATGAAGGATTGGTTCAAAGAGAGATGGGGAAGTGGGAGGAAAGTGTGAGGGGAGTAGCTCGGGGTTATCAGGATATAGGGACTGCATCCCCATTTGTGAAGGAAATATTAGCGGTGGAGTTTTCGAGGAAATTCACCATGCCCACGATGAATGTTTATAAGGGCAACACGGACCTCAAATCCCACATTGAAAAGTTTGTTTTATTGATGGAAATCCAGGAAATGGTAGGAGAGGCGATATGCAAAGTGTTCCTATTAACTTTGGGAGGATCGTCGAGCCTGTGGTTCAAAAACTTGATCCCATGGAGTATCAGTAGTTTTTCACAGCTGAAGAAGTCCTTTGTGTGCTATTTCAAATGAGCATGCGTACCAAGGAAGACAATGAGGTCTTTGAGGATGATGAAGCAAAAAGACGATGAGCCCTTGAAGAGCTTCGTTGATAAATGACATAGCTTGGTATTGGAAGTCGGGACGTACGAGTCCCTAGAGGTATTGAAGAGTTTTAAGGGAACCGAAAAGGTCGGGAATATATGGTCCCACCTAAGAATCCAGGAGGTACCGGACTATGCCACAGCCTTGAATCATGCAAGGAAGTTTGTGTTGTTGGAAGAAGATGAGATGATAGCCCGGGAAGGAGCTACCCGGGCTCCAGAAGTGCCAAGGCAAGAGAATTGGCGTGATATTGGCGGAAATCAGATAGGACTGGTCCCAAGGTCGAAGGAATTCAGGACGATAGCTCAGGGTAATCCAACGAATGAGAGAAGGCCCCCGATCAAGTCGCTTATGTCACTGGAGGAACAACATACACTGCCTTGTGTTAGGGTTGGTGCTCGGAGTGTCAATGTGGATCGTATTTATGTCCGATTCATGAATACAAACAATGCATTTTTCCATAATATTACTTATTTAATGGTAGCACCTCTTGTATTTTATATTCATATTTGATCTAATTGGGATTAGATATCTAATTATGATTAGATTGAAACTAAATCTGATTTAGTGATACGTGTATATTAGACAAAGACCCTATGATTTATAACGTAATGCGCAGTTACAACGTAGTTTGAAATTGACATTGGGAAGCGTCTCTATAAGTTGTATATCCTTAAATAAAGTTCCTGGTCAAGATTTGTTAACACGGGTCGGTTAGTAAAATCCGCTGAGACCAGTACATGTCGTATATTGTGACTTGGTCCGATGGTTTATCCCAATAAACCATGAGTCTCGGGAGACTCATATAGACATGCAGGTGTTTATTTGATAAACATTGAACGACTCATTGAAGATTTCCTAATAGATGGTACACTAACGTCAATATGAATCTTCTCGAGTTGAGTGAGCATAGTGATCCTTCGAGTTGAGATACCATAGTGGATATATGAGTTATCCTTCACACTTTGATAGCAGTCACGTCACCGATCTATTTAGATCACATATCCGCATGTTCGTTGGGTGTGGACTGATGCTCATAATATCCAGTGCGTATCAAGATAGAATCTTTCAGTCCTGTATACATGGCATATGTATCCTGCACGTGTTTGTGATCTAGTAAATCCATGGCCGTGGTATAACTTCGGAAGAAAGTTCCGAGTGTTATTTAGAGATCGTAAATTTAAAAGTCGACTATATTATACCATAAGGATTTGACGTTCTTATCTATATCCTAGGTATAATATGGATAGCTTGTGACAGAGGGATTATACGTATGCAATGACCTCGACTTGCATAGTTTAGCGAGATTATCCGTGGTCGTCATAATTCATTAGTGGGTGAATTATGGACACGGAATTGGATTTCGTGACGGATAAACTAAACTTATAGAGTCACACAATATGAAGTGTACTCGTTGAGCACTTGGGCAATGTATTATAAATAATACAAATTATTCATAATACTTCACCGAATTAAATAAGTTAATTCGAATCGTTTAACTGTTAAACGAAAACACATGCGCAAGGGCAATTTTGGTCAGTCGTAATTATTGTGTATTTGTATTTGATACATAATAGATACACATTAATTAATTGTCAAATGAGATTTTGACACATGTCACTTATATACGTATTTTATTTAATGTAAATAAAATACATATGGATTAATAATTATATTATTTAATTATTTAGATACTTAAATGTTAAAAATTTAGATGATTAATTGATATATATATTTCATAACTGTTATGGAATATATGTTGAATTATTATTGGTTACACATGACATTACATTTAAGGTTAAAGTGTTAAATTTGATTTTTGACTACTTTAAATTTATTTTTAATTTAATTAGATAATTTTCATTTGTGATAATTGTTATCACACATACTTATTATTTATTGGAAATATGTGGCATGTTTTATTAATTTGATTTTGGATCAAATTATTTTTTCCAAAAATGACAATTTTGCCCTCACTAAGTCGGTAATGATGATTTAAAAAGGGAAAATTTTTTCTTTTCACTTAGAAAGCTAAGCATGGCCGAATACTCCATCTCCAAAACACTCTCCAATTTGCTTGATGATTCAAGGGAGAAAAGTGAAGAAAATCAAGAAATTGCTTAAGGAATTAGGAGAATTAAAGGTAATTCTTTATATCCCTAAGCTTGGAAAGCATGTTTCTTGTTCTTGATTTACTAGAATGGTTCTAGGGTTTACTTACTTCTTAGAAATTGGGCCTTTTTGATTTGGTAGATGGATTTGGAGGTTTATAGCATGTGTGAAGTTGAATTGAAGGATATTATTGTAATATTTGTTCAATTTGATCATTTGATGATGTGTTGCCATTCTAGAGTGTTATGACCACTCTTTTAATGCCTAGAATTATTCTTGGGTGCTTCAATTGTGGTGACTTGGATTAGTGCTGTGATTAATTTGAATAATGTTGAAAAAGTTGGATTAAAGCATGAAAAATTGTTTATTTTTGTTACAAAATCAGTTCTGGAAAAATTGGGTTTATTGTGATGAAAATAATGTCATATGAATGTATTGGATGTGTTTTGAGTGTTGGAACAATTGCCGGAAACGGTTTCGGAGTTGAAAATGGTGAAAAACGGCGTTACCGGGTGACGACTGCCCAAACAGTGAATTAGTCACTGTTTGGGCAGCCCATGAACTACCCTAGCACTGTTGGGGCTGACCTGGGCAACCCTCATGTGCATTGGGTGGTTGATTCGGCCAAAAACGTGTTTTATGCCATTTTGCGGAAAAATATTTTCGTAAAAGTTTCTCGATGTTTCATAACTATTTATATCGTTATTTGATATCGAATAAATATGTTTAGGTGAAATATGAATGATTTATTCATATTGGATATTGAATAATTTATTCGGTAATTTAAAAAGTTTTAAAATTGTGATTTCACCCGAACCGCGAGCTTCCGCTGCGCCCACGCCAAAAACCCAACACCTTGAATATACCATCATCCCAGATCGCTCAGTAAATTCAAGATAAGGGCTTACTAATTGAGCCTGACCCGAGATGGTTCCTGATTGAGAAGAGAGACCAAAAAGCTTATTGCGCAACCACAATGTGAAGAGGCATGCCACAGAGAGATGCGGGGACCTGCAGGAATATGTGGAGACTTGGTGAGGAATGGTTACCTAAAAGAATGCATATACCACGAGGATATAAGGGCCAGACAGGGAAATGAGCATAGGCCAATGTTCATAATAGCAGTGGGAAAGACGTTGGCCGAGAATTCAATTAGAGCAAGAAAGAACCACTGACGGACCAATGGCCCAAAGGTACTAAAAATTGAAAGGGTCCCAAAGATCCAGAAGGCTAGGACAGTGCCCATAATGTTCACCAAGGAAGATGCCCAAGGGGTGAGCTACCGTCATGATGATGCACTGATAATCAAGGCCAATATTGGTGGGGCCGAGGTGGACAGAATATTGATAGACCTAGGGAGTGCAATGGATATCATCTCCAGGGAGGCCTTGAATAGTTTGAGCGTAGAGTTCACTAACTTGATCCATGATGCAACATCATTGTATGAGTTTGAGGGAGCAACGATTGTCCCATAGGCCCGGTACAATTGACAATGACTATCGGGATGGCCCCCATACTCGGATCATCATGATGGATTTCATAGTAGTGGATTGCATTAACAGCTATCAGGTAATTTTAAGAAGACCCTTTTATGATGAAGTTGAGGGCAGTCATTATCTGAAATTGAAGTTTCCGACCCGAGATGAGATTGAGGTTGTTTGTAGAAGCTAAAAGATGGCCATGAGTTGCTTTATTATCGTTTCAATAGAAACTTTGTGCATTGAAGAAGTATGAGCGAAGATGAAAAAAAGAAAAGGGGATGCAGCAGAAGCAGAGTCAGCTGATCCCCGACCTGAGGAGCCTACCCAATTGGTAACAGGAGATGAGCTGGAGCTAGTGGAGCTCTTTGGTCATGGGAAAATAATAAAGGTTGGGATTGGGCTGGAGCCAAACTTGAGGAGGCGGTTGCTCGATTTCTTGAAGGAGTATGCGTATGTCTTCACGTGGGATCACATAGACATTCTCGGAATTGACTCCGGGATCAGCAATCATCGTCTGACGATAGATCAATCCCATAAATCGATAAAACAAAAGAGAAAGATTTTCAGCTAGGAGCGATACAAGGCAATCTAGACACATGTTGAAAAATTAATGAAGAACGAGTTTATCAGGGAAGTTAAATACCTAGATTGGGTATCGAATGTGGTTTTGGTGAAAAAGGCTAATGTGAAATGGAGTATGTGCATGGATTTCACTGATTTGAACAAGGCCTGCCCAAAGGACGGCTTTCCACTCCCAAATATAGATTAGTTAGTGGACTCGACAACATGTCATGGATTACTCAGCTTTATGGATAACTTCTCGGGGTACAATCAGGTTAGAATGCAACCTGAAGATGAGGAGAAAACAACATTCATCACTGATCAGAGGTTGTATTGTTACAAAGTGATGCCCTTTGGACTGAAGAATACTGGGGCCACTTATCAAAGGTTGGTGAACAAGGTCTTCGAGCTGCTCATTGGCAAGACAATGTAGGTCTATGTTGACAACATGATCACAATGACTGCCCAACCAGAGGACCATCTGGATGACCTCAGAGGGATATTTGAGCTTCTGAGAAAGAACAATATGACGTCAAATATGGATAAATATGCCTTCGGGGTATCTTCGGGAAAATATTTAGGGTACATGATCAATGCACGAGGCATCGAGCCAAACCCACAAAAATCACGGCAGTGCTGGATCTGAAATCTTCGAGGACGGTAACGAAAGTGAAGAGCTTAACAGGTCGCGTGGCAACACTCAACCTGTTCATCTCTATAGTCATCGATAAATGCCATGTCTTCTTTCAACTAATTAAGAAGGCCGATAAAAAGGTCAACAAGACAAGTGAGTGTGAGGACTCGTGTAGGCACTGTATTTTTGCATGTGAGTCCCTATGATGAGTCTCATTTGGAGACACTACCTTTTTAGTTAATGATATTGCTGGAAACGATCGTCGGAAGGGAATCAGTGTTTCATTAGATTTTTATTCACTTGTTTAGCTCCAAGCTCGCTCGTTGGACCTCCGTTTTAAAGCACCTTTAGCCTAAAAAACCCAGAACCATTTAACCTTGGCCCAAACCCACTCACCAAACCAACACAACACCTAGCTTACCAAGACAAAACCCACGCCCACACCCACCTAGGCCCACACGCCCATGGCCTCTAAAATACACCCAAATTAAATTAAATGTTAATTAAATTAAATATTAACTAAATAAAATATTAATTAAGTCATTTACCAAATTAAATAAGACATAAAATATAATTATACCAATTAAAAATATTGTAACTTCCTAATCCAAAATATTATATACGAAATTAAAGAAATATTAAGCCTAATTAAAATCAATCATAACCAATTAAAAATATTGACTTCCTAATCTAACAAATTAAATGCCTAATTAACACCAATCAAATATTCAACATTTCTTATTCACCAAAATTTGTCCCCCCAATCAATCAAATCCTTTCCTTATTTGACACCAAATCCAATCTATTCCTTGTGAGACAAGGGGAAGCCCTAGCCCTTGTCTATATAAACAACCCAAAACCAAAGTGCAGCCCGAATTCCCCCTAGCTAAGACACACGGGAAAAACAACACAAAAAATAATAAAAACCTCTCTCTCTCCCTCTCTGAAAATGAAACAAGCAATGAAACCCTAAGAGCCATCTACACCAATCCACGGTTCACGTCCCTCTCCCTCAACCAAAAACCATATCGACACCTTGCAAATCCCTTAAAGTCACAGCCCACATGGACGTGAAACTACCCTCCACACGTTCAGCCAAGCCACATACAACACTCACAGCCGACCCTTGCCAATCACACATAGGAGCCCTTCACCCATAAGCCACCCTTCACTACACACATTAACAAACAAAACACACTTGCCCACTAATAGCAAGCTCCCTCGTTATTGCTAGCCTTTGACGTGCCCCCACTCAGCCCTCACTAACTCAGTCCACAAAAGCCCTTAGCATAAGTACATCACACACTCACAAGCGCGAAGCAGCCCCCAAACTGTCCTCAAATCAACGCACAATATAGCCATGAACCGCACCTATTCTCATCACAAACAGTCCCGAATTCACACTGCCTAAAAACACCGCAAATCAGCCCCTAAAACAGTCCCCAAAACTACCCAAAACTGCACCCCCAAAACCGCACAAAACAGCCTAAATTACCAAAAATGGTGACCAAAATACAGCAGCAAAACAGCAGCAAAAAGGAGTCAAAATAGTAGCTTGAGCAGCGAAACAAGGAGGTAAAACGCAAACCAGTAAACCAGAAAAGTTGAGGAGCTTTAACCCTTCCGATCTCCGTGAAACGCAAGTCCGAAAGTCGACGAAAAAGGTTAGACCTGAGGGTATTTTTCACACTTGTTTTCAGTTTTATCTTTATTATTTATTGAGTTTTGTTCGCATGATTACTATATTAAAATGCATGTTGTGGCCCTTGAGTAGATAAATATGCATGTATTATGAAATATTGTATGTTGTGGCCTTGGGATAAAATGAAAGATGTGTCAACTCTCGCGGTATATCGGATGGAAACCCGGACATAAATTTCATTGCCGATTCCGAATGGACGGTAGTATGATCTGTACTTGGGATACAACTCCACGTACCGCTTGAGTAAACGACCCATTCTTTTGTTTTATGTTGCTTTGATTTATTTATTATTCGTCATTTAAATTCCGAATGTTATTTGTTTGTGCTTCTGTGTCTATCAATGTGAAATTGCATATTTACCGTCATTTTGATATCGCATGCTAGTATCACTATGATTTGTTTGCATTTCTGTATTTATGAATGATTGCCGTTATAATGATGTATTTTTGAAAGCATGCAAACTTGGACATGGGTTCTATACAAATTTAGATGCAAACTTCATCTTTATGTATGTGAATTTAGGATTATTGTACACTTGGAAAAATATGTTGCTTAGGCTTGGTTAGATTATTGCACAAATCATTTTATTACAAGTGGCATAAGTAAGAGACCATTCCGAACCCAACGGTTTGAGGTCTTCCTTTGCGAGGGGTGAGTACGGCCTTAAATCTTTGTCCCGGTTCACACCGGGTGGTGACTCCATTATTCTCCGGTTTAGTCCCCCGCGGACTACTCTGTACTCCCAATCGGGCCGCGAGCCCGGAACAACATGCGTCGCCCAGTTTCTGTGTCCCACAACACGTTCCAATAACTCAAAAAGTACCTAGCCCAACCTCCACTGCTGGCTAAGACGATTATGGGTGAGTTGCTATTCTTGTACTTGGTTTTTTCTGAATATGATGTAGCTCGATATTAGTACAGGAAGTAGACAAAATACAGAAGCAATGCACGATACTAGTAAGGCCTTGCTGGATACGGAAGCTTGGTATCCAGCCTACGAGCTGGTGGTTTTATCCTTAGTCACTGCAGCGATGAAATTATTCCCTTATTTTAAAGCCTACCCCATCAGGGTATACACTGACCACCCGCTGAGACAGATATTGCATAAGTCAGAAACCTCATGTCGTCTAGTGAAATGGTTCATGGAACTCAGTGAGTATAACATATCCTACCTACCTATGGTGTCAATCAAGGGGAAAACACTGACAGATTTTGTCATAGTGGGGGAAGCAAAATGAGAGTTGTTCGTTGATGGTTCAGTCAGCACACAATGATGTGGAGTCGGGGTGATCCTCATAAGTAATGAAGGTGAGGAATTAAGCTATGTCTTGAGATTTACCTCCGAAGTAACTAATAATGAGGCAGAATACGAAGCCATTCTGGTCAGGCTGAGACTTTACAAGGCAGTTGAAGTAAGAGACGTGGTGGTAAAAAGCAATTCCCAGTTGGTCATTCAACAGCTGAATGATGAGTTTCAAGCTAGGGAACCAAACATGATAACTTATCATGCCGATGTGAAGAAGCTAATTGAAGGGATAAGGAACATGGTGTTTGAGCAGATCAGACGGGAGAACAACCAACATGCAGATTCTTTGGCTCGGCTTGAATCTTCCATCAAATCTAAGATTCCTTGGATCATACCGTTGGAAATTTTACAGCCAAAAAGTGTGGGAGCGTCCAACGTTATGAAAGCGGAAATCGAAGGCAGGCTGTCACGGATGGTCCTGATCAAGAAATATTTAGAAACAATGGACATGCCTGAGGAGAAGAAAGAGGCAAGGAAACTGAAATATCAATGTGCAAAATTTTGCTTGATAGATGGAGTATTGTACCAGAAGGGGTACACGATGACGTATTTAAGGTGTTTGGGACCCGATGAGGCTAATTATGTACTTAGAGAATTTCACAAGAGGTTATGTGGAAGCCACAATGGAGTTCAGTCGATTACCCACAAGGCACTTAGGCAATGTTTCTTTTGGGCAACAATGCATCAGGACGGGACCAAGGTTGCCCGGGCATGCGATGGATATCAAAGAAATGCCAAGGTACATCACCATCCGCCTGAGAAACTGACCACTTTGTCAAGTCCTTGGCCGTTTGCACAATGGGGATTGGATATTATTGGGCACATGCCTACAGGTCGGGGTCAATCAGAATTTACGATCGTGGCAATTGATTACTTCACCAAGTGGGTAGAGGCACAGCCGTTGTCTACAATAACTAAGAAAAAAACAATTGAGTTCGTCAGAAAAATATCGTTTACCGATTCGGGTTCCCCCGGGCTATCATCACGAACAACAAAAAATAGTTTGATAGCAAGAGCTTCAAGAAGCTCTGTGAGGACCTCCAAATTACTCTATAAAGCATTTAAAAAGATAATCAAAGATAATTATTACAGCAAGAATAAGTTTGACTGTCAGTTAAACTCTAAACAAGTTTCATTATTTATACATTTCATTAGTTTGTGTTTTCTATTATTTTCTATTACTTTGCTTGTACACCAATTCACTTTGAAAATCCATTTCAATTTCACTTCACTATATATATATATATATATATATATATATTATTTGAGATAGATGATACATTTTGTGTCCTTTTAATCTTGAGTTCTTCGCGTTATAAATGTTTCAAGTACTAAGCTTTAGTTTTGATGTTGCTTTTAGTACATTATTGAAGGCTTCTATATATGTTGATTGAACATGGATGTTTGGATTGGTGTGCACAAAATGCACTCTTGATTATGTTCTGGATGTTCAATAATTGTCTCAAATAGCATTTTACTTGTGGGGTCTACCGTGCAGATTGGAATGACACTAACTAGTCATTTCTCATCCTTCTTAAGTAGTCTTAAATTTTTGGAACTTCTAGGAACAACATGTGTATAATATCATAGGTAATTCATTGATGATATCCCTCGTGATATAATATCGCTTGATAGGAAGCTGTGAAGAAGTTTTTGGACCAAGATTTTTCTGGAGATGCACTGTTGTAGTTTAAGTGTGAGGTAAGTACTAGAATCAACTTCTTACATTACATTTTCTATTCTTTTGTTAGCTAAACAATTGAGAATCATAATTTTGAATCAACTTATGCCTTGTGCTTTCTACATGTTGAAATCATGTTGAGCGAAGTGCTGCATTATCAGCCATGGATTTGGTCTGCTGGAAATCATGAAATAGAGTACATGTCTTACATGGTAAAGTGCTAGACATATATCATTGAAACTTGTCATGTAAGTTGTTATTTTGAAATATAACTCTAACTTGATTTCATAGTCTATCGTGAATTTATATGTTTATTTTTATCTTTTTTATAAATATAACTTTAACTTGATTTTTATGTTTACAGTTCAATGGAAAACAATCTGTTCTCAAGATGAGATCGATGAAGTTCGTTCGGATTTAACATAATATGTTTCAGAACTCATTTAATATTTTTTTACCATTGTAGAATGATTGTAGTTTATAAGATATACCAGTTTTGGGTATAGTTAAGTTTAGGAAAAATATGTTGGAAGATATATAATATTTTGTTAATAACTACATGATAATTATGTATATTATACATGTTTTGTTTCAATTATCTAGTGTAATATTTATTTACATGACAGATAATACATGTTAACACTACATGACAAAAAATTAATTTCTGCCATTATTTCAATTTTTTAAAATATATTTAAATTTTCCTCCCAAAATTCCCGTTAAAATGAAAAAAATATAAATTGTTTCCTATGTAGAATTCTTGATAGAAACAAATATGTCAAAAAGATGTGTTATGAAAATTATAAATTTTATATCTCGCCTAAAATTCTTGGTAGAAATAAATCTATCATATTAATCTGTCATGTGTGTTGAAACCAACTCAGCACACCGAAAGCATGATGTAACATGCTAGTTGTATCACAGCAAGCTCAAGCTGTGAAGGAAGCGAGCAAGTTCTAGTTGGCAAAGAGTGTGTGTGACAGCAAGTGCCAAACCGCGTGGCACTGTTCACGCGGTTTGGGCACTATAAATTAGAGCCCCCAAGCCATTGTAATACACCCCAAAGTGTGAGTAGTAAGCTCCAAGTAGAGAGCTTGAGAGTGTGTGAGGTTTTTTTGTTAAGTTTCTAGTTGTAAACTTGTGTAATCTATTCTTGTAGTAATAGAAATACAATTCGGTTTTTCCTCAAATACACTCTAAAGTGATCGGTGAATCACAACAAGTGGTATCAGTAGCTTTGGTTCTTATTTGGGGTCGAAAAACTGAAGAACGGAGCTCGGTTCGGAAAATTCGGGTTCCGGCAAAGTTGTCAAACATCAACTTTGAGCATACCATCAGCTAGTTCACGTCGAGACGAGCACGGTGGTATTTTCCGGCGATCAAACAGAGGTCCAGAGAGCCCTCACGCGCCGCAGGCGCCTTCCAGAAGCCAGCCTATGCGCCGCCAGTCGCGCCACGCGCCACACGCGCATTCAGAGGTTGAAGACGATTACGTGGCCGCCACGTCAGCGCACAGTCAGCGCCTCATCAACATACAGTCAGCGCCTCATCAACCGCCATGTGTCTGCCACGTCAGCAAAACCGGTCCCACTTGCCACGTCAGCAGCCTGGTAAATTTCATTTAGCCCCCTGAAGTTTTGAAATTTATAGTTTTGCCCCAAAACTTTTAGGAATTTACAAATCAGCCCCTGTGTCGGATTTAGACCAACGAAGTGTCTATTCAACCATTTTCGACCGTTCCGGACGCAACAGTGACCTCGGATTTGTGAAATTCAGCCTCAATTTTATTGTATTTATATTTTAAACTTTAAAACTTAAAATGGAAATTGGAGATTCGTCTTCTGGTGCAATGATTAAACTAGCTGCAACTAATTACTCCCTCTGGAGACCTCAGATGATAGATTTCTTGTATTGCAAAGATTTGTTTGATGTCATCGAGTTGAAGGGAGTGAAACCAGAGTCTGTTAAGGAGTATGACTGAAATAAACTCAACAACAGAACTTTGGGTCAGATTAGGCAGTGGATCGGTCACAGTGTCTTCCACCACGTAGCACATGATTCAGATGCTTACGGGATGTGGATAAAACTGGAAGACATGTTCCAGGCCAAGACAGCTCGGAATAAAGCCTTGTTAATGAGGCGTTTGGTGAACCTGAAGCTACGGAGTGGAACTTCTGTTGCAGAACACACCAACGAGTTCCAGAGCCTGGTGAACCAGTTGTCTGCAGTAGACATGTAGCTGGGAGATGAAGTACAAACCCTCTTACTACTCAGTTCCCTTCCTGATAGCTGAGAGACATTGGTGGTTACTCTCAGCAATTCCGCTCCAGGAGGTAAAGTTACCATGCCTATGGTAAAAGATGTCCTGTCGAATGAGGAGTCCAGGAGAAAAGATGTTGGCTCAGAACAGACAGAAGCCTTCGTCACAGAGACTCGAGGAAGACATCAAGGAAGAGATGGAGAGAGAGACAGAAGCACAACCAGGGGTAGATCCTCAGATGGAAGGAAGCCTACATATAAGTGCTACCATTGTGGCATTGTAGACCACCTAAAGAAGAATTGCCGAAAACTGCAACGAGAGTAGGGACAAGGCAATCACCAGCCGAAGAATGACGAATGAGAGACACTAGTCGTTGTCCAAGCAGATGTAGCAATATGCTCCATACAGGAAGAGACATGCCTTCACAACGCAACTCAAGATGTTGAGTGGGTGGTAGATACTGCAGCATCCTACCACGTCACTCCTCACAGGGATTTCTTCACAACATACAAAGCATGAGACTTTGGAGCAGTGAAGATGGGAAATATCAGTTCCTCTGGGATAGTAGGATTGAGTGATATTCAGTTGCGGACAAATGTCGGGTGTACATTGACCTTGAAGGATGTCTTGCATGTTCCAAAACTTCGGCTGAATGAACTCTCGGGGATAGCTCTTGACAAACAGGGCTATGACAATCACTTCAGAAATGGCACTTGGAGAATGACGAAAGGTGTCATGGTTGTCGCCCGAGGACATGCTTGCGGCACACTATACAACACTCATGTGAAGATTTGTGCAGACAGCCTCAATGTAGCTGAAAAAGAGGCTTCTCAAAATCTGTGGAACCGGAGACTCGGACACATGAGTGGGAGCTGGTTGTCTACCCTGAACAAGAAGGAACTTACCAAAGATGCTGCACGAGGTCCTTGCAACCACTACTCGATTAGTAAGCAACACAGAGTCTCGTTTAATTTCTCTTCAGAGAGAATATCAGAGTTGCTCAGTCTGGTGCACTATGATGTTTGTGGTCCCTTGGAGGTTGATTCATTGGGCGGTAACAAGTATTTTTTGACTTTCATTGATGATGCTTCTCGGAAAATCTGGGTGTATTTCCTCAAGACGAAGGATCAGGTCCTAGATCAATTCAAGCTGTTCCACGCCATGGTAGAGCATGAAACAGGGAAGAAGCTGAAATGCCTTCGCACAGACGATGGAGGCAAGTACAATTCCAGAGAGTTCGAAGCCTACTCCTGAAGACACGGGATTCGACATGAGAGAACTGTTACACACACACCACAACATAATGGTGTCACTGCGAGAATGAACCGCACCATTATGGAGAAAGTCAGAGGAATAATCAGTATGGCTAAGCTGCCAAAGCCATTCTGGGGAGAAGCTGTTCGTGCTGCCTGTTACCTGATCAATAGATCACCAACTGAACCGTTGAACTTGGAGATTCCGGAGAAAGTGTGGTCTGGTAAGAATCCCTTCTACACTCACCCTAGAGTATTCGGTTTTTTAGCCGTTGCACATGTATCCAATGAGCTCGGGAAGAAGCTCAATGCAAGGACAACTCCATATATATTCCTAGGCCATGGAGATGAAGAATTTGGATACAGACTATGGGATCCGAAGTGAAGATGGTCATCAGAAGCCAGGAAGTAGAGTTTCTTGAAGACCAAACAATTGAAGACATTGAAATGCCCAGAATGTCTTCCAATTCCAGTGCCAACAGAAATCCAGACCCAGCACCAACACGATTGGCCACAGATATGGTGCACGAGGAAATTCCAGAAGCAGAACCAGATGAGGCAGATAGAGATGTTGAGCAGGGGGAGACACAGCCTGTTCCATCGGAGATTACAGAAGAAAGTGTTGAGCATGGGGAGCCGCAACCCACTCCACTAGAAGCTACAAGATCATTCACAGAGATGGATGATGACAAACCTCATGAAACCAGTGGACCTCAGACAAGAAGATCTGAGAGAGGCAGGATTCCATCAACCAGATATCCGGGATCCGAATATATTCCGCTTACTGATGTGGGGGAGCCAGAGATTTTCCCAAAGGCAAGAAGGCACTGAGGAACAAATGGGTGAAGAAACATGGCAGCAAAACTGTGCAGAGACACAACAGAAGATTACTGTGCAGAGACACAGTGGATTGTACTATGCAGAGACATAGCAGGAGAATACTGTACAGAGATGCAGTGAAGTGTGATGTGCAGAGACACAGCCGACATGTCAACAAAGGAACGGTAGTTACCCGAGACAAGCTAGAGTTGTGCAGAGACATAACCGGGATAGCTGTCAGATAACGATTGTTTCAGATACAGAGAACTGCGATTGGCTTGATCCCAACTCAGGGTACGTAGGCAGTCATTCAGATGCAGCCAGGGGAGGATCCTTTTGGAGGATCCGGTTTAGATGATTGATGGTCAGCTCAGATTTTGGTCAAATCTTCAACGAGGGGGAGATTTGTTGAAACCAACTCAGCACACCGAAAGCATGATGTAACATGCTAGTTGTATCACAGCAAGCTCAAGCTGTGAATGAAGCCAGCAAGTTCTAGTTGGCAAAGAGTGTGTGTGATAGCAAGTGCCAAACCGCGTGGAACTGTTCACGCGGTTTGGGCACTATAAATTAGAGCCCCCAAGCCATTGTAATACACCCCAAAGTGTGAGTAGTAAGCTCCAGGTAGAGAGCTTGAGAGTGTGTGAAGTTTTTTGTTAAGTTTCTAGTTGTAAACTTGTGTAATCTATTCTTGTAGTCATAGCAAGTGCCAAACCGCGTGGCACTGTTCACGCGGTTTGGACACTATAAATTAGAGCCCCCAAGCCATTGTAATACACCCAAAAGTGTGAGTAGTAAGCTCCAAGTAGAGAGCTTGAGAGTGTGTGAAGTTTTTTGTTAAGTTTCTAGTTGTAAACTTGTGTAATCTATTCTTGTAGTAATAGAAATACAATTCGATTTTTCCTCAAATACACTCTAAAGTGATCGGTGAATCACAACAATGTGTACATGACCCATTTTTTGACAGATTTGTTTCTGTCAAGAATTATTGATAGATAAAATTTATCAAAAATTTATAAAAAACTCTTGATAAAAAAAAAAATTTATCATAAAAATCTGTTAAGAATTATTGACTGAAAAAAAATCTGTCATGAATTCTTGACTCCCTTATTCTTAACACTTAAGAAACCCATTTTTTTGATAGAACAGATACTGTAAAAATAACCAGTTTTTCTAATAAATCAATTGTTGATTCTCAGAAAAACACAACGCGAATCTGGCAAATTCAGCCACAAAAAGCCAAATACATGCAATCTAATTCCAGATCAGCTGCCATGCACGGTCCATGGCATATACCAAAAATGATGCTATCATATTTATTTATTTAATAATTTAATAATATATTACCATTCTATAAGATATTAAAAAAATAATTTTATTTAATATTATATAATTATTAATTTATGTACGTGTATGGACCAAAGAATCTACCCATCTTATGGACAGACCAAAGAAACTTTAGTGAAGATGAGACAAAATTCAGTGCAAAACCTCCAAGTTTCTTCAAATCGTCATCTCAAACGTCACTTAATCAAATTAAAACCCCTATTTAAAACCTCATCCCATTTGCAGCCTCAACATATCAAAATCACAGGCCTGCCAATCAAAAACAACAATGCAGCAACAGCAAGAGCAACCCCACTTTCTCCTCATAACGTTTCCAGCTCAAGGCCACATAAACCCTGGCCTTCAGTTCGCCAAGCGTCTTGTACGCATTGGCGCACGTGTCACCTTTGTCACTACCGTCTCCGCCCACCGCCGCATGACCAATAATAATACCCCTACCCCCGACGGCTTGTCGTTCGCTACCTTCTCCGATGACTACGACGACGGAGTTAACTCCAAACAAGATGATCCGGCATACCGCATGTTGGAATTCAAGCGTCGTGGTTCCGAAATCCTAACTGAGCTCATCGAGGCTAGTCGAGACCGGGGCGGTCTTCCTGTTACTTGCTTGGTTTACGGTCTACTTCTCGCATGGGCTGCACAAGTTGCGCGTGCACTTCACCTCCCGTCGGCGCTTCTCTGGCTTCAACCCGCCCTGGTTTTCGACGTTTATTACTATTACTTTTACGGATACGGTGATGTTATTAAAGAGAAGGCTAGTAATGAATTGATAGAGTTACCGAGACTGCCGCCACTCATCACTGGCCGCGATCTTCCCTCTTTCATTGACCCCACAAAGTCAACTTCTTACTCTTTCATATTACCAGCTTTTAAAGAACAAATGGAGACAATTGTTGAAGAAACCAACCGAAGAATTCTCGTTAACACATTCGATGCATTAGAGCCTGAGACCTTAAAAGCCATCGATAAGTTCAATATGATCGCAGTCGGACCATTACTACCTTCAGCGTTTGTTGAAGGAAAGGATCAGTCAGATGATATTTGCTACGGAGGCGATCTTTTCAAGAGCAGTTCAAAAGAGTGTTATATGGAATGGCTAAGTTCAAAGCCAAAATTATCTGTTATCTATGTATCTTTCGGAAGCATTTGTATTTTGGAAAAGCGTCAAATGGAGGAAATTGCACTCGGGTTGCTGGAAAGTGGCCATCCATTCTTGTGGGTCATTAGAGGAAAGGAAAACAAAGATATAGAAGAAGCAGAAGATCTGCTGAACGACTATAAGGAGGAACTGAATGAAAAGGGAATGATAGTGACGTGGTGTTCGCAAGTGGAGGTTCTATCACATGCAGCGGTGGGGTGTTTTATAACGCACTGTGGGTGGAATTCGAGCTTAGAAAGCTTGGTTTCAGGTGTGTCTGTGGTGGCGTTTCCTCAGTGGACGGATCAAGGGACAAATGCGAAGATTATTGTGGACGTTTGCAAAACTGGAGTAAGAGTGAATGGTAATAAAGAAGGGATTGTGGAAAGGGATGAGATTAAGAGGTGTTTGGAGTTGGTGATGGGACAAGGAAATGAATTCAGAATAAATGCTTTGAAATGGAAGGATTTGACAAGAGAAGCTGCTAAACAAGGTGGCTCTTCTGATAACAATCTCAAGGCTTTTGCTGATGAGTTTAGCACCTAGAATGCACGCTAGGTTTTTTTTCGTTTCATTTGCGATATATAATAATAATCATATACTAATTAATCACTAAGCTTAGAACGTGTTAAGGCTGTTTTTCGTTTTAAGAAAAATTCGGGAAAATCACTCATCAAATAAATCTCCATCAATTGTGAATTTGTTTGGTTTTGTTGGGAACCAAATACAAATTTGGCAAAAGATATAAACAACAGACAAGACAAATGATTTAACGTGGTTCGTCGAAATGGATCCAACCTACATCCACGGGCACAAGGGAAAATGAAACTTTTATTACCGGCTCGGGTCTGACCGACCTCTTTTCTTTCTCTAACTCGGGATTCTTTTGCTCTTTATTACAAATTACAAATTCTTGTGAATAAAATTGCTCAACCCTCTACAATGAACTCTCAAACCCTTTATATACTAAGCCAAAATACATTGTTACGCTAACTTCGTGGCGTCACCCACGTTACCAAGCCATTATTGCCTAGGTTATTTTCCCCAATTACCCTACGGATTATAGCACGGCTGTCTGACACCCCTAAAACCTGCAACCTGAATCTCCTTAAATCATATCACTTTTGGTAACTGCTACACGTTATGCCACAATGTCAGCCTGTATCCTAACCACTCCCACGCGATAGCGTGTGTTAGTCAATAAACTTGCAGCTCTGCTCTGTCCTATCAGTCGCTGGCCTACTTATATTTTTATCGATGCTCGGGAGACCCAAATTTCTGTTTAGGGCTTATGTCGTCCGAACTTGAATATAATGTCATTACCCTGACCTACCTGCTCGGGTCAGCAAGTTGAGATGATCGACTATAAACTGAAATGATCGATCTGCCCTACCAGGTTGGCTCGGTGCTGAGACTTCTACTTTCCTCACTTTTCTAGGTCAGGTCGGGTTTGAATCGTCCCTCATGTCCTTCTGCACCTCGAGCTCGGGCCCATTTATCTGACCTCTCATCCTCATAAGAACCTTGGACCTCCATCTGTTTAAATAAAAACCCAAATATACCCCTCTTCAGGCTCTAAAGTTTCTCGAGGGAGAAAGTCACCATCAACATCTGTCCCATAGTTCTCGGTGTTAATGAATTGGTGAGTTGATGGCGAGAACTATGAAAAGATGGTGATTTTCTCTTACGCTGATGTTCAATTTTGATCAAGTCTAGAATCTCAAGTCTACCCACCTCACAGTGGGTTCAACAATCTGCAAGCATCAATGCTCTTTGTGAAAATCCACGTCGGATTCGTAATCCTGATCCAACATCTCTGCTTATGAGCTATAGCTTGGTTATCTCTTCCACTAGGCCTTTTCTGACTGAAAATGTTGACCTGAACTAACTCTGGTCAGTCTACTACTTGACTTCCCCGCTTGAAAAAGCTCATCTTATGCCATCTCGGGATGATGTACGCTCTTAGCATGTTGTGACCCCGGAAGTGGATGATATGCAAAGATCTGCAAAACCAAACATAGGTCACAAGAGAGACCTCGGGCTGTCATACAGCAAAAGAGCCTCGGCGGGACGTAATCCAGCCTCGAGCCGATCTGACAAAGAGAAGCATTAGGGGAAGATTCTGACCCCACGCTATCTAAGTCTCTTGGCTGCAAGAGAATGAACCTTCTTTGCGCCAACACACAGCAATAGGGCCTCAGCGGGACGTAACTCGGCCTCGAGCTGATGTAAAAACTTGGCCACAAGGGAATGTACCTTCCTTGTGCCACCATCACATGGTCATGTGGGAGAAACACCAACCTCATGCCAACGAAGATAAGAAGGCCCTTGTGGGACGTAACCTGACTCCGAGCCGATGTAACAACTTGGATATAAGGGAATGTATCTGCCTTGTGCTACCAATATAGCCACGGCGGAATGAATGCATCCCCGAGTTATCAATCAAACCGGCCCCAAGAGAAAAAAACACATTCCTTGTGCCACCAACATGGTCGCAGGGGAACGAATGCAGCACTGAGCCATCAAGTTTCTACGACTTAACCGCGAGGGAAGATTTTCAACCTCTGGAAAACACAATGGAGATTGGAAAAGGCGTCCCGCTTTAAGTCATCCACCAAAAACAAACCAAATATAACAACAAGACAAAGCAAAAATGAGGGTGATATATCACATACCCCGTGCAGACCCAAAAGAAACAACAATTGAGTCTGAGACAACGTCCTTGTTGGACAATTATGACCCATAGCATCACTATTTGTACAGAACATGGTGCTGTTGTACAAATTAACTATGTGACAAAGGAAATTGCTCTTTTATCATTTGTAATTAGATTACCAGGATATATAAATGATAAAAGTCCATATGATTAGTTCCGGATTGATAAGATATGAGACAATATCAATCCATGAAGGTTTAATCATTAAAACATCCATAGTCAGAGTATTATCGAGATTAGACATCGATAATGCTGAAAAGACTAGTATTGCACTTGTGCGTGTTATGGGAGCATAAGGACATAGTTCTCATATATTTGGGTATTGGATACTCATGCAAGTGTAATAGGAGGTTGTGTTTACCGATGGTACGGAAATAGCTTCGCTTTGGATAGACCCATCGGAATCCATTGGTAGTGAATGTGTGTCTATGGAAGTCCGAATCAGGGTAGGTGTATTTGGTCTTAACCTGAGACTTGCATTGCTAATACTTGCGACAATCAATATACTTTGGTTTTGGTCGTCCAGGGCTTTAACAGGTTCTGTGTACGCCTCTTCTGGGTATATTGAGAATCGTAGTGTATTGGGTATGATGTCAAGATGGAAGTATCACTCCAGTCATAGTGGAGATGATGGTCATGTAGGATACAGAACTAATATTCTTTAGTACTGCAGTCATCAGGATAAATGACTAGGTCATGATTATCCGATTATAGAGACTAGTTACCAGAGATCCGACATGTGCTTCGTACGGGGCATACACAATTCCAGCCCCAGACCTAGCACGTGACATTAGATACTGGATCTCTATACACAATACTACGTATACTACGCCTGATATAGATTACATATTCCTTTAAGAATATTTCTGGAGAATTGGGTAGGCACAGTGCTTTGCTAGAAGGCAATCATGTCTTGTAAATCGGTAAAAATGTAGTACTAGGTATGTACGTGTTCGGATAGTCCGACGACCGGATTTACTGCCAACATATCTGGGGATCTCATGGGTCACTTCCCGAAGATTCACCGATGATGTATGACTCGCACATAATTAATCTGAGATTAATTAGTAGAGAGAGAGAAAATTAATTTAGGATTAATTACGGAGAATTTTATCTCGGATAAAATTCGTATAAAAGAGAGAGAACGATTAATTTGGAATTAATCGATAAAATAATATATTCGATATATTAGAAGAAATTAGATTTCGACGCGGAATTAAAATTGGATTTTAATTCGGGCGAACGAGTTAATTTAGAATTAATTCGCTAGCGACGTGAATAGTAATTTTGCTAGGCATAATTATTTAATTAAATTTGATTTAATTACGTCGCAACGGAAAATTCGTTAATTCAGAATTAGCGAACCCGAGCCCGGGAGTGTTTGCGGGGCCACTCGCATTTCGAATCAAGTGAGGCCCACAAGTCACATCACGCGTCACATCATTAGTCATTCTTGTGATATAAGTCACATCAACTTTGAGTGATGTGATGGTTGTCACTTATGAGTGATTGATGGGGGTGGTTGAAGGCTTTAAAGCCTTGTACCATTTTTCTTGGAAAGTGGGATTTGGTAAATGGTTATTTGATTTTTTGAAAATCAAAACACAACCAACTCATCACTTCTCTCTTCTCCTCTCTTCGTCATTCGGCCAAGAGGCAATTTTTCTTTTTTGGTTCTCTTTGCCGAGAATCACATTGAGTAATAGGGAAATTTTGTGGCAAAAATTTCCAAGTGCTAGCACACCAAATGAGTCTCACAAAGGTGATAGGGAAAACCATTCATGAGCATGGAATCTCAAAACAAAGCTTGGAGCTTGGAGAGCACAAAGAGGAAGCTTGGCCGAGAGTCATCCATGGAGGAAAAGCTTGAAGAAATTTTTTGTGTTCAACAAATCGCAAATCCGTTCATTGTAAGTATGATTCCGCCATACTTCTATTGTATTCACATTATTTTCATTGCTTGAATGATCTTGGGACTATAGTAGAAACCCAGCAATGGTATCAAGAGCCTTGTTTAAGCATGAAATTGATTTAGGGTAAAATTTGGGTAAAATGATTTGAGCATGATTTAATGAAATTGATTGTTTGAGTATACTTGAATGATGATAACATAGTGTTATGCATGATCAATTTGATGATGAAAATTGAATTGGATCAATTTTTCCCCAAAAACTAGGCTTGGCCGAAGTTTGATGTTGCCGTAAGGTCATGATAATTTTGTTTTTTGATCATTGGATGGATGAGTTGAAAGACTTGGGAAATGTTGATTTAGGATTTAATTGGATTGAAATCGAAATCGAACAAAAAATCCCCAAATTGCCGTGACCAATTAGCATGGAAATGAATTGATTTTTTGATTCAATAATGTTGGACATGTATTGATGATGATAAGCAAGATTAATAAAGTAAATTGGTATTTTGGAAATGTTAATTTGACTAATTAATTATGGCTATACACTTTAATTAATTAAATTGTGAGATTTGGAATTTTGGAAATTTAATTAGTTGGCTTAAATTTGGAATTGGGCTAATAAAGTTGTATTTGGGCTTAATGGGCTTGGTTGGGCTAAGTATGGTTTAGGAGAATTGGTTGGATCCAATTGGGCCTAAAACCATTTCCATAAAGTCCAAATATGATTAAATGGGCCTTTAATATTTTAATTGGGCCTAATGGGCCTAAATTGATTTTTGGCAAAAGGATGATTCCTTATTGGGCTTTGTTTGCCAAAGTCCATGCCTTATAAATTAATTGAAAGCCCATTGGACTTTAATTAAATTGACATTGGATGTTAATTGGGCTTTGAGACCCGTAAAGATTAGATTTAGAATCTAAGTCGCAAAGGCTTATTAATAAAGTGTAATTATTTAATTTGGAATTAAATAAAGAATTAGTATTGAATACAAATTAAATTGGATTTAATATTGTAGTTTAATATAATTCAAGAATTCGTACTTTGAGTATTTATTCTTAAAACGAGTTGGACTCGCGCAAATCAAATCGTTGTTTGAACATTGGATGGTCATTAATTTCAGATTAATTAATTGGATTATATTGATTGATAACATGCTTTGTGTGAATACATGGATGTGATGTATGAATAATGTATATCAGATAGATATTAGATGGGTGAGGGCAATTTTGGAAATTGTTGTAATAAAATTAGAATTTATTAATTGGACCTGCGTGTCCAGCCTATTACCTCTTGACTCTTGTATTTCTCTTCTCACCTATTCCCCTCAATGTAATGAGGTTTCTTTAGAAGTGTTATGTAATTGGGTAGAAGTAAGATTTGTGCTAGCGGGAGAGAGGAAATGAAGAGATTTGTTCTAGGAACAAGTGTTTTAAATATCCATCCGCATATCATTATTAATTTATTTTACGTGCCTTATTATGTTTTTAGAATGCATGTTTAAGGGTATATGATGAGACCTAATCAAAGATAATTAATTGGTTGCCAATTACGTAAAAAACCCTTAACATATATTAAGCGTTTTTCCTTCCATTGAATGATTCATTCTCAAGATCCAAGATTGGCACTGGTTTGTTGGCCAAAGTCAAGACCTTTGTCCATCGCGGATGTGTTTGAATCATGAAGGCTTTGTTCCATATCGCATGTCTTGTCCAAGTTGTGATTTGTTGGCCAAAGTCAAGATCACTTCTTGTCCATCGACATCAATTACGAAGCTTTCCAAGGTCAATGGGTCCCGCTTAACTGGAATCATTAAGTTTGTTGTGTCAAAGCCAAGGCTTAATTGATTCAGAGGAAAAAAGTTATGAAATATATTGGATATATTGGCATATATTAGATATATGTTTCGGACTTGGATGTCCACCTACTGGATCTAGGAATTGGATGAGATCCAATTGATCTTAGAGATATACCTAGTGAAATATCATACAGCTTGTTGGCCAAAGTCAAGGTTGTGTGTTATTTAACGGGATCCTAGCCCACTAGGAAACAAGGTTTCCCGAGTACTCAACAGAGGGTTAGAGGCTCGCCGAAAAATAGTGGGAGACAAATATTAAATTTGTAATTTCGTTTAGATACTTGCCAATACGCGCTCATTTCAATTTTTCGTCAATACATAAATATATTAGTTGGACTAATATTTAATCGTTGTTTTAAATTAAACAGTTGGACTGTATTCAAACTACTTCAATTTATAGTTGATTATATAATTGGATTATAGTAATCAATATATTTGAATTTAACCAATTAAATTATAGTTGATTATATAGTTAGACTATAGTAATCATTATATTCAATAGTACCTGAAATCGTTGATTGGATAGTTAGACTATAGCAATCAAGATAACTGAAAGATTAGCGTTTAAAACATACACCTGGGTAAAAATGTCATTAAACAGCTTTAATTTTCAGAATTGGGAATAATACCTCAGGATAGTTGTAGGCACTGCATTTTGCATATAAGTCCCTATGATGAGTCTCATTTGGAGACACTACCTTTTAAGTCACGGAAGTCGCGGGAAACGATTGTCGGAAGGGGAAATTCAGAATAAGTATGTCATCGGATTCAATTTGCATGTTCAATGCTTTCGTTCGTGCTGCGTTCGTGAACACGTTCGAACGTCAAGTAGATTGCGGGCGTTCGTGCAGCGTTCGAATCTGCGTTCGAACGGTGTCGGTACTTCTAGTTTTGCTGCTAGCCTCACGCCCAAGCCCAATTAGCCCACCAAAACCCACCCAAAAATAATTAAAACATTTAAAATATTTCACAAATTAAAATAATATCCTTCCTAAATTAAATAAATCAAATAAAATCTAAATAATCACATACTAAAATAACATATCCACTTACCTAACAAAACAAATCATCTACCAAATTAAATAAAAAAAATAAACAAATCAAATAAACCTATTCCTAATTTAAACAAATCATGTCCCCAATTAAATATTTTTTCCTTGTGTGACACTAATTAAATGACATCTCTTTAATACGCAAATCTTATTCCTTTTCAAACATGGATTCACCCTACCCTTTGCCTATAAAAGAAACCAAAATCCAACCCTTAGAACCCCTAGCTCATTCACACAAAAATTCCTAGAATTGACGCATAACACAAGCCATAAGCAACAAAGAATTCTCTTTTCATTCCTCACTCTCTACAACCAAAAACCACCCTTAAAATAACCCCTGCATCCACCGAAAAATAGTAGCCCAAATACCTTAAAACAGTAGCCTAAATCACCAAAAACAGTGAACAAAAACTGCACTTTAAATCCCTTAAGATTACTGTACAAAACAGCAGCCCCTAATCCCTCTAGAAACCACAAAACAGCCCCTTAATCAACAAAAATTGTGACTCAAAACAGCAGCAAAAACACCAGCGAAACGGAGTAAAGACAGCGGTCCAAACAACGAAATAGCGAAAGGAAGCAGTGGACCAGTGAACCAGATGAGTTGCGGAGCGTTAACCCTTCCGACGATCGTGTACCGTATGTCCGAGAGGCGATTTAAAAGGTTAGACCTGAGGGCACTTATATTATTCATTTTTATTCATCTCTTAATTGTTTTATTTATTTTCTTCACATGAGAGTCGCTTGTGGATGTGTGTTGTGACCCTTGAATGAATGGGAAATATGTCGTCTCTGGCGGTATATAGGATGAAAACCTAGACGTAAATTTCATAGCCGAATCCGAATGGACGGTAGTGCGGTCTGTACTTGGGATACAACTCCATGTACCACTTGAGAAAACGGCACATATCTCGCTTCATTTTATCTTGATTGTTTATTATCCGTATTTTATTATTCCGCCATTTAATTTCCGTACGATTATTTGTTTGTGTATTGATGATATAATGCGCATGGGCTTAGTATGTTGGTCTAAAGGTTCTCTATTTGAGGGAAGAAAAGTCCAAAAGGCTACCTTTACGACAAAACTTTGCCGCGCTGGACAAAGTGTGTTGGATTGAACGTGAGATATGTTCAATCGAGTATACGAAGTCCTACATTGTTGTCTTTATTTTATATGCATTGTGATGTAATGCACATGGGCTTAGTATATTAGTCTAAAGGTTCTCAATTCAAGGGGAGAAAAGTCCAAAAGGCTACCTTTAAAACAATACTTTGCCGCGCCGGACGAAGTGTGTTTGATTGAATGTGAGATACGTTTAATCGGACATACAGAAGTCCACATTATTGTCTCATTCATTTTTATGCATTATGATGTAATGCGCATGGGCTAGCTAGGGTGGATTAAAGGTCCTCTATTAGAGGGAAAATGCCTAAAAGGCTACCTTTACCACGATGTTTTGCCGCGCCTGATGAAGTATGTTTGATTGAATATGAGATATGTTTAATCGGACATATGGAGTTCCACATCGTTGCTTTATTTACGCATGCATTGCATTCTTGTGCGCATGGGCTAACTAGGGTGGATTCAAGGTCCTCTATTCGAGGGAAAATGCCTAAAGGCTACCTTTACCATGATATTTTGCCGCACCGGACGAGGTACACCCGATTGAATGGGAATAAGTTCAATCGGGCACACAGGGTCCTACATTGTGGATTTCCTTATCTATGTATGTGTCGCGTCATCTATCATGCATCAGGTCTGGTCCCGTTCGAATGCGTTCTCAAACACTATACGAACGTGAACCTTCTGTTTACCGTTCGAACGTATTTACGAACGCTACTCGAACGCACATGAGTTTTCTTCGTTTTATCATGCATCAGGTCTTGTCCCGTTCGAATGCGTTCTCGAACGCTATACGAACACAAACCTTCTGTTTCCCGTTCGAACGCGTTTACGAACGCTACTCGAATGCGCATGCATTTTGTTTCATCAGGTCTTGTCCCGTTCGAACGCGTTATCAAACGCTACACGAACGAGAACCTTCTGTTTACCGTTCGAACGTGTTTACGAACGCTACACGAATGCGCATACACTGAACTGATTCCTTTTCATCACATTTCATGCATAATCGCTTCTTAGGTGGTTTCTCTTGTATCATGTAATTAATCATACCATTCCATTATTGATATTTTCACTGTTATCATCTATTTGTATCCCCGCATTTATCTATTTGATGTGTTCATGAGATGGTGTTCAAGCATGATTAGGTCTTTAGGATGTTATTTCTCAAGCATGATTTAGCCATTAGTATGTTATTCCTCTATGCATGATCTTGTTATCTCCTTTCGCAATAGGTGTTTCTTTATGTTTATGCTTAGGTTGTTATTTATCTTTCGTGTTTGATGATTCAATATGTTCATGAGATTATTGTGTGATATCGTATGTTTGCCGTTATGATGATTACTTTCATGCATGTGAACTTAAAAGTAGAATACTCTTGGAAATATGTTGCGTAGATTCGATTAAATTATTGCACAAATTATTTCATTACAAGTGGCATAAGTAAGGGACCATTCCGAACCCAACGGTTTGAGGTCTTCCCTTACGAGGGGTGAGTGCGGCCTTAAATCATTTTCCTGGTTCACACCGGGTGGCGACTCCATGTTATTTCTCCGGTTTAGTCCCCCGCGGGCTACTCCGTACTCCCAACCGGGCCGCGAGCCCGGGACAGCGTCGTCCAACATCCGTGTCCTACAATAGTCCTAGGAACTGAAGAGTTACTTTATTTGATAGAGAAACATCTCGGGCCTAAGCCTAGAGTTGAGCAAATAGTAGAACATGATATTTGGAAGATTCATGTGATGATAACTTTAGTACTCAATCATTTATGCTTGATGCAATGATACTTTAATTCCGTCGTCAGAATAAAGGATTAGATCCTTGTACCATGATGATGAAATTAAATATATTCATAGATTTATTCTTAAATGTTAGAAGTATAAATTGCTAAAAGAAGCTCTTTTGCTCACGTATGTCAGAGAGTACATCTGTCGAGCACTAGGTGTCACAGATGATTGCTGACATCGATCAGCTAGGTTAGATGGGCATTACCTACGTGGCTGAGACTACAAAAGATTTGATCTTATAGTCTCTACCCGAAAGCTGGGACAGATTCATTATGAACCAAGAGAAAACTCTTGGAGAGTTGTATGGCTATGCTCTAGGAGGCAGAGCCATAGCTTCTAAAAAAGACAAAGGCAAAATCATCAAAGTCTTCTGGTAAGACAAATGACATATCCCAAGATGTCTGCCTAAACTGTGGCAAAATGGGTCACTGGAAGCGTGACTGCCGTATGGACAAGGAAGACGTGAAGGAAGAGGAGACGGGGCAAGGCTCCGGCTTCAAGTATGTTTGTTATAAACATGTTCACTATTAGTTTCAAAATTGGATTTTGATACTAGATGTGGTACATAAGATATGTACTGATGTGTGGAATATGCTAATTAGCAGGATACTGACTTCAGATGAGATTGATCTGCGGAACGGAAACGGGACGAGAGTCGCTGTTTCAACCGTAGAAACCTAAGTTTAGGAACTACCCTTAGGGTGTGTACTTAAATTAGAAAACTGTTAAAATGTACCTAGTTTGACTAGAAATATTATCTCTATATCAGGGTTTAACCCGTTGCGGGAATACCTTTATATTCTAGAACACTAAAGTGTTTTATTTTATAAAGATGATATTGAGATAATCACATTAGATGTGAATAACAGTATTCATATTTTGAATATAAATGAATCTCAAACGTATGACATGACAAACAAATAGCTCAAACTGAATTAATCAGATGAGACTTATAAGTGGCATTGTTGTCTGGGACACATTAAACAAGATTCGTATATCCACACTTTCGAAGAGTGGATACGAGGACAGATTTGATTCTATTCAAATGATGTCTATGAATCTAGTTTATTAGGCAAAGTGCCTAAGACACATTTTTACTTGGTAAAAGTGCAAAAGCCACCGATCTGTTAGCCCTCGTTCATAGTGACATAAATGGGCCCATGTCTAGCTAGGCTAGAGGTGGATATGAAAACTTCGTAACCTTTACGGATGTGGCATCGCGTTATGGTTATGGGTTTCTTTTGAAACACGAATCGGAAACTTTTGATAAATTCAAAGAGTTTCGACACGAAGTATAAAAACAGATCGGCTAAAGTATTGAATCGTCACGGTTAGACCATTGTGGAAAATACTTAAGCAATAAGTTTCTTAATTACTTGAAAGAGTATAATATTCTTTCAATGTGGACTCTTCACGGAACACCTCAATTTGAGGGTGTGTCCGAACAGAGAAACCGAACTTTGTTGGATATAGTAAGGTTAATCATGGGTCGCTCTGAGCTACCATTTTCCTTCTAGGGATACGCATTAAACAGTGCAAAACTTATTTTGAATAAGGTTCCATGAAAATCTGTTTGATAGACTTCATATTAGATATGAACAGGAAATAAATCGGGTTTTCTTATTCCTGAAGATTTGGGAATGCTGGGCATATGTTTGGATGATACCAAACTAAAACCCAAATCGGATAAGTGCCTAATTTGTAGGTTATCCTAGGGAAACCAAAGTATAGTACTTATACAACTCACAAGAGAATAATTTAATTGTTGCTCTCCATGCGGTTTTCCTAAGAGGAATACCGATATGCAGTGGTAAGTGGGAGTAAAGTAAAACTCGATGAAAATCAGAGTAATACTATTCCAGGCACCGATTCCTTAACGGAACACAAACAGTTCATCAAGGATGAAACTGTACCAATAATCTTCGAATACACAAGAACCGCGTAAGTCGGAGAGAGTCAAAAAACAACCTGAGAGGTATGGGTTTCTGATCTCACCTCGTAAAGATGTCAATCTTATTGAGGAATACAAACTGACTACGTATGAGGAAGTGATACAAGGTATCGAATCCTTTCATGGCAAAGTGTCATGATATCCGAAATGGATTCCATGTATACCAACCAAGTTTAGACACTAGTTGATGTACTGGAAGGCATTGTGCCTATTGGTACTATATAAGTCTTCAAGGAAGACATACATGGATGGCAACAAACAAATGTACTAAACTAGGCTTGTAGCGAAAAGGTATCGTTATCAATATTGTGTCGATTACGACGAAACCTTTTACTCGTTGCCATGATTAAATCCATTTGGATAATGCTTGCTGATGCTGCATGTTTCATTTATGAAATATGACAGCTGAACGTCAAAATCGCTTTCCTTAAACGGAAACTTTTTGGAGGATGTTTACAACATCCTGACGATTTTATCGTACCAAAACAAGCAAACAAGGTTTGCAAGTTAATTCAATCCATTTATGGATTGAAGTAAGCATTGCGTTCTTGGAACTATCGTTTTAATGTAATCATAATGGTATATGATTTAATTCAAAACAAATATAATTATTGTATATATAAGGAGGTTAGTGGGAGCGCACTGACAATGATTTTCCTAAATAATGATGATATATCATTTCTTGGAAATGACATTCCCATAATACAATCGGTGAAAGCTTGGCTTTCATGAAAATTCTCCGTAGAATTCTTGAGAGAGACAAGATTTATTCTAGGAATAAGGATCTACTGGGATAGATCTAAAGGTTGTTGGCACTCTCCGAGAAATCGTACATTGAAATATGTACGCGACCTGATGTCTCATATGCTTTGAGCATATGGAGTCACAATCAGGGCAATCCAAGTGATGGTCACTGGATTGATGTTAAGAACATCCTTAAGTATCTTAGATAAACTAAGGATGCTTTCTTGTGCTATGGAGAATGAGAACTTGAAGTGACTGGGTTCATCGTTGCAAGTTTCCAAACTGACAAAAATGACTATAAGTCGTAATAAAGGTACTATATAGTTTGAATAACGGAACAATGAGCTGGAAATCTTCCAAGCAAGATACTGTTGCCGGATAAACAACAAAAGTGGAATATTGATGCAGCTGAGGCAGCAATAGAAGCCATTTGGATCTTAATAATCATAATAAGATTAGGTGTAGTTATGTTAGAAGCTGAGCTAGGCTACATCATAGGCTAAAGAATTAATGGTCTCATCAACAATCCAAGTACATACTTCAACTATTCATCTGATTCGTTCGGATCATACATCGTGGCGATGTGATGATCGAATAAATCGCATCAAATGATAACTTTGCAAATCCGCTGACGAAAGCAGTTTCTCAGCAGAAGTTTGAGCGAACCGTACATAGTTCAAATGTAGGACACTTGAGTGATTGGCTATAGGCCAAGTGGGAGATTGTTCGACAACTATGACCCATAGCATCACTATTTGTACATAACATGGTGTTGTTGTTTAAATTAATTATGTGACAAAGGAAATTGCTCTTTTATCATTTGTAATTAGATTACCGGGATATATAAATGATAAAAGTCCATATGATTAGTTCCGGATTGATAAGATATGAGACAGTATCAATCCATGAAGGTTTAATCATTAAAACATCCATAGTCAGAGTATTATCGAGATTGGACATCGATAATGCAAGATAGACTAGTATTGCACTTGTGCGTGTTATAGGAGCATAACGTCATAGTTATCATATATTTGGGTATTGGATACTCATGCAAGTGTAATATGAGGTTGTGTTTACCGATGGTACGGAAACAGCTTCGCTCTGGATAGACCCCTCGGAATCCCATTGGTAGTATGACTGTGTGTCTATGGAAGTCCGAATCAGGGTAGGTGTATTTAGTCTTAACTTGAGACTTACACCGCTAATACTTGCGACAATCAATATACTTTGGTTTTGGTCATCCAGGGCTTTAACAGGTTCCGTGTACGCCTCTTCTGGGTATATTGAGAATCGTAGTGTATTGGGTGTGATGTCAAGATTGAAGTATCACTCCAGTCATAGTGGAGATGATGGTCACGTAGGATACGAAACTAGTACTCTTTAGTACTGCAGTCATCGGGATAATATGACTAGGTCATGATTATCCGATTATAGAGACTAGTTACCAGAGATCCGACATGTGCTTCGTATGGGGCAGACACAATTCCAGCCCTAGGCCTAGCACGTGACATCAGATACTGGATCGCTATACGCAATACTACGTATACTACCCCTGATATAGATTACATATTCCTTTAAGAATATTTCTGGAGAATCGGGTAGGCACGGTACTTTGCTAGAAGCCAACCATGTCTTGTAAATCGGTAAAAACATAGTACTAGGTACGTACGTGTTCAGATAGTCCGACGACCGGATTTACTGCCAACATATCCGGGGATCTCATGGGTTACTTCCCGAAGATTCACCGATGACGTATGACCCGCACATAATTAATCTGAGATTAATTAGTAGAGAGAGAAAATTAATCTAGGATTAATTACGGAGAATTTTATCTGGGATAGAATTCGTATAAACGAGAGAGAATGATTAATTTGGAATTAATCGATAAAATAATATTTTCGATATATTATACGAAATTAGATTTCAACGCAGAATTAAAATTGGATTTTAATTCAGGCGAACGAGTTAATTTAGAATTAATTCTCTAGCGACGTGAATAGTAATTTTGCTAGGCATAATTATTTAATTAAATTTGATTTAATTGTGGGACACCGGAACTAGGCGACGCATGCTGTCCCGGGCTCGCGGCCCTGTTGGGAATAGGGAGTAGCCCGCGGGGGAACTAAACCGGAGAATAATAGAGTCGCCACCCGATGTGAAACCGAGGAAAATGAGATTTAAGGCCGCACTCACCCCTCGCAAGGGAAGACCTCAAACCGTTGGGTTCAGAATGGTCCCTTACTTATGTCACTTGTAATAAAATGATTTGTGCAATAATTCAACCAAGCATAAGCAACATATTTCCAAGGATAATTCTACTTTTAAGTTCACATGCATGAAAGTAATCATCATAATGGCAAACATGCAATATCACATGGCAATCTCAGAATGAAATACTTCGATCATATAATGCGAAAAACAAAGAACAACCTAAACGTAACGCAAAATAAATGGCTAATCATGCTTGAAAATGAACAGCTAAATGGGCTAAATCATGCTTGAATACCATCTCATGAACACATCAAATAAATAAATGCAGGAATTCAAATAACGAATAACAAACAATCAAAGCAACATAAAACAAAAGCATGTGCCGTTTACTCAAGTGGTACGTGGAGTTGTATCCCGAGTACAGATCATACTACCATCCATTCGGAATCGGCTATGAAATTTACGTCCGGGTTTCCATCCTATATACCACGAGAGGCGACACATTTTTCATTTTATTCAAGCCACAACATACATCATTTTACAATATATGCATATTTATCTACTCAAGGGCCACAACATGCATTTTAATATAGTAATCATGCGAAAAAAACTCAATAAATAATAAAGAAAAAACTGAAAACAAGTGTGAAAAGTACCCTCAGGTCTAACCTTTTTTTCCGACTTTCGGACTTACGTTTCACAGAGATCGGAAGGGTTAAAGCTCCTCAACTTCTCCGGTTCACTGGTTTAGCGTCTTAGCTTACTGTTTTGCTGTTTTGCTTGCTGTTTTACCTCAGTTTTGCTGCTGTTTTCTCTGTATTTTCTGCTTATTGTTTCAGGTCTTCAAAGCTACTGTTTTGGATGGTTTCTGGACTGTTTTACTGGGCAGTTTTTGGGTTAATTCGGTGTAATTTCGGGACATTTTAGGGACTGCTTTGGTGAAGTTTTGATGGTGTTATAGGCAGTGGGCTGGGCAATTTGTGTTTGTTGAGTCTTAGGGCTGTGTCGGTTGATTGGGAAGAGGCAGTGACATGTACGTGGTGTGCTTTTGAGTCTTAGGGCTGTGTCGGTTGAGGTAAAGGTGGACGATTGCGTGACCAATGGCTGGACGTACGTGTTGGAGGTAGGCTAAGCATGCCCTGTTCTTTGGCTATGTGGGAGTTAATAAGCAGCGTGAGGGGTGAGGGCCAGTGGCTGAGCAACACGTAAAGCAGGCTTCGTGGCATGTAGAGGGGCATGGGCGTTGATGATTTAGCGTGAGGCCAAGGTGGTTGAGGGTAAGTGAAGTGCTTTCAACGTGAAGGGGCAGGCTGTGAAGAGGATTCTTTGTGCAATTCGTGTTGGCAGACTAGGCGTGGCTTTGTGAATGGATTTTAATGGTGTGAATGGAGACGGGCTAGGCGTATGGGTATTGGCGTGGAGTGTGAGTCTTTTTGGCTTTGTGCATGCGTGAATTCAAGAGATTGGAGAGGCTTCTTGCTTTGTATATGGGCGTGAATAATAATGTGTGCCGGGGGGAATGACTTGATTAGGGGTTGTTTATATAGAGAAGGGCCAGGGTTTCCCCTTGTCTCACAAGGGAAAGATTTGATTTTGTGTTGAGCAAGGAAAGTCAAAAATTGAGGGGGGGGGCAAGATTTGGCTAATTAGGAAGGTCATATATTTAAATTGGTGTGATTGATTTTAATTAGGCATTATATTTCTTTAATTTAGTATATAATATTTCTGATTAGGAAGTTACAATTTGTGATTTATCTAAATTAGGCATGACTTTATTTTATGTTTTATTAATTGGTAAATGACTTAATTAATGTTTTATTTAATTTAATTAATATTTTATTTAGTTAATATTTAATTTAACTAATATTTGATTTAATTTGGGTGTATTTTGAGGTGATATGGGCGTGTGGGCCTAGTGGTGGTGTGGGCTTGGTTTAGCTTGGGTTTTGGGCCAAGGTTAGGTGTTGTGTTGGTTTGGTGAGTGGGTTTGGGCCAAGGTTAAATGGTTCTGGGTTTTTTTTGGGCCAAAGGTGCTCTAAACGGAGGTCCAACAAGTGAGCTTGACGTTAAACAAGTGAATAAGGATCTAACGAAATACCGATTCCATTCCGACGACCGTTTCCCGCAATATCCTTAACTAAAAAGGTAGTGCCTCCAACTGAGACTCATCATCGGGTTTCACATGCAAAAATGCAATGCCTACATTCTCCCCCACTTTGATGGGACTTGTGCAGTGTGTGACTTTGAATAATTCTATCAAAGTTATGTAATGCATTTTCACTTACCTGGCTCGTCTGCTGGCCCGAGCTGAGTTGAGTTGATTTTGTTGTGAGGTGGTCCATTCTCGAATCGGGTGTGATGAGAGGTGTCCATTCTTGAATCGTTACTGTGTGGGGTCCATTCCCGAACCGTGCTCCATTCTTGGAGTATCATTCTTGGTTTGTTCATTCCCGAACCTTGCTCCATTCTCGGATTACCATTATCGGAATGTTCATTCTCGAACTTTGTTCCATTCTCGGATTACCATTCTTGGCTTGTTCATTCTTGAACCTTACTCCATTCTTGGATTTCCATTCTCGGTTTGTTCATTCTCGAACCTTGCTCCATTCTTGGATTGCCATTCTCGGCTTTGTTCATTCTTGGATTGCCATTCTCGGCTTGTTCATTCTCGAACCTTGATCCATTCTCGGATTTCCATTCTTGGCATGTTCATTCTCGAACCTTGTTCTATTCTCGGATTTCCATTCTTGGCTGTTCATTCTCGAACTGCTGTCCATTCTCGGAGTGCCATTCAAAAGTGCCATACTCGGCCAGACTGATTCTGATAAAGATATGGGCCTCGCCCCCAGAGTGTCATACCCGGCAAAACTGATGTTGATAATGATGTGGGCCTCACCCCAAACTGGTACTGATGTGGGCTTCGCCCCCAAACTGGTACTGATGTGGCTTCGCCCCCAGATTGATGCTGATGTGGGCATTGCCCTCAAACTGATGTGGGCCTCGCCCTAACACTGTTACTGATGTGGGCCTCGCCCCAAACTGGTACTGATGTGGCCTCGCCCCAACACTGTTCCGATGTGGGCCTCGCCCCAGATTAATACTGATATGGCCCTCAACCTGGGACTCATCCCTAAGACTGGTACTGATGATGGGCCTCGGCCCTGAAACTGATGTGGGCCTCGCCCCAACACTGTTACTGATGTGGGCCTCGCCCCAAACTGGTACTGATGTGGGCCTCGCCCCAACACTGTTACCGATGTGGGCCTCGCCCCAGATTAATACTGATATGGGCCTCAACCCTGGGACTCATCCCTAAGACTGGTACTGATGCGGGCCTCGGCCCTGAAACTGATATGGGCCTCGCCCCAACACTGTTAATGATATGGGCCTCGCCCTAGATTGATACTGATATGGGCCTCAACTCTGGGACTCGTCTATAAACTGCTGATGTTATATTGATGCTTCTGATTGGCTTTCATTTGTCGCTTTCTCTTTTCTTCTTCAAAACCTGGGAATACAAAAAAAAAACAAACACAAAACACAAAAAGGAATGAAAAATATGTTACGTGTATGCATGCATGCGTGAATGAGTTTCCCATCCCGTTGGGTTAGGTCTTCTGTTAATTCTCTTGGCGACTGCTCAGTCTTCTTTTCCTCAGGCAAGCTACTGCTTCAATCTGTCTACATTGATCGGCTCGGTGAACTAATCCCCTTCCAAGTCTGATATTTTCACTGCCTCTATTTCCCAATTTCTGAACGTCTATCTTATCTTTTAGGTTTGCTTATTTCGAGGGTTCCCCGTGTTCATCACTGGATTCCATAGTACCAAGGTTGAATACTTTTCTCAAATATACTCATGTTGCAGAAGAGATTCAGCGAAATGAACATCTTAATTATCATTTAAGAAAATGGTTCGAATAGGTAGACTAAATCAATGTCTTTATTAAAAATGCAGGATTGCAATCAAATAAACCAAGGAAAATATCTTCATTGTTTGTGGCATTGTCTTTTTTTTTTCAGTCTATGGTTCTTCACTACTGCCATATTCTATCTCAATGTAAGAAGCCTGGTGGTTGAGAGTTTGGAGGACAAAGGTTTCGGGTAGGCCGGAGTTGATCATGTAGGTGGGTGGTGGAACGGAGTGGTAGTTTGGTAGAGGGTTTCTGTGTGTTAGGTTGTTATTTTCTTGGATCGGGTATTTTATGGGAATCTATGAGGTCTTGGATTTCATGCCTGAGGCGGGTGCAGTTGTCGGTGTCATGGCTATGTAGCTGGTGGAAGTGACAATAAAGGTTCACATTTATGTGTGGCGGTGGGGGGTGTGGAAGTGGTTTGCCTTCTAAGGGTTTCAAGAGTCTTTGTCCCTGCAACTTTTCAAACACCTTCGACAAAGGTCTACCAAGGTTGGAGAATTGCCTGTTTCTGATGGCAGCGACTTCGGCAGTGGTGGGCTTGGTTTCGGAGGGCCCCCCAAAAGCTCTCTTATTCTGGCTATAAAACTTTCTGCTCTCAGCCTCTTCCTCCTCAATATCCATAACAGTCTCCCTCAACTGTCAAAAATCTGCAATCATCGAAGTCATTCTCCTTAGCTTACCATAAATTGAGGGCTTAGTACCCTTGATAATCATCTTGATCTGGTCCTTCTCCGAGGGTCGAGTTTGCATCTTTAACAGTTGACCTCTCCAGCGGTCTATATACTCCTTGAAGCTTTCCTCCGGCTTCTGTTTAGTGTTCTCCAAATCTCGAGAGTGACAAATCAATCCCAAGTCGTAACATAATGTTTTAGAAATGCATCTGCCAATTCTCTCCAATATTCCTTAACCTTCTTCTCAAGGCTATGATACCAAACCACAGGTGCCCCCTCGAGTGACATCCCAAACATCTTTTGGACTTGGCATTGTGATAGCCCACTGAACTCATGACTGAGACATATTGCTGCAGATGGACTCTGGGGTCTTCATTCCCATTAAACTTGGCCATTTTGGGCATTTTAAACTGAGCTGGCAGCTGTTTCTCCGAAGGTCATTTCCTCATAATCTAACAACTCTTCATGTTTACCCCTCATTTTGCGGGTAACTGTTTCAACCTGATCCCGAAGCTTCTGAAATTCTGCCTGAGACCCAATCACTCTGCCTGTTGCATACTATGCCATGTCATCATCAAAAGTGGGGATATCATCCCCCAACCCATTCGAAGGCCCCTCGCGCCTCACATTCTCAGAATTTCCCCCAGCACGGGGTACAACCATATTTGCCATGGCGGTAGTCAAGGCTTGCAACTGTTCGGTAATCTTGGCGAAACCATTTTCCAACTGATTTATCCGGGAGACCTCATTATCGGATGTACTCATATCTATTACCGGTCTTTTGGTGAGTCTTCCCTCTTCCCTAACCCAACGGGGAATCTATAATGGCTTTTAGACACAATGATTAACATGATGCGTGTATGCATGAAATGAATGAGATGCATGTGATACAAGGAATATATCAACTTATTAAAATTTTCACATAAATCGGCTCATCGTCATTTTAGAAGCTTTTGGGCTAACTGTCATATGAGTGAACTCGTCCCAGTTTAAATAGCCCAACAAGTTCACATCTCATGGCAAGAAGCCCAACCGTATCCAAATGATAATGTTCCGAACACAAGCACAAAATGGCCCATCAATATTTAGAAGCCTTTGGCCCAATCGTCATAAGATACGTTCTTGTCCCAGTTTAAATGGCCCAACAAGCCCACATCCCATGACAAATGGCCCAAATGGATCAAAACGACGATGTTCCCAAACACAAGCATAAAAGAAAGGTAATGCAAACATAAAATAATAATTTCTATAGAGTGGTGTCAGGATAACAACGAGTCCTCCAATTAGTCCATCACAATAGGCTACGAGTAGATGGCTATCTAGGTGCCTTCACAGCTTTTCCTTCTAGAAAGGTAGTGAGTGAAGGAAGACACCAAACCATTACCTAGCCTCAAAATGCCTTGATTAAACCTCTTTTAACTCACAGTAGACACGGTTAATTAAAGCACAATCATAATATTACAAACAATATTTTGGGGCCAATTCTCTATCCCCAGTAGAGTCGCCAGACTGTGGGACACGGGAACTAGGCGACGCATTGCTTTCCCGGGCTCGCGGCCCGGTTGGGAATACGGAGTAGCCCGCGGGGGGGACTAAACCGGAGAATAATGGAGTCACCACCCGGTGTGAACCAGGAAAATGAGATTTAAGGCCGCACTCACCCATGGCAAGGGAAGACCTCAAACTGTTGGGTTCGGAATGGTCCCTTACTTATGTCACTTGTAATAAAATGATTTGTTCAATAATTCAACCAAGCCTAAGCAACATATTTCCAAGGATAATTCTACTTTTAAGTTCACATGCATGAAAGTAATCATCATAACGATAAACATGCAATATCACACTGCAATCTCATGAACATACTTTGATCATATAATGCAAAAACAAAGAACAACCTAAACGTAACGCAAAATAAATGGCTAATCATGCTTGAAAATGAACAGCTAAATGGGCTAAATCATGCTTGAATACCATCTCATGAACACATCAAATAAATAAATGCAGGAATTCAAATAACGAATAACAAACAAATCAAAGCAACATAAAACAAAAGAATGCGCCGTTACTCACTCAAGTGGTACGTGGAGTTGTATCTAGAGTACAGATCATACTACCGTCCATTCAGAATCGGCTATGAAATTTACGTCCGGGTTTCCATCCTATATACCACGAGAGGCGACACATCTTTCATTTTATTCAAGCCACAACATACATCATTTTACAATATATGCATATTTATCTACTCAAGAGCCACAACATGTATTTTAATATAGTAATCATGCGAACAAAACTCAATAAATAATAAAGATAAAACTGAAAAAAGTGTGAAAAGTACCTCAGGTCTAAACTTTTTTGCCGACTTTCGGACTTACGTTTCACGGAGATCGGAAGGGTTTTTAGTGTTTTTTAAAGCTCCTCAACTTCTCCGGTTCACTGGTTTAGCGTCTTAGCTCACTGTTTTTGCCTATTTTGCTTGCTGTTTTTACCTCCATTTTGCTGCTATTTTCTCTGTATTCTATACTTACTGTTTCAGGTCTTCAAAGCTACTGTTTTGGGTGGTTTCTAGACTGTTTTACTGGGCAGTTTCTGGGTTAATTCGGGGTAATTTTGGGACAGTTTAGGGACTGATTTGGTGAAGTTTTGATGGTGTTATAGGCAGTGGGCTGGGCAGTTTGTGTTTGTTGAGTCTTAGGGCTGTTCGGTTGATTGAGAAGAGGCAGGGGCATGTACGTGGTGTGCTTTTGAGTCTTAGGGCTGTGTCGGTTGAGGTTATGGTGGACGATTGCGTGATCAATAGCTGGACGTACGTGTTGGAGGTAGGCTAAGCGTGGCCTGTTGTTTGGCGATGTGGGAGTTAATAAGCAGCGTGAGGGGTGAGGGCCAGTGGCTGAGCAACACGTGAAGTAGGCTTCGTGGCAAGTAGAGGGCAGGGGCGTTGATGATTTAGCGTGAGGCCAATGTGGTTGAGGGTAAGTGAAGTGCTTTCAACGTGAAGGGGCAGGCTGTGAAGTGGATTCTTTGTGCAATTCGTGTTGGCAGACTAGGCGTGGCTTTGTGAATGGAGACGGGCTAGGCGTATGGGTATTGGCGTGGAGTGTGAGTCTTTTTGGCTTTGTGCATGCGTTAATTCAAGAGATTGGAGAGGCTTCTTGCTTTGTATATGGGAGTGAATAATAATGTGTGCCGGGGGGAATGACTTGATTATGGTTTGTTTATATAGAGAAGGGTTAGGGTTTCCCCTTGTCTCACAAGGGAAAGATTTGATTTTGTGTTGAGCAAGGAAAGTCAAAGATTGATGGGGAGGGGGGGGCAAGATTGGGGGGGGGGGGCAAGATTGGCTAATTAGGAAGGTCATATATTTAAATTGGTGTGATTGATTTTAATTAGGCATTATATTTCTTTAATTTAGTATATAATATTTGGATTAGGAAGTTACAATTTGTGATTTATCTAAATTAGGCATGACTTTATTTTATGTTTTATTTAATTTGGTAAATGACTTAATTAATGTTTATTTAATTTAATTAATATTTTATTTAGTTAATATTTGATTTAATTTGGGTGTATTTGAGCGTGGTGATAGGGCGTGTGGGCCTAATGGTGGTGTGGGCTTGGTTTAGCTTGGGTTTTGGGCCAAGGTTAGGTGTTGTGTTGGTTTGGTGAGTGGGTTTGGGCCAAGGTTAAATGGTTCTGGGTTTTTTTGGGCCAAAGGTGCTTAAACGGAGGTTCAACTTGAGCTTGACGCTAAACAAGTGAATAAGGATCTCTAACGAAATACCGATTCCCTTCCGACGACCGTTTCCCGCAATATCCTTAACTAAAAAGGTAGTGCCTCCAACTGAGACTCATCATCGGGTTTCACATGGCAAAAATGCAATGCCTACATTAATTCCGTCGCAACGGAAAATTCATTAATCCGGAATTAGCAAACCCGAGCCCGGGAGTGTTTGCGGGGCCACTCGTATTTCGAATCAAGTGGGGCCCACAAGTCACATCACGCGTCACATCATTAGTCATTCTTATGATATAAGTCACATCAACTTTGAGTGATGTGATGGTTGTCACTTTTGAGTGATTGATGGGGGTGGTTGAAGGCTTTAAAGCCTTGTACCATTTTTCTTGGAACGTGGGATTTATAAATGGTTATTTGATTTTTTTGAAAATCAAAACACAACCAATCATCACTTCTCTCTTCTCCTCTCTTCATCATTCGGCCAAGAGGCCATTTTTCTCTCTTTTGGTTCTCTTTGCCAAGAATCACAATGAGTAATAGGGAAATTTTATGGCGAAATTTCCAAGTGCTAGCACACCAAAGGAGTCTCACAAAGGTGATAGGGAAACCCATTCATGAGCATGGAATCTCAAAACAAAGCTTGGAGAGCACAAAGAAGAAGCTTGGCCGAGAGTCATTCATGGAGGAAAAGCTTGAAGAAATTTTTTGTGTTCAACGCATCGCAAATCCGTTCATTGTAAGTATGATTCCGCCATACTTCTTTATTGTATTCACATTATTTTCATTGCTTGAATGATCTTGGTACTATAGTAGAAACCCAACCGTCATATCCCATGCCACCCAAAATAATAATTTTGAACCTCGCAGTTCAACTTCTTGGTGAACCGAGTTACTAATCAAGGGGGCGGCCAACGCCATGAGAGTTTTCCTTATGATAGGCAGGCCTCGAGTATGCAAATGCCACAGAGACCCTCAGGCCTTCCCCGTGCTATGCTCCTACGGATCCGAAATGGGATAGCCAATACCACGGGGGCATTCACCCTCCCTCTATTAGGCATCTCCCGAGGCTACAAACGCCACGGAGGCTCTTCAGCCTTCCCTTCTATGTACCTCCAATACTGGGCGGCAAATGCCATGGAGGCCGTGGGCCTTCCCCATGCTATGCAAACCCAGAGGTACCGTAATACCGAAGCAGCTAGCCATTAATACGTGTTATGATTACCTTGAGGCACCAAACGTCATGCCGACTCATTCGTTGAGCGTGCTATGGATACCATAGGCACCAAATGCCATGTAGGTCTTTATGCTTAAGTTCCTTAAAGGTGCAAGTCATTGGGTAGTGACGCTCAGTCCCAGGGGTTTAATAATGACACCTGGGATTAGTGTGCTATGAGGGGTTTCACGCTTTTCCCACATGTCATTCACCCCTTCACGGGTCCCGAATTCCCCAAAGGTGCAAGTCATGGTTGGTTGACGCTTCAGCCCGAGGGTTTGATAGTGACACCAGGGATTGGTGTGCCACGAGTTTTGCAGATTTCCCACATGTTTTCCACCATTTGATAGATCCCGACCATGAGTATCTCACAAGAATATTAAACATGCATTTCCCATCCGAATAATAAACAAGAAAGTGTGAACGAGTTTTTTATTTAAAAGAAAAAAGTCTTATTTATATTCAAGAGATCTATTGCCCTTTTTATAACTCTTTGAAGGTTATTCTAAAAGAGGCTCTATTGGAAGTTCCTTCATCGTATTTCTGAGCAATCATTAGCAATGTCTTTCTGTACCGAGCTCTTCCTGAACAATTCTTGACTACATCCTTCTAACTTTGATCGGGGCTTTTGACTTGTATCTTTTAGTGACCATAATTTCTTCGGGTATATGTGATTGTGCCTCGGTTTTGTGGAAGAGTGGAAGAAGTTACCCTCATGACTTTGGACCATCAACCTCGCAGTTGATAACTTCTCCTCCTATTACCTCTTGTAGATCCACCCTCAGATGTTTCACCATCTGCGCAATAACAAGAACGAGAACCCACCAAACATGAATAATAAGCATGAGGCACTATGGAAACTGATCGAACACATCTTGCGTCCCGGCCCTCCTGATGCTCCGTGGTGACTGTTGCTATCGACAACTAGGAAACTGGTAAGTCGAACAACAACCATCGTTTCTCTAGGAGGAGCTTGTTCATCCTTATGAGGAGAACCTCTAACTCCTGACATTATATTTCATTCAACAACTCAATCCTAGATGGAGACTTCAGATGACTTCTTTTACATTTCATTCAACACCTCACGAGGTCGTCTGCTCATTTCCCAACTCTTGAGAGTCATTCTACGGGAATTTATTGGAAGTATCTTCTTAGCATCTTAGCGTTCCAGGATTTTTTAAGCCGGGTACCGTCTAGCTTCTCCAATAGATAAGCACCCAATCTGACGATCTCGGTTACTCATACGACCTTTCCCATTTGGCACCCAATGAACCTTCCCAAGGCCTCCTCGTATTTAGAGTAACTCGTCTCATGACCAAGTCTTCGGGGAGAAAGGATCGTACTTGAACCTTCTTATTGTGGAAGCGCACCATCCTCTGTTGATACAATGTCATTTTGATTACCGACCCTTCCCTTTTATCTTATATCAAGTTGAGATGATGCTTTACGAGCTCTTCATTCTTCTCTTCCTCAAAATAACGAACCCAGTGGGTCACCATCCCGATCTCTGCTGGGATAACCGCCTCGCACCCATATGCCAAAGAGAAGGGTGTTTCGCCTGTGGAATCCTTATAGGTCGTTCGATGTGCCCATAAAACCTTTGGTAGCTTCTCGACCCACAAACCCTTACAGGACCCAAGCCTTGCCTTCAAGTTGCTCTTGATGGTCTTATTCGTTGCTTCTACTTGCCCATTGGACTTCGGATGAGCAGAGGAGGTGAACCTCAATATAATCTGAAGGACCTCAAAAAGTTTCCCGAAACCCTTACTATCAAACTGATTCCTATTGTCTGTGATGATAGCCCTGGGGATCCCGAACCGACACATAATGTTCTTTATGACAAAATATGTTGTATTCTTCTCGGTTATCATGGAAAACAGCTCATCTTCCACCCACTTAGTGAAGTAAGCGATTACAACAATGGCAAACTTGGCATGACCCCGACCCGTGGGTATTGGCCTAATGATATCTATCCCCCATTGGGCAAATGACCAAGGACTTGATAATGCGATTAGCTGCTCGGGTGGCTGGTGGGGTATGTTGGCATTCCTCTACATCTATCATATGCATGGGCAACCCTGGCCCTATTCTGATGCATCGTCGGCCATAAAAACCTTGTCTAAGTGCCTTATGAGCGATTGACTGACCTCTACCATGGCTTCCATAAATCACATCTTGAATTTCTCTGAGCACATAATCTGCCTCCTCGGGTGTCAGACACCTTAAGTATGACATCGTGTACCCCCTCCGGTATAATACCTCATCTATCAAGCGAAATCTTGCACTCCAATATTTCAGCTTCATTGCCTCTTTCTTCCACTCGGGCACATCCCCCGTCTCTAAGTACTTCTTGATCGGATCCATCCATGATGCCCCCTTCTCGGCATTTACCTCCATTACGTCCAGCATCCCAAAACTTTTTGATTGTAAGCATCCCAACAGAATGGTCTGGGGAATTTTTTATTAGATGGATGATGCAAACCGAGCCAGTGAGTTTGCTTGCTGGTTGCTCTCCCGTTCGACCAGTTCGAGCACTACATTCATCATCCCTTCAACTAGCTTTTTTACCTCGGCCTAATAAGCAATCATGTTCGGCTCCCTTACCTGGAATTCACTTGCTGAATGACCAGCTGAGAATCGCTTTTCACTATCACATCCCTGACTCCAACTGCCATGTAGAGTCCCGCCAGAATTACTTTATACTCTACCTCATTATTCATAGCTTCAAAAGCGAATCTCAGGGCGTAGCTCAACTCCTCCCCTTTGTTACTTCAGAGGATCATCCCGGCCCCACACCATTGTGTACTGACTGACCCATCAACAAACAGCTCCCACTTACTAGTTCTATAACCTGAGGCCCTGTGAACTCCGCAATAAAATCTGCCAGTGTTTTTCCTTTGATCTATACCATAGGCAGATAAGATATATCATACTCATTGAGCTTTATGGACCAATTCACTGGACGACCTGAGACCTCCGGTTTGTGCAGTATCTGCCGCAAAGGATAGTCGGTATATACCTCGATGGGGTGGGCTTGAAAACAAGAACAAAGTCTCACCTGGGATCGGCTTCGCCAATAGTGGAGGTTGGGCTAGATACTCATTCAGTTACTGGAATGCGTCCTCACATTCATTTCTTCAGCTGACTTCTTTCTTAGCCTTCTTGATCAGTTAGAAGAAGGCGTGACACTTGTCGGTGGCCTTAGAAATGAACCGGTTTAATGCTGCCACCCGACTCGTTAAACTTTGCACTTCTTTGACCGTCCTCGGGGGCTATAAATCCAATACAACCTTGATTTTCTGAGGGTTTTGCTTCGATGCCCCGGGCACTGACCATATACCCCAAAAACTTTCCCGAAGATACACCAAAAACACATTTATTTGGATTCAGTCTCATATTGTGCTTTCTCAAAAGCTCAAATATCTCTCTAAGGTCGTCCAGATGATCTTCGGGCTTCTCCGTCATCGTAATCATGTCGTCGACATAGACCTGCATTGTCTTACCGATGAGTGGTTTGAAAACCTTGTTTACCAACCTTTGATACGTGGCCCCGTCATTCTTCAATCCGAAAGACATCATCTTGTAACAGTACAACCATTGGTCAGTAGTGAGGCTGTCTTTTCTTCATCCTCGACACACATCCTGACCTGGTTGTACCCTGATAAGGCATCCATAAAATAAAGCAATCAATTATACGTCATAGAATCCACCAACTGATCTACCTTATGGAGTGGGAAACCGTCCTTCGGGCAAACCTTGTTCAAGTCAGAGAAATCCATGCACATCTTCCACTTCCTACTGGCCTTATTCACCAAGAACACTTTGGATACCCACTCCGGGAACTTGACCTCCTTGATAAACCTGGCCTTTAACAACTTTTCATCCTCTGCACAAATCGCCTCGTATTATTTTTGGTTGAAAATCCTCATATTTTGCTTCACCGGCTTGTGACCCCGATCAACCGCTAAACGGTGACTGATAAATTTGGGATCAATTCTGGGCATGTCCCCGTGTCTCATGCGAAGACATCCGTATATTCCTTCAGAATAACTAGCAACTGCTTCCTCAGACCTGACTCCAATCCTGCCCCAATCTTTATTATTTGTCATAGGCCGAAGAGTTTCACCTGTTCCAGTTCTTCCCTTTCCCCCAACTGGGTAGGATCCTCGGGTCGAGGATCAGCCTATTCAACTTCTACCTCATCCCCTTCTATGTCTTTCCTTTTCACCCCTACCTCCTTAATACAAAACGTTTCCTTAGAAATGGTAGCAAAACAACTCCTAGTCATCTTCTGGCTTCCACAAATTATCCCAATTCCCTCTCAGGTTGGGAACTTCAGCTTCAGGTAGTAACATGACATAGCCGCCCTTGACTTCATCATAAAGGGCCTCCCTAAGATCACCTGATAGCTGCTCATGCAATCCACTATGGTAAAATCCAGTATAACAATCCGGGTGTGAGGAGCCGTCCCATTGGTAATAGCCAACTGTATCCGACCCAGTGGGACTACGGACTCTCCCCCAAACCCGTACAATGGTGTCGCGTCCCGGGTCAAAGTGGTGTACTTCACTCCCAAATCGTATATAGTTTCATTGGCGATGATATCCACCGCGCTCTCGGGATCTACCAATATCCTATCTATCTCGGTTCCGCCGATATTGGCCCTAATTATCAGCGCATCATCGTAGGGGTAGCTGACCATTTGGGCATCTTCCTTTGTAATATTATAGGCACCGCTCTAGCCCTTTGAATCCTCAGGGCCCTTTCTATCGTGAGAACCTATGAGCCTCTAATCCGCCAATAATTTTTGTTGCCCAGTTCGAATCCTCGTTCCCATCTCTTCTCCCTCCTTCTTTTCCAACTTATCCATCATGGCCTTCATGAAGGTTTGAGTTGCCTCAATTTCCTTTGTGCATTTTCTCTCACACTTTGCATGGTTTCTTCCATTTTCTCCATCCACTCCGTCGTCAAAGCCTCTTAAGATCTGTGGTTCCCGTCTCCTATCATCGCCTTAGTGTGTTTACTGCTTATTGTACTGTTCCTCATAGACGGCGCCAACTGTTGACATTTGTTTTTCATTCCAGGGGTAATTCGGGAAAATCAGTCCTCAAACAAACCTTGGTTTGGTTAGGAACCAAATGTAAACTTGGAAAAAAATGATTTAACGTGGTTCGGTGGAATGGATCCAACATACGTCCACAGGCATAAGGGAAAATGAAACTTTTATTACTGGCTTGGGTCTGACCGACCTCTTTTCTTTCTCTTGCTCGAGATTCTTTTGCTCTTTATTACAAATTACAAGTGTTTTTGAATAAAATTTCTTAATCCTCTACAATGAACTCTTTACCCCTTTATATACTAAGCCAAAATACATTGTTACGCTAACTTTGTGACGTCACCCACGTTACCAAGCCATTATTGCCTAGGCTCTCTTCCCCAATTACTCTACGAATTATAGCCCGGCCGCCTGACACCCCTATGACCTGCCACCCGAATCTCATTAAATCATGCTACTTTTGGTAACCGCTACACATTCTGCCACAGTGCAAGCCTGTATCCTAACCACTCCCACGCAATAGCGTGTGTCAGTCAATAAACTTGCAGCTTTGCTCTGTCCCAGCAGCCGCTGGCCTACTTCTATTCTTATCGATGCTTGGGAGACCCAAATTTTCGTTTAGGGCTTATGTCGTCCGGACTTGAACATAATGTCATTACCCTGATCTTCCTCATCGGGTAAGCAAGTTGAGATGATTGACTGTAAACTGAAATGATTGACATGTCCCACCAGGTTGGCTCGGTGCTGAGACTTCTACTTTCCTCACTTTACTAGGTCGGGTCTGGTTCTTCCCTAATGTCTTTCTGCACCTCGAGCTTGGACCTCCATCTATTCAAGTACAAACCTCATTATACCCTTCTTCAGGCTCCAAAGTTTCTCGGGGGAGAAAGTCACCATCAACAGAATGTTTTCATCATCATTAAAAAGTCTACACTTAATAAAAGAGAAATGTATTTGTTTCTCGTTTTACCAATGTTCTTGAAAATGAAATTTTGAGAGAGTGAGAATTGTAGAAAAATCAAACTCGATGAGTTCGATCCTAATTTATAGGAACCTGAGATGGAACCAGAGATCAAAATAATTGAATGATCTTCGACACAGGTTCTACGTAAGTCGAGTAGAGTATCGATGCCTCTAGATAGACTATTTTTGGCTTCTGATGCAAGCCTCGATGTACTCCTCTTGGAAGAAGCAGACTCGACTACGTATAAATAAGTGATATTGGATATCAATTTGGGAAAGTGGCAAGAAGCCATGAAATTGGAAATAGATTCTATACATGACAATCAAGTCTGGACTTGGTTGAGCTTCCTGAAGAAGTTAAACCTATTGGTTGTAAATGGGTTTATAAAAGGAAACATGGGCTCGATGGAAAGGTGGAAACCTTTAAGGTCTGACTAATAGCGAAAGGTTACGCTAGACGTCCAGAGATTGACTATGAGGAAACTTTTTCTCCAGTCACTATGCTAAAATCCATTCGGATACTCTTAGCCATTGTTGCATATCACGATTATGAGATATGCCAGATGGATGTGAAAACCGCGTTCCTAAATGGATTCCTTGAGAAGGATATCTATATAGGACAATTAAAGGGTTTCGTATCTAGTGAGACTTCAATCTTGGTTTGTAACCTCAGGAATTCTATTTATGGACTTAAATCGGCATCCCGAAGCTGCAATCGTCATTTTGATGAGATAATTAGATTATATGGATTCATCAAGAATGAGGAAGAAACGTGTGTTTATAAGAAATTTAATAGGAGCATGATAGTATTCTTTGTTTATATGTAGACGATATCCTTATCATTGAGAATGAAATAAAGTTGATGCAAAGTGTGAAAGCCTACCTTTGCAAGAACTTTTACATGAAAAATATGGGCGAAGCTTCCTATATATTAGGTATAAGGCTCTACCGGGATAGAGTAAGGAAGCTTATAGAGTTTTCGCAATCCACGTACATAGATAAAATGTTAGAAATGTACGCGTTTACGAACTGCAAGGCAGTAAATGTACATTTTCGATATGACATATATCATTTGAAGAAAATGACATATCAGATTGAGGAAGAGAGATTTAGAATGTCTAACTTGCCATATGCTTCTTGTATTTGAAGCATTATGTATGATATACTTTGTACAAGACCCGATATCAGTTTCAGAATTAGTGTTACTAGTCGATATCAATCATATCATGAAATACCTTAAGGATAACTTTCTAATTTATGGAGAAAATGAGGTACAACTTAAGGGTTATACATATTGATGAACACTAAAAAGTGTATATTTATTAAAAGGAAAATTAATCATTTTACACTTGTAGTTTCATTAATCCCTTAATTTAGCATATTTGTGAAATAATAATTAAATTTATGTTTTATATATTTTTATTGTAATATTTATTTATTATGTAGGTAAAATACTGCTTTGGATGCTCAACATGAAAATTGATATGAAATTTGAATTCCAAGACCCAAAAGCCTAAAAGAGCGTGACAGCTAGATTCAAATTGGACTTGAAAAACATTTACTGTGTTTAGATTAACGATAAAATGAGCTTATGATATATTTAACTACACATGTATTTTATATAAATATATAAGACAAAACAAAAATAAAAAGACAAAAAGCAAATGACAAAAAAAAAAGCAAAAGACAAAAAAAAAAAATTAAAAAAAAAAATAAGGAGAAAATGCCAATCCACCGAAAGTGGATTGACATTTTCTTTCCATCACTTTTCAAATTGTAAAATTTTACAATTTGCAAAGTGAGGTGCCGAGTATCTCTATAAATAGAGGAGTTCAGCATCTCATTCATCGGCCTGCTCTATACTTGTGTCTTAAGAGTTTGTGGAGTTCCAGCACTTCTGTGCTTTATTTTTTATTTATTATAATTTCTTTTTCTTTCAGTAATAAAATTATGTGTGTTTTATTCGAAGCATGAATGGTGAAACTCTTGATATGAGAATATATATTAATCTTATTTATATTATAATATATAAATTATATTCTGAACGCTAATATTTATTTTTCTCTTCTGTTTTGTGGGTGTCTTGATCCACTGTAGACAATCTCATCTTGTTTGGCACATGTAATATTTTACCCCGTATTATATGAGAAAGATTTAAAACTGGATTAATTATCGACAAAACTATATCACCACCTTTATGGATGGTTTTATATGTTTTGGCATAATTGACTACCTATTTGGACTGATTATAGACAAACTGTATCACCACCTTTATGGATGGTTTTAAATATTTTGGCATAATTAAATCCTGAAATAAATTGACTAGATAATAATGACAATTTAAATATTATAAAAATTAGGATTTCTCTATATTTGAATATCAAGAATGGATCCCTTAGCCTAATATTTTAATTTATTGTTGCATTCAAATTTAAAAATTATTTATCACTTCAATCAATTCAGTTTTTTTTTTGTTACTCGCATTAATATTTTATTTTACTAAATTTATTCATTGTGGATTGACCCCGGGCTTACTGAGTTATTTTATTACTTCGACATTATTATACTTAGGAGTAAATAACCACTTGTGAGTGTGTCAAGATTTTGGCGTCGTTGTCTGGGAATATAATTTAGTAGATAAAATAATAATTTAACATCCTTGCATTTTTTCTTTTTTATTTTTATATTTTCTACATCTCATTTTTCTTCTTTGCATTTGTGTAGATCCAAGATGTATTGATTGATCCTAAATGAATTCTGAACCCAGACATCCCACATATAGACAAACTCTATACATGATTCTTCAAGGTTATATGAGACAGAAAACTCAATTAAAATGGAGCTTGTATTTTGTCAAATAATTTCTTGAACCATCCCCATCTAGAGATTCTTCCATAAATTTTTTGTGAGTGTCTAATTCGAGAAGTTGAGACAGCTGAATGAGGAATTCAATTGAGATATGAATTGACAAGAATCAGATGACGTTTTTAAGATCTAATCACAACATTTGTGTTTTTTTGTCATTTATTTATTTTTTTTTTTCACTTTTTCATTATTTTTTCTTTTTGTAAATATTACATTTGCATATTTAAATTTTAGCATATATTCTGCATTTAGGTCGCATGAGACATTAGTCTCGATTATCTAGCGATAGATTAAATAGAGAGTCTCCATCACCTTCACCGTCAGTCAAAGTGGCCAATAATCGAGATGAAAATCTAGTTGATCAGATAGAATACGAGTCACAGCATGATGATCTTAATCATCATAGGATACTAAGAGAATTCATGAATCCCACTAAGATATGATCACCATCTTGCATTGTTTTCCCCCAGATGCATCACATTACAATTTTAAACCATGTGTCATCCAACTTCTACCCATATTCCACGGTCTAGAATCAGAAAATCTTTATCAACAATTAAGGGAATTGGAAGAGGTATGTAATACTTGCACATACCAAAATTGCAGCATGAATATAATTTGACTCAAGTTTTTTTCCATTTTCTTTAAAGAATAAAGCTAAAATTGGGCTCCAGAACCTTAGGTCATGATCCATCAGAACATGGGATGATTTGCAAGAGTAATTTATGAAAAAAAATTCCCCCTCACGGGATAAACTCCTTTAAGATGAGAATAACAACTTTCACACAAGAGTCGGGGGGAACACTTTACCAATGTTGGGAAAGATTTAAAGAAATATTAAATGTATATCCACATCACTGGGTTGAAACATGGAAGGTGGTTTCCTACTTCTATGAGGATTTAATTCCCCAAAGTAGACAAGTAATGGAAATGATGTATAATGGTTAATTTAGGGACAAAAGTCCCAAAAAATGTACTAGATGTTAGACAATTATGACCCATAGCATCACTATTTGTAAAAGACATGGTGTTTTTATACAAATTAACTATGTGACAAAGGAAATTGCTCTTTTATCATTTTGTAATTGGATTACTTGGATATATAAATGATAAAAGTCCATATGATTAGTACCAGATTAATAAGATATGAGACAATATTAATCCACGAAAGGTTAATCATTAAAGATCTCTAGTCATAGTATTATCGAGACTAGACATCGATACTGCGGAATAGGCTAGTATTACACTTGTGCGCATTATGGAAGCTTAATGACATAGTTCTCATATATTTAAGTATTGGATACTTATGCAAGTGTGATAGGAGGTTCTGTTAACCGTTGGACCGGGAACAGCTTCGCTCTGGATAGACCCCTCGGAGTCTCATTGGTAGTATGACTATGTGTCTATGGGAATCCGAATCAGGGTAGGTGTATGTGGTCTTAACTTGAGACTTGCATCCCTAATACTTATGACAATCAGTATACTTTGATTTTGGTCGTCTGGAGCTTTAACATGTTTTGTGTACGCCTCTTCTGGGTATACTGAGTGTAGGACACATAAATCGGCGACGCTATTCCAGGCTCGCGGCCTAGTCGGGAGTACTGAGTAGCCCACATGGAGAACTAAAACGGAGAAATAACATGGAGTCGCCACCCAGTGTGAACTGGGAAAATGATTTAAGGCCACACTCACCCCTCGCAAGGGAAGACCTCAAACCATTAGGTTCGGAATGGTCCCTTACTTATGCCACTTGTAATGAAAGGATTTATGTTATAGTATAACCGAGTCTACGCAAGAACAACCTACATCTAAGTTTGCATACTACCTATATCTAAGTTTGCATGCATAAAAGTAAGTCGGAATAACGGAAAGCACACAATCTCATGCATACATTAAATCGCTAAACATGGCAATGTAAATAAATAATAATCTAAACATGAACATAGAAGAGACATAATCAAGTTCCTAAAGCGAAAGAAATAACTAACTCATGCTTGGAAATAATCAACTAATCATGCATAAAAAAATAACATACTAAACAACCTAATCATGCATAAAAAATGTTACATACTAAACAACATAATCATGCATAAAAGTAACATACTATTTCTAATAAACAACAAATAAACATAAGATCGGATGACACGAAATACGTGCGTCTCTCAAGCGGTACGTGGCATTGTATCTTGAGTGCAGACCGCACTGCCGTCCATTCGGATTCGGCTATGAATTTACGTCCAGGTTTCCATCCGATATACCGCAAGAGATAACACATATTTCATTCATCCCATTGCCACCACTTACATGAAACTATAACACGCATGCGATGAAATAATAATAACTAACGGAAATAAAGTGCGAGAATAAATAGAAATGTGCCCTCAGGTCTAACCTCTTAAGTCGTCTCTTGGAAGTGCGTTACACGGTTGTCGGAAGGGTTGATGCTCCATAATTTTTCTGATTTACTGGTTCGTTGTTTTCCTTCGCTGCCTCACAATTTTGGGCTGCTGTTTGCTCTATTTTACTACATTTTTATGGTCACTGTTTTTACGGTGATTGGGGACTGTTTTGGCTTATGGTTTTGCGGTAATTGGGCTGTGTTTCAAGGCAAAGTGTACTTTTTGGGACAGTTTTCGGTGGAAAGGGATGCAGTTTTTCAGGGTAGAATTTTCGGTAATGATGGTGCATTTCAGGGGCTGATTTTTGTGTGAATACAGGGCTATATTGAGGAGTTTTGTGCGTGAATTTGAGAGGCAGTTGCGAGGGGTCTTGTGCGTGAAGTTGAGGGCTGTGTTGAGGGGTTTGGTGCGTGAAGTTGGGGGTTGTGTTGAGAGGTTGTTGCTTGTGTGCGTGAGTGGGTGAGGTCAGTGAGGTTGTGAGTTAGTGCGTGGACTGTGTGCTGCTGAAGGCTTCACGTGGTCAATGTGGGATTGAAAGGTGAGGATGATGAGGAGAGTGGTGAATGGTGAATGGTGTTTGTTACTTGGCTAGTGGGCGCTGCATGCATGAGACGTGTGGCTTTAGGGTTTATTTGTTGTTCCAGCCGAGAGAAGATGAGGGATAGAGGCGTGTTTAGGCTAGGGTTTCTTTGTGGTTTTTATTGTTTTTGTATTTTGGTTTGGAGAGAGAGGGGCCAAGAGAGGAGGCCGTGAATATTAGGGTTTATTTCTTCTTTTGTGAGTGGACGTGAGAATGAGCTAGGGGTGTGAAGGGTTGGTTTATGCTTCTTTTTATAGGCAAGAGTTGGGGTTATCCTTATGCGAATAGGGAAAGAATATTGTGTAATTATGGGGGATATTTAATTTTTGTATCACAAGGAAATGATCTCTTCATTTTAGGAAGGTAAATTGATTTGATTTGATTTTATTTTATTTAGTTTAAGAATGTGATTTAATTTAATTATGAAGGTGATTTATGGGATTTGATTTGATTTCTTTAATTTGGGAAGGTGATTTGATTTGATTCTTTTAATTCGGGAAGGGGATTTGTTTAGATTTCAACATGTGTTTAATGTGTTAATTGTTATTTTGGAAGGATTTGATGGGCTTGGAGGCATTATGGGCGTGTGGTTGGTGGGCTTGGTGTGGATTACGGGGGTTTTGGGTCAAGGATAAATTTTAAAACAGAGATTCAATGAGCAAACCCGAGGCTAAGCAAACAAATTAAATCCAACAAGGTATTGATTTCTGACTTTTCCATTCCGACGTCCGTTTCCCGCGAATCCCACAATTTAAAGAGTAGTGCCTCCGTATGAGACTCATCATTGGGACTTATATGCAAAAATACAGTGCCTACACTGAGAATCGTTGTGTATTTGGTGTGATGTCAAGATGGAAATATCATTTCAGTCATATGGAGATGATGATCACGCAGGGATACATGACTAGTACTCTTAAATGCTGCAGCTATCGGGATAGTATGACTAGGTCATGACTATCCGATTACAGAGACTAGTTGTTAGTGATCCGATATATGTTTTGTACGGGGCAGACACAATTTCAGCCCCAGGCCTAGCATGTGACATCCGATACTGGATCGTATTACTCAATACATTGTATACTACGCCTGATACAGATTATATATATTCCATGTTGAATATGTTTCTGGAGAATTGGGTAGGCATGGTGCTTTGATAGAAGCCAACCATGTCTTGTAAATCGGTAAGAACGTGGTACCGGGTACGCACGTGTTCGGATAGTCCGATGACCGTATTTACTGCCAACATAACCAGGGATCTCTTGGGTCGCTTCCCAAAGATTCACCGATGATATTTGACTCGAACAGAATTAATCTGAGATTAATTATGAGAGAGAAAATTAATCTGGGATTAATTACGACAAGAATTAATCTAGGATTAATTATCAGAGAGAAAATTAATCTGAGATTAATTGCGGACGCAATTAATCACAGATTAATTGGTAAAATAAATTTAATAGTTAAATTGGATTTTTCTATTTAATTTATTTAATAGGGATAAAATAATATATCGGATATATTAATTGAAATTGAATTTCAATACGGAATTAAAATTGGATTTTAATTCAAGCAAACGAATTAATTTGGAATTAATTCGCGAGTGACTTTCGTAATAATTTTGCGATGCATAATTATTTAATAAAATTGGATTTAATTATTTAGCGACGGAAAAATTCGTTTAATCGGATTAAACGAAGCCAGACCCAAAGTGTGTTGTGTAAGCCAATCAAATTTTGAATTTGAAAGTGGTGGGACCCACTTCACTTACATCACTAGTCACTATTAGTGATAGAAGTGGTTGGCATTTAAAGACATCCTTTTGTCAACTTTACACACAACTTTTAAAACATGTTTTTGGAAAACACAAACAACTATTCTTCTTCTCTCTTCTAAGCCAAAAACCGTGAGCCTCTCTCTCTCCATGGAATTTTTGTTGCAAAATTTCAACTTACTAGCATATAGGGAGTCAAAAGAAGGTGATAGGGAAACTCACCCAAGAGTTTGTAACTCAAAATGAGAAATTGGAGCTTCCACAACAAAGAAAAATTCTTGAACTTCATTCGATCATTGTAAGTTTTTCCGCAACTTTCTTTGATTTTATTCACACAAAAATCTTGTTTATGATCCTTGGGCATGTCTAGGAAACTAACACTAGATTACCTAGAACACATGGAGGCTGGTTTCCTACTTCTATGAGGGTTACATGTCATATCTATAATTCAAATGAACATGTCACACAAGTTTTCCCAACCTTGCCAGCCCCGTAAGAATGTCTCCATGACCAAGTCAGTTCCATAAACACTTAAAATAGACCATATCCAAACCAATACTCCCAAACCTACAATTCTGGTTGGAAAAACCATCCAATATGTAATTGGAAGAATGATAACCAAGCACTACCATCGCAACAACCTCCTCAGGTAAACCAAAATTTCCAAAATTCTCATAATAATGCACCATATATCCTACCACATAGGAAAACCCTTGAGAATGCCTTGCATGCCTTCATTGAGAAATAGAAAGTCATCAATAACCAAAATGTGCAAACATTGAGTGATCTAAAAGATACATTTTCCAAATCCACATATGCAATAACCATTTATGAGAAATGAAAGTTTCATGCACAACCATAACTAAATCCCAAGAGTTATCAAAACTTTTACGAGGGTAGTTCTGGTAGTCAATACATAGACCAAGTGAAATATTTTATTACTCTTTCCAGTGGTAAATTCATCCACATACCCATTCTTGAACCTCGTGAAGTTGAAAATGAGTCAGCTTCGGAGGGTAAGGAAGGAATTAATCAACCAACACCTATCATTGAGAATAACGATTTTTCACATGTCCTCAAGCATTGAAAATAAAGAAATTGAACTATTCCCCATAAACATATGAAATATTCAAATAGGTTAATGTCAATATTCCCTTATTAGATACCATCAAATAAATACCATCTTATGCCAAATTTCTAAAATACTTGTGCACCGTTAAAAGAAAACATCAGGTAAGAAATGAAGCTTTGTTAGTTGTACAGGTAAGTTCCATTCTGTCAACTGATAATGCATTAAAATACAAAGTCCATGGTTGTCCAACTATTTCATGTATTATTGGAAATTATAAAATTGAACATGTATTACTTGATCTTGGAGCTAGTATCAATTTGCTTCCATTTTTGATTACCAACAACTTAATATTGGCGAGTTAAAACTGTTGGGGCAGTTGTGGGACCTCTAGGGTCAGATCGGTGCCTCATGCATCGGAAGTGGATCTAACCCATGGATATCAAAAACGGGAGGAAAACAATTTCAGCGCACGCGCGCTCACTGTTAACTACAACGCGCGTGCGCACTTGAGCTACAGTGGTCACGCACTGTGACACACTCACAAAGTGGTTATTTACTCTTAAGTATAAAAGTGTCGAAGTAATAAAATAACTCGGTAAGATCGGGGTCGATCCACATGGAATATATTTAATAAGATAAAATAACAAATTGAGTGAAAATAAAAAGATTGAATTGTTTGAGTGATTGTAAAATTTAAATTAAACTGCAGTAATAAAATAAAATACTGGGGTTATGGGATCAACTTTTAATATTTCAAATTTAGAAATCTAATTTTTTATAATATATAAATTTTCATTATTACCCAATTAATTTATTTCAAGAATTAATTATGCCAAAACATATAAAACCAGTCATAAATGCGGTGATAACATTTGTCTATAACAAGTCCAGATAGGCACTCAATTATGCCAAATAAATAAAACCAGCTATATAGGCGGTAACAAAGTTTGTCAATAATTAATTCAGATTTAAACTATATATTAATCATTAGATTACAATTTATATATTATAATATTTGTGTGATTAATCTAGATTTTCATAATAAAAGCTTCACCTTTTACCCTAGCAGCGACGAAATTAGTTACTCATGATTTAAATAAAAATACACATAATTTTATTATTGAAAGAAAAAAAAATTACAAGAAAACTTTAAAAAAATAAAACACACAAGAGCTGAAACTCCACAAATTTTCAGAGAGAATTGTGGAAATTAGACTGCTAAACTGATGTACTGAGCATGTCTATTTATAGAATGCTCGACACCTCAAATGGCGAGATCTTTTTTTTTTAATTACTTGTTTTTGTCAAAGCATGTAAATTTCTTGCATGCTTTGACACTTCTTCCACCTTTCCACCGAAAGGTGAAAAATCTTATTATTATTATTATTATATATTAATATATCATAATATATATATATAATCTTGGTGAGACCTCCAGTATAATATATAAAAAATATTTTATATATAAAATCTTGGTGGGTCCTCCAAAATATATTATTTATAATATATAAATATTTTATATATGTGTGGGTAAATACATCATAAGCTCATTTTATCGTCAATCTAAACACGATGAATGTTTTCCAAGTCCGAATTGAATCTAGTTGTTACGCTCTTTTTGAGTTTTATGGGTCCTAAAATTCAGATCTCATATCAAATTTTCCTATTGAGCTTCCGAAACAGTATTTTATTTACACAATAAATAAAAATCACAATAAACATAAATATAATTATTATTTAACAAATGTGTTAAATTAAAGTGATTAATGAAATTATAAGTGTAAAATGATTAGTTTCTTTTTTATTAAGTGTACACTTTTTAATGCTTATCACATTGTAGCTTGTGTTATACATTACCTTTAATGTATCAGCTCTCTGGAATTTTTCCAAAGAGCTAATACATGTTAATATATAAAACCCAATACATTTTTAATATTTTTCAAAAATACTTTCAAACACCTAAAATAATTTTTTAACATCAAAACCAACATCAACACATGTTAAAAAAATAAAATCATACTTTTCAAAATATCAAATATTTTTACAAAAATATAAATTTATTATAAATACATACATGCGTAAATTTTGAATCCAAAACACAAACCAAATTAGAATACCATAATGAAGTGACTCATGAATAATTTTATGTCATTCAAATGTGGTCAAGTGATTCTAGAATGGTAGTCATCTAGAGTTCCAAGGTATCATATAGAATTCCAAACTCTAATTTTATGTTTATGTCCAACGTAAACATTTTAACCCAATCACAAACATATTGTTTTTATGCTTCCAAAGCATCCATACACAATTCATTAGCCTAATTTCAACATCAAGCTATATTATTATGTATCCAATACATAATACATCAATATATACTTCATAATGAAAACAACTCACTAATGAAAACATAGCTTTAGAGAATATCAAACTTACCTAGTAAGCTTGATTCCAAGATCAATTCTTCTTCTCCTTGTTAAAATATTATAGAGAACTTCCAAAGTTATCAAGCTTGACTCCAAGATCCAATTTTGATTCCTATACTAGCAAGCTTGATTCCAATATCTAATCTTGATTTCTCATTGTTGAAATGTTGTAGAGAACTTTCAAAGCTTATCTAAACACTTCTTTCACTTAGGCTAATATTTCTAAATCTGGCTTGTTTTAGCTTTCACAAGCTTAATTTTCTTAAGCTCAAGCTTAATTAAAAACTTGCTCAAGCTTGTCTTTTATAGCAAAACTTATGTAATTTTTAATTAATAGAGCTTTTAATCAACTTTTAGGTGGGTTTAATCCAATTTGTCCAAATATGTATAATTAGGTACTACTAATCATATTTATCTACCACTTTGATTTAATTCAATTAAATAAAGTCAAATATATCTATTATTACATATTTATAATTACCAAAATATCCTACAATGGTAGAGATATTTACGAAATTATAAAAAAGCTCTCGTGTGATTTTAAATTAATCCAATTGGGTCAAAGTAAATAAATAATGTTATCCAATAACACTTAATTATTTTTAATGATAATTATAATATCAAATATTATTTATTATCAAACATTATCGGCTACCCAAGTGTTCAACGAATACACTTTATATTTTGGGACTCTCTAAGTCCAGACACGTTCGTCATATAAGCTTAGCCTATATATACGTAATTCGACCACCTCCGAATTTGCGAAGAACACGAAGGACCTTTCTGAACTATACAAGTCTAGGTCATCACATATGTCTAACAATCTCTATGTCATAGGCTATTAGAGTTGTTCTTAGGAAACATATATTATAACGTCAAGTTTCCGAGGCATACATCTCATGTCGACATGTCCATGATTCTTTATAACTAATCAGAACACTATTTATGATATATGCGATCCACCCTATGTGATTGGCTTTGGCCAAAGTCTTAAAAATCATGACTTACTCACATGGATACCTAAACCCCTTATAGTACACATACGGGCCGACAGATCCTATCTTGATACGCACTTGATTAACGAGTACATCAATCCACACCCAACGAACATCTAGCGGTCAGATCATGAAAGATCTCTGACATATATGACATCAAAGTGTGGAGGATCACACACAAAATCAATGTTATCCTATAGTCAAAAGATCATATATGCTACTCGCTCGAGGAGATTCCTGTTGACGGTGGTGTATACTTTCAGCTATTAGGAATCACCTGTGAGTCATTCAGTATTCACTCTAACGAATACCCACATGTCTATACTGTTAGAGTTTTTAAAGGTCCCAAGATCAAAACTCAAGCATGAATCATAAGCGAATACAACGATGGAAGTGCGGAATACTTACATCGAGCGTTTGAGCGACGATTTGAGCAACAAAATTCGAAATTCTGCACTCTTTTGAAACCAGTGGACTGCTGTGAACAGTGTTTGGCGCCCCTTGTCTTCAAGATTTGAAGCTCCAAGCTTCATCATTTGGCTTCCCGGCTCATGGGTATACTTCCCTCATCACCTTGGCATGATCCCGGAGTGTGCTAGCACTCTTGTTTTGCCACAAAACACACTTGCTTCCCTCCATTTTCCTTTGTTGAATTCGGCAGTTCACTGCCTCACAAAACCAGAAAATGGCGTGAAGATGAGAGGAAGAAGAAGAGGAGAGAGAGGAGGGAAAGTGAGATGATGTGTGTATACGGTTTTGGTGTTAAATTGTGTATCAAATACACTTGAATTTCATTTGAAATTCATTTCAAACACATTTGGCTTTAATTGCCAACCACACACATCACTCATCACATCACTCAAGTCACATCAAGTCAACTCAATCAATCAATCTAATCAATTGTCACATCACTCAAAGTGACATGATTTGACGCTTGATGCGACTAGCGATTTGACGCTTGATTTGACGAGCCGCTCTCGAATTCGAAATGCGAATGCGCTCGCAAATGATCTCGGGCTCGGATTCGCTAATTCTAAATTAACGAATTTTCCGTCACGTCGTAATTAAATGATTACGCCTAGCGAAATCACTATTCACGTCGCTAACGAATTAATTCTAAATTAATTCGCTCGCCCGAATTAAAATCTAATTTTAATTCCACATCGAAATCCAATTTCGTTTAATATATCAAATATATTAATTCCTCGATTAATTCCAAATTAATCATTCTCTCTCTTTAAATTGATATTTTATCCCAGATAAAATATCTCCGCAATTAATCCTAGATTAATTTTCTCTCTCATCATATTAATCCCAGATTAATAAAAGTGCGAGTCATACGTCATCGGTGAATCTTTGGGAAGCGACCCATGAGATCCCCGGATATGTTGGTAGTCAAATCGGTCATCGGACTATCCGAACACGTGAGTACCAAGTACTACCCGATTTACGAGACACGATCGGCTTCTAGCAAAGCACGAAGTCTACCCAATTCTCCGATCATATCTATCTAAGAATATTTAATATCTGTATCAAGCGTAGTATACCAAGTATTGTGTATATCGGCCCAGTATCGGATAGTCACGTGCTAGGGCTGGGGCTGGATAAGTGTCTGCCCCGTCCGAAGCACATGTCGGATGTCTGGTAACTAGTCTCTATAATCGGATATGCATGACCTAGTCATAATATCCCGATGGTTGCGCAACACTTAAGAGCACTAATACCGTATCCTGCGTGACATCATCTCCACTATGACTGAAGTGATACTTCCGTCTTGACATCACACCCAATACTCTACGATTCTCAATATACCCAGCAGTTGGCGTACACAGAACCAGTTAGAGTCCTAGACGACCTCAACTAAAGTATATTGATTGTCGTAAGCATTAGCGGTGCAAGTCTCAGGTTAAGACCAAATACACCTACCCTGATGTCGGACTCCCATAGACACATAGTCATAATACCAATGGGATTCCGAGGGGTCTATCCAGAGCGAAGCTGTTTCCCGTACCATCGGTGAACCACAACCTCCTATCGCACTTGCATAAGTATCCAATACTTAAATATATGAGAACTATGCCGTTTTGCCCTCACAACGCGCACAAGTGCAATACTAGCCTATTCCGCATTATCGATGTCCTGTCTCGATAATACTCCGGCTAGGGATATTTAATGATTAATCCTTCGTGGACTGATACTGTCTCATATCATTCTCAATCCAGGAACTAATCATATGGACCTCTCCTCATTTATATATCTATGGTGATCTAATCACAAACGATGAGAGTGCAATTTCCTTGTCACATAGTTAATTTGTACAACAACACCATGATCTGTACAAATAGTGACGCTATGGGTCATTTTGTCCAACATATACGAGCTTCCATTGCTCATGGTACATCAGGTTAAACTATTAGAACTCAAATTTCAATATACGATATGTGCTAGTCTTCTAAATTATAGGAATTTTATCGTATTCCAAAACCAACAACTATGAATATTTACTTCAAGAATAATTTATAATAGTAATCTTATCCCAATGCTAGACCACCCAGTGTCTAGTATTACTACATGACTATTCTAAGATCGATGTTATTCTCAGCATATTTATATGTATCAATCTAATATACATAATGACATTACTATTTACAAGGTTAAAATGAAAATGTAGTTATTTAAATAACAAAATATAATGTATAATACATTATCCGGATTGACACTCCAAGCACAAACTCCAATAAACTCACACTTGCTTAGTGCCAATCCGGATGGTACCGAAGTCCCATATTCTTCATATGTTTATCGAATAACTTATGAGGTAGGGCCTTTGTAAGCGAGTCTGCTACATTGTCTTGTCCTTGAACCTTTAAGAACATCATGTATTTTCGTTCAATGATCTATCTAATCACGCGATATTTCCTTTCTACGTGTTAAGACTTGGAATGCACACTCGGATCCTTAGCCTGCACAATTGCTCCGCTATTATCACAGTATTGTGGGATAAAATCCGCAATACTTGGCATAATGCAAAGTTATGTGATAAAATTTCTAATCCAAATAATTTTTTTAGCAGCTCTCAGTGGTGGAATCAACTTTTGAGCCTTGCTTTGAACATCGCCAACTAATTACACCGCCATTAAGGGTAAATTTGTATCCGTGTAGACTTTCTATCATCCAAATCTCCCTGAAAGTCGGAGTTTGTATAACTTTTAACTTGTAGCTCATTTTCTCCATATATGAGAAACTTATCCTTAATACCCTTAAGATATTTCAAGATATGTTTCACGGCTGTCCAATGATCATTACCTGGATCAGATTGATGTCAAATTGTCACACTGACACCGAAATTGATGTCAGGTCTCGTACATAGCATACATACATAATGCTTCAAATACAATAAGCATATGACAAATTAGACATTATAACCATATCTTCCTCAGTATGAGGCGCCATTTTCTTTAAAAGATGTATGACGTATCGAAAAGGTACATTTGTTGCCTTGTAGTTGGTAAAACTATACATTTTCTAACATTTTATCTATGTACGTGGATTGCGACAACCCTATAAACTTCCTAACTCTATCCCGATAGAGCCTTATACCCAGTATATAGGAAGTTTCACCAATGTCTTTCATGGAAAAAGTTCTTGCAAATGTAGGCTTTCACACTTTGCATTAATCATATATCATTTCTGATGATAAAGATATTGTCTACATACAGAACAAGGAATACTATCATGCTCCCACTAACTTTCTTATAAGCACACAGTCCTTCCTTATTTTTGATGAATCCGGATAATCTAATTATCTCATCAAAATGACGATTCCAGCTTCGGGATGTCTGTTTAAGTCCATAAATCAATTTCTGGAGCTTACAAACCAAGTTTGAAGTCTCACTAGATACAAAACCCTCTGGTTGTTCCATATAGATATCCTCATCGAGGAATCCATTTAGGAAAGCGGGTTTTACACCCATCTTTCATATCTCATAGTCATGATATGCAACAATGGCTAAAAGAATCCTAATGGATTTTAGTATGACTACTGGTGAACAAATTTCTTTATAGTCAATCATAGGACGTTGAGTATAACCTTTCACTACCGATCGATCCTTAAATGTTACCACATTTCCATCGGGCCCTCGCTTACTTTTATAAACCCATGTACATCTAATAGGTTTAACTCCCTTACCAAGTTCAACTAAGTCCAAACTTGATTGTCATGCATAGAATCCATCTCAGATTTCATGGCTTCCTGCTATTTTCTCGAATCGATATCCAATATCGTCTGTGTATAGGTAGTCGGATCCTTTTCCTCTAATAGAAAAACATCAAGGCTCGCATCAAACGTCAAAAATAGTCTCTCATGAGGCCTTGATATTTTGTTCGACCTACGTAGAACCTGTGTTGTATATCTTTCACTTAGTTGGATCTCTGGTTCCATCTCAGGTTTCTAAATGTTGGGACAAACTCATCGAGTTCAAACTTTCTACAATTTCCACTTTCTTTTAAAAATTCATTTTCAAGAAAAGTGGCAAAATGAGCAACACATACATTTTGTTGCTCAAAATCATAGAATTGATATCTTAATGAATTTTCAGGATATCTAACAAACCTATATTTATACTCCCTAGGTGTTAGTTTATCCCGTTGCGTAGCTATAACGTATGCGGGACTACCTTAAATCTTTAAATATCTAGGACTTGGATATCTACCGTACCATATCTGATATGGAGTCGTAGAAATAGCTTTTGATGGAACTCTATTAAGTATGTGGGCAACAGTAAATAAAACATAACCCCAAAAGTAATATGGAAGATCTGTATAGTTCACCATAGATCGCATCATATCCAATAAAGTATGTTTTCTCTGTTCAGACACACCATTGTGTTGAGGAGTTTCTGATGGGTTATATTAGATGAGAATCCCATTCTCCATTAAATAACTTCTGAATTCATCGCTCATGAATTCACCATCTCGATATGATCGAATGCATTTGATGAATTTCCCGATTTATTTTTCTATTTCATTTCGAAATATTTTTCAAATGTTTTCGATTTATGTCTCATCAAGTAGATATATACATATCTTGACTTATCATCCGTGAAAGTCACAAAGTATGTTGAACCATCATGAACGACATGATTTAATGGACCACACACATCACTGTGTACTAGTTCCAATAAATCTTCAGCACAGAGTCCAATACCAAAAAATGAGGTATTTGTCATTTTCCCTTGAATACGTGACTCACAAATTGGATAAGGATATAAGGTAAGATCTTCAATCAAAACATCCCTAACTAATTTTGATAGACTTTTAACACCTATGTGGCCCAATCTCATATGTCATAATTCATTATTATTTCATTTAAATCTTTTACTTGTATTTTCCTCTATATTAAAGACATCTCAATATGTTTCCAAAACATAATGACTGTTAGATAAAGAACATTCACATATCAAATAGTTGTCTTTATCATATAAACATAAAATACTACTTTTAATATTTATTTTCTATCTCTCTTTATCCAATATCGGTAACGATATTATCTATTTGATAAGAGAGAATATATAATAACAGTCAATTAAAATTAATTTACATCTATTATGGAGATCTAGAACAATTGTTCCTATGACCTTGACATCCAATTTCTCACCATTTCCAACTCTAAGTTGGATCTCCCCTTTGTTTAACCTTCTTTTAACTCTCATGACTTGCATGGAATTGGAAATATGAGTAGGACTACCGGTGTCTAACACCCAACCACTATTTTCATCTAAGGCTAATGAGATATCAATAATAGGAAAAATACAAAGCGTACATGAGGTTTTTGCATTCCCTTTAATATCTGGACAATCACGGTTCCATTGTCTAAAGTTCTGGAAATGTAGACATGCATCATGAGCTACACGCGGTCTTGTAGTTTGTTTCTTTGAGTCTTTCTTCTTATTTCCCATTTTAATCTTCTTAGACTTCCTAGAAGTCTTTGAAGAGCTTGCTCCAACTTTTATTTTTAATTAATAAAAGTCTTAATCAACTTTTAGGTGGGGCTTAATCCAATTTTTCCAAATATATATATAATTAGGTATGACTAATCATCATTGTCTATCACTTTGATTTAATCCAATTAAATCAAGAAAAAAATTAATCAATGGATTAGTTCAATGTCTACTACTTTGATTTATTCCAATTAAATCAAGCCAAATACATTTATTATTACATATTTATAATTATCAAAATATCCTCCAATGGTAGAGATATTTATGAAAACACAACAAAGTCCTCGTGTGATTTTGGATTAATCCAATTAATCCAATTGGGTCAAAGTAAATAATGAAGGTTATCCAATAACACTTAATTATTTTTATTGATAATTATAATATTAAATATTATTTATTATCAAACATTATTGGCTACCCAAGTGATCAATGAGTACACTTCATATTGTGGGACTTTGTAAGTCCAAACAAGTTCGTCATATAAACTTAGCTTATATGTACACAATTCGGCCACCTCCGAATTTGCAAAGAACACAAACGACATTTCTGAACTATTTAAGTTGAGGTCATCACATATGTTTAGCAATCCCTCCGTCGTAGGTGATCCGAGTTGTGCTTAGGAAACATAGATTACATCATCAAGTTTCTGAGGCGCACATCTTACGTCGATATGTCCACGATTCTTTACAACTAATCAGAATAATATTTCTGATATATGCGATCCACCCTAGGTGATCGGCTTTGCTCAAAGTCTTAAGAATCGTGACTTACTCACATGGATACCTAAACCCCTTATGGTACACATACGAGCTGACGGATCCTATCTTGATACGCACTTGATTAACGAGTGTATCGATCCACACCCAAGGAACATCTAGCGGTCAGACCATGAAAAATCTCTGACATATATGACATCAAAGTATGGAGGATCACACACAAAATCAAGGCTATCCTATAGTCAAATGATCAAATATGTTACTCGACTCGAGGAGATTCCTATTGACAGTGGTGTGTACTTCCAACTATTATGAATTACCTATGAGTCATTCAGTATTCGCTCCAATGAATACCCACATGTCTATTCGAGCTACCCTTGCTCATGGTACATCGGGTTAAACCATTGGAACTCCAATTTCAATATACGACATGTGTTAGTCTTCTAGATTATAGGAATTCGATTGTATTCCAAAACCAACGGCTATGAATATTAATTTAAGAATAATTTATAATAGTAATCTTATCTCAATGTTGGACCACCCAATGTCCAGTATTACTAGATGACTATTCTAAGGTCGATGTCATTCTCAACATATATATATATATATCAATCTAAAATGCATAATGACATTACCATTAACAAGATTGAAATGAAAATATAGTTATTTAAATAATAAAATATAATGTACAATACATTATTCGGATTGTGGAAGATGTGTTATTATAAGTCGAAATCATATATCTTGTAGATTTTATTATCTTGGAAACTTAACTTGTAGCAGACAGTTACAAGCCAATTTTTGTAATACTTGGTCATCCATTTTTAACAACAGCTAATGCTTTAATTAATTGCAAGAATCAAATCATGAATTTTTCCTTTGGCAATATGACATTGGAGCTTAATATTTTTAATATGTGCAAACAACCATACGAAGAAAACAATGAAAATGAGAGCATGGATCTAATTGAATCAATTTTGGAGGAACATATTCAGAGGAGTCTATCTGACCCTATGAAAATTTGTACAACTAATTTTCTTGTATCAAGTTTACAAATAGATTCAGATATTTCTAATGATTTTTCTTTACTTGATTCTATACAGGTACTAAAGACGATGGAGACAAGTAAAATTTTGAGGAATTAAGAACACTTGAAGAAGAAAAAAAATGAGGAAATACCCAAATTGGAATTAAAAATTTTACCAGAATGATTTAAGTTACATTTTTTAGAGATGAACAAACTTATCATGTGGTAATTTATTCCTCCCTCACAAGTGATCAATAAGGTAAGTTGTTAAAAGTGTTGAGAGAACATAAATTGGCAATTGGATGGACTTTAAAAGGTATTAATATTTTGATATGCACACACAAAATACATTTAGAAGATAATGCCATGACATATCGTCAACTCCAATGAAGATTAAACCCTTACATGAAAGAAGTAAAAACAGAAGTTTTTAAACTTCTTGACATAGACATTATCTACCATATCTTTGATAGTAAGTGGGTAAGTCCTACACAAGTTGTGCCTAAAAAAGTCTGGAATAACTATCGTAAAAAATGATAAATAAGAATCAATTCCAACTTGAATCTCATCTAGTTGGCGTAAGGCATTGATTATAGAAAACTAAATGAGGCCACTAGAAAAGATCATTTTCCTTTACCATTTATTGACCAAATTTTGGAAAGATTAACATGACATTCCTACTACTGATTTCTTAATGGTTACTTAAGTTATTATCAAATTCTCATTGTTTTAGAAGACCAGAAAAAGACCACATCCACATGTCCATTTGGAACATTTGCATTTAGGAAAATGCCATTTGGACTTGGTAATGCACCAACAACATTCCAATAATGCATGTTAAATCTATTTAGTGACATAGTTGAACATTGTTTAGATGTCTTTATGGATGATATAACTATTTTTGAGAACTCATTTGATAATTGCTTGAATAATTTGGAAAATATTTTGAAAAGATGTGAAGAAAATGGACTTGTGCTAAATTGGGAAAAATGTCATTTCATGATTGATTCATGAATTATTTTGGATCACGTTGTGTCATATAAAGGTATTAAGATTGAAAAGGTAAAAATAGAGGTGATCTTTAAATTGCCACCACAAAAAATAGTCAAGGAAATTCGTTCATTCTTAGGACATGCATGATTTTATATGAGGTTCATTAAAAACTTTAGTACCATATTCAAAGTACTGTGTAACCTCATATTAACAGATGCAACATTTGAATGGACAGAAGAATTTCAAAAATCATTTGAAAATATTATCAGTATTTTAACTTATGCTCCTATCATGCAATCTTTTGATTGGCCTTTGCCTTTTGAGCTAATGTGTGATGCCAGTGATTATGCACTTGGCGCAATATTATGACAGAAAAATAAAGGTAAGCAATATGTAATTTATTACGCAAGTATAACTTTAAACACTACACAAATGAATTACACTACCACATAAAAAATTATTTCCTGTAATATTTGCATTGGACAAATTTCAATCATATTTAATTGGTTCATCAACCGTTGTTTATTATGATCATGCTGCTATTAGATATTTGATGTCTAAACAAGATACAAAGCCAAGATTAATACGGTGGATTTTATTGCTTCAAGAATTCAATCTCACAATCAAGGACAAGAAAAGAGTAGAGAATGTAGTTTCAGATCATTTATCGAGACTAACAAATGAGTCATTGATCAGTGTGTAATCACACGCGTATAATGTAAGCGCACGTATCTTTCAAGTAGTATAAAAAGTATTGATCCCACGAGGACTTAATACCTAAGCTATTAATTTATGAGGCCAAATTTTTACGAGTATTTAATGGGTTGATTGTTTGATTGGATGGTGACTTTAAACTTAAAACAAGTAAATAAAACAACGGGAAAATAGTTTGAGAAAATTCAATATTTAGAAACTATCTAGGGTTATGAATCATTCTAATATCTTTTTAAAGATGAAGTGGTTATTTTATGTTTGGGAATATATTAGTTTACTAACATGGAACACGAAATTCTGCAAAAGCCTCTGTCGATGGTCAGATGCAAGTACCCAGTGTAACCCAATTAAACCATATATCTGTTGGACAATTATGACCCATAGCATCATTATTTGTACAGATCATGGTGTTGTTGTACAAATTAACTATGTGACAAAGGAAATTGCCTTTTTAATCGATAAAATAATATATTCGATATATTATACGAAATTAGATTTCGATGCGGAATTAAAATTAGATTTTAATTCGGGCGATTCGTTAGCGACGTGAATAGTAATTTTGCTAGGCATAATTATTTAATTAAATTTGATTTAATTACGTCACAACGGAAAATTCGTTAATTCGGAATTTGCGAACCCGAGCCCGGGAGTGTTTGCGGGCCCACTCGTATTTCGAATTCAAGTGCGGCCCACATGTCACATCAAGCGTCAAATCACTAGTCAACTTTAGTCACTTTGATTGATGGAAGTTGATGGGATTTGATGGTTGAGTGTGAAACACTCAATTGTGATGGTTGAAAGACATTTACCATTTAATTTATTTTTGGTATTTGACTTTTATTTTAGTGTATTAGATACACAACTCCAACAACCAACACAACACTTGTTTTTAGTTTCTCTTTCCTCTTCTACATCTCTCGGCCAAGGGCCATATTTCTTCCTTCTTCTTCTCCAATGCCGAGAACAAGATGAAGAACATGGTGAGGATTTGTTGCAAATTTTCACATGTGCTATCACACTTTAGGAGTCTTCCGAAGGTGATAGGGAAACCCACCCGTGGGCATGGAATGCACACCAAGCTTGGAGCTTGAATGACCGAAAAATTGGGGCACAAAATGGAGCAAAGCCGTGAGCCTCTTGGAGTCAAAGCTTGAAGATTTTTGTTGTTCCTCGCATCGCAAAAGCCGATCAATGTAAGTATGATTCCGCCATACCTCTTTGAGTATTCGCACATGATTTCATTGCTTGAATCGATCCCGGGACTATAGTAGAAACCCAACAAAGGTATCAGAGCCATTTTGAGCATGAAATATACTTAGGGTAAAATTTGGGTAAATTGGATTTGAGCATGTCTTGACTAAATTACTTGTTTGAGCATGCTTGTATATTGATGACTTGGAGTTGTTTGTGATCAATTTTGTGAAAAATGGATTGGATCAATTTTCCCCAAAAATGTAGGCTTGGCCGAAACATATTGTTGCCTTAATGTCATGGAATTTTTTGATTTTGATCATTGGATGAGTTGAAATCATTAGGGAAATGTTGATTTAGGATTCAATTGGATTGAAATCGAATCGGACAATAAAAACCCTAAAATGCCGTGACATGTAAAGCATGGAAAATGATTGATTTTTGATTCAAATATGTTGGACATGTGTTGATGATAATAAGCATAATTAATTGTGTAAATTGATGTTTTGGAAATATTAATTTGGTTAATTAATTATGGCATACACTTTAGGTTAATTAAATTATGAAATTTGGAATTTTAGTAATTTAATTAATTGGGCCAAATTTGGAATTGGGCTTGTAAAGTTGTAATTGGGCTTAATGGGCTTGGTTGGGCCAAGTTTGGTTTAGGCTAATTGGTTGGATCCAATTGGGCCAAAACATATCCATAAAGTCCAATTATGACTTAATGGACCTTTAACTTTAATTGGGCCTAATGGGCCTAAATTGGTTTCTTGGCAAATAAGGGTGATTCCTTAAATGGGCTTTGGTATTTGGGTTTGACCCATATTGACCAAAAGTCCATGCCTTAAGAAATTAATTAAAAGCTCATTGGACTTTAATTAAATTAACATTGGATGTTAATCGGGCTTTGAGACCCGTAATGATTAGATTTGGAATCTAAGTCGCAAAGGAACAAAAAGTGTAATTATTTAATTTGGAATTAAATATAGAATTAGTATTAAATACAAATTAAATTCGATTTAATGTTGTTGTTTAATATAATTCGTGAATTTGTACTTTGAGTACTTATTCGCAAAACGAGTCGGACTCGCGCAAAATCAAATCGTTGTTTGAACATTGGATGGTCATTAATTTCAGATTAATTAATTGGATTAGATTGATTGATAACATGCTTTGTGTGAATACATGGAAGCGATGTATGAATAATGTATATCGGATGGATATTAGATGGGTGAGGGCAATTTTGGAAATTGTTGTAATAAATTTAGAATTTATTAATTGGACCTGCGTGTCCAGCCTATTACCTCTTGACTCTTTGTATTTCTCTTCTCACCTATTCCCCTCAATGTAAATGAGGTTTCTTTAGAAGTGTTATGTAATCGGGTAGAAGTAATATTTGTGCTAACGAGAGAGAGGAAATGGAGAGATTTGTTCTAGGAACAAAATGTGTTAAGTATCCATCCACATATCGTTATTATATTTATTTATACGCGCCTTATTATGTTTTTAGAATGCATGTTTAAGGGTGTATGATGATGAGACCTTAACAAAGATAATAAATTGGTTGCCAATTTACGCGAAAAACCCTCAACACATATTAAGCGTTTTTTTCCTTCCATTGAGTGATTCTTACTCAAGATCCAAGATTGGCACTGGTTTGTTGGCCAAAGTCAAGACCTTTTTCCGTCGCGGATGTGTTTGAATCATCAAGGCTTTGTTCCATATCGGTGTCTTGTCCAAGTTGTGATTTGTTGGCCAAAGTCAAGATCATTTCTTGTCCATCGACATCGATTACAAAGCTTTCCATGGTCAATGGGTTCCGCTTAACTGGGATCATTAAGTTTGTTGTGCCAAAGCCAAGGCTTAATTGATTCAGAGGAAAAAAGTTAGGCAATATATTGGATATATTGGCATATATAAGATATATGTTTCGGACTTGGATGTCCACCTACTGGATTTAGGAATTGGATGGGATCCAATTGATTTTAGAGATCTACCTAGTTAATTATCATACAATTTGTTGGCCAAAGTCAATATTGTGTGTTATTTAACGGGATCCTAGCCCACTAGGAAACAAGGTTTCCCAAGTACTCCACAGAGGGTTAGAGGCTCGCCGAAAAATAGTGGGAGGCAAGTATTAAATTTGCAATATTCGTTTAGTTACTTGTCATACGCGCTCATTATAAATTATTCGTCTATAAATTAATATATTAATTGGACTAATATTTAATCATTGTTTTAAATAAACAGTTGGACTGTATTCAAACTATTTCAATTAATAGTTGATTTTATAATTGGATTATAGTAATCAATATATTTGAATTTAACCAATCAAATTATAGTTGATTATATAGTTGGACTATAGTAATCATTATAATGAATTGTACCTAAAATCGTTGATTAAATAGTTGGACTATTAGAATCAAGATAATTGAAAGATTAGCATTTAAAACATAATCCTATGAGAAAATGTCAATTAAACGGCTTTAATTTTCAAATTCGGAATGAAATCTCAGGATAGTCCTAGAGACCGAGAAGTTACTTTATTTGATAGAGTGACATCTCAAGCCTAAACCCGGAGTTGAGCAAATAGTAGAACATGATATTTGGAATATTCATGTGATGATAACTTTAGTGCTTAATCTGTTATGCTTGCCGCAAAGACTCCTTAATTTCTTAGTCAGAACTAAGGATTAGATCCTTATAGTATGATATTGAAATTGAAGGATCTTCATAGATCTATCCTTAGATCTTAGAAGTGCAAATTGCAATAGAAAACTCTTGGAGAGTTAATGGCTATACTCAATGAGACAAAGCCAGAGTTTGCAATATAGCAAGAAGCGTAAGGCGCATCTTACTTCGACATCCCAGAAGACCAAGGCTTGGCCAAAGACTTCTGGGGGTGGAAAATGGCAAATGCAAAATCATTATAATCTTCTAGGAAGACAAATGACATATCCCAATATGTCTGCCTAAACTGTTGCAAACGGGGTCACTGAAGTGTGACTGCCGTATAGATAAAGCAGACATGAAGGAAGTGAAGACTGTGCAAGGTTCTGACTTCAAATATGTTTATCATAAACATGTTCACTACTAGTATTAAAATTGTATTTTAGATACTGAGTGTGGTACATAAATATGTACTGATGTGCAGAATCTGCTGACAAGCAGGATACTGACTTCAGATGAGATTTATCTACGAATTTGAGATCGGGACGAAAGTCGTTGTTTTAACCATAGATACCTAAGTTTAGGAACTACCTTTCGGGTGTGTACTTAAATTAGGAAACTGTTACAATGTAACTAGTTTGACTAGAAACATTATCTCTATATCAGGGTTTAACCCGTTGAGGGTATACCTTTATATTCTAGAACACTAAAGTGTTTTATTTTATAAAGATGATATTGAGATAAACACGTTAGATGTGAATAACAGTATTTATATTTTGAATATAAATGAATCTCAAACGTATAACAGGACAAACAAATAGCTTAAACTGAATAAATCAGTTGAGACTTATAAGTGGCATTTTTATATGGGACACAATTAACAAGACTCGTATATCCACACTTTCGAAGAGTGGATACTAGGACGGATTTGATTCTATTCAAATAATGTCTACGAATCTAGTTTCTTAGGCAAAGTGCCTGAAATACTTCGTAACCTTTACGGATGTGACATCGCGTTATGGTTATGTGTTTCTTGTGAAACACGGATCGTAAACTTTTGATGAAATCAAAGATTTTCGACACGAAGTAGATAAACAGATCGGCTAAAGTATTAAACCCATCACGGTTAGACCATGATGGAAAATACTTAAGCAATAAGTTTCTCAAATACTTGAAAGAGTATAGTATTCTTTCAATGAGGACTCCTCCCGGAACACGTCATTTTGACGGTGTGTCCGAATAGAGAAACCAAATTTTATTGGACATGATAAGGTTAATCATGAGTCGCTCTGAGCTACCATTTCCTTCAAAGGATACACATTATACAGTGACAAACTTATTTTGAATAAGGTTCCATAAAAATCTGTTTGACAGACTTCATATTAGATATGAACAGGAAAGAAACCGGGTTTTCTTATTCCTGAAAATTTGGGAATGCTAGGCATATGTTTGGATGATACCAAACTAAAACTCAAATCGGATAAGTGCCTAAGTTGTAGGTTATCCTAAGGAAACCAAAGTATAGTACTTATACAACTCACAAGAGAACAATGTAATTGTTGCTCACCATGCGGTTTTCCTAAGAGGAATACCGATATGCAGTGGTAAGTGGGAAGAAAGTAAAACTCGATGAAAATCGGAGTAATACTATTCCAGGCACCGATTCCTTAATGGAACACAAATAGTTCATCAATGATGAAACTATACCAATAATCTTTGAATACACAAGAACAGCGTAAGTCGGAGAGAGTAAGAAAACAACCTGGGAGGTATGGGTTTCTGATCTCACCTCATAAAGATGTCAATCTTATTGAGGAATATGAACTAACTACGTATGAGGAAGTGATACAAGGTATCGACTCCCTATTATGGCAAAGTGCCATGATGTCCGAAATGGATTCCATGTATACCAACAAAGTTTAGACACTAGTTGAAATACCGTAAGGTATTGTGCCCATTGGTTCTATATAAGTCTTCAAGGAAGACATACATGGAAGGCAACATACCAACGTACTAAGCTAGGCTTGTAGCGAAAAGGTATCGTTATCAATATTGTGTCGATTACGACGAAACCTTTTACTTGTTGCCATGGTTAAATCCATTTGGATAATGTTTGCTGATGTTGCATGTTTCATTTATGAAATATGGCAATTGAACGTCAAAATCACTTTCCTTAAACGGAAACCTTTTGGAGGATGTTTATAACATCCTGATGGTTTTGTCGTACCAAAACGAGCAAACAAGGTTTGCGAGTTAATTCGATCCATTTATGGATTGAAGCAAGCATAGCGTTCTTGGAACAATTGTTTTGATGTAATCATAATGGTATATGATTTAATTCAAAATGAAAATGATTCTTGTGTATATAAGGAGGTTAGTGGGAGCGCACTGACAATGAAAGTCCTAAGTAATGATGACATATCATTTCTTGGAAATGATATTCCCATAATACAATCGGTGAAAGCTTGGCTTTCAAGAAAATTCTTCGTAGAATTCTTGCGAGAGACAACCTTTATTCTAGGAATAAAGATCTACTGGGATAGATCTAAAAGTTGTTGGCTCTCTCCGAGAACTCGTACATTGAAATAAATGTACGCGACCTGGTGTCTCATATGCTTTGAGCATATGGAGTCACAATCGGGCCAATCCAAGTGATAGTCACTGGATTGATGTTAAGAACATCATTTAGTATCTTAGATGAACTAAGGATGCTTTCTGATACTATGGAGAAGGAGAACTTGAAGTGACTGGGTTCACCGTTGCAAGTTTCCCAACCGATATAAACAATTATAAGTCGTAACAAAGGTACTATACAGTTTGAATAATGGAACAGTGAGGCGATGTGATGATCAAATAAATCGCATCAGATGGTAACACTGCAAATCCGCTGACGAAAGCATTTCCTCAGCAGAAGTTTGAGCGAACCGTACATAGTTCGGGTGTAGGACACTTGAGTGATTGGCTATAGGCCAAGTGGGAGATTGTTGGACAATTATGACCCATAGCATCACTATTTGTACAGATCATGGTGTTGTTGTACAAATTAACTATGTGACAAAGGAAATTGCCATTTTATCATTTGTAATTGGATTACCTAGATGTATAAATGATGAAAGGTACATATGATTAGTTCCGGATTGAGATGATATGAGACAGTATCAATCCATGAAGGTTTAATCATTAAATATCCCTAGTCAGAGTATTATCGAGATTGGACATCGATAATGTGTAAAAGACTAGTATTACACTTGTGCGCGTTGTGGGAGCATAACGGCATAGTTCTCATATATTTGGGTATATGATACTCATGCAAGTGTAATAGGAGGTTGTGTTTACCGATGGTACGGGAACAGCTTCGCTCTGGATAGACCCCTCGGAATTCCATTGGTAGTATGACTATGTGTCTATGGAAGTCCGAATCAGGGTAGGTGTATTTGGTCTTAATCTGATACTTGCACCGCTAATACTTGCGACAATCAATATACTTTGGTTTTGGTCGTCCAGGGCTTTAACAGGTTCTGTGTACACATCTTCTGGGTATATTAAGAATCGTAGTGTATTGGGTGTGATGTCAAGATGGAAGTATCACTTCAGTCATAGTGGAGATGATGATCACGTAGGATACGGAACTGGTGCTATTATGTACTGCAGTCATCGGGATAATATGACTAGGTCATGATTATCCGATTATAGAGACTAGTTACCAGAGATCCGATATGTGCTTCATACGGGGCAGACACAATTCCAGCCCTAGGCCTTGCACGTGACATCCGATACTGGATCGTAATACGCAATACTACGTATACTACGCCTGATATAGATCACATATTCCTTTAAGAATATTTCTGGAGAATTGGGTAGGCACAGTGCTTTGCTAGAAGCCAACCATGTCTTGTAAATCAGTAAAAATGTAGTACTAGATACGTACGTGTTCGGATAGTCCGACGACCGGATTTACTGCCAACATATCTGGGATCTCATGGGTCGCCTCCCGAAGATTCACCAATGACGTATGACTCGCACTTTATTAATCTGGGATTAATTAAAAGAGAGAGAAAATTAATCTAGGATTAATTACAGAGATATTTTATCTGGGATAAAATATTATTTAAAGAGAGAGAACGATTAATTTGGAATTAATCGATAAAATAATATATTCAATATATTATACGAAATTGGATTTCGACGCAAAATTAAAATTAGATTTTAATTCGGGCGAACGAGTTAATTTAGAATTAATTCGTTAGCGACGTGAATAATAATTTTGCTAGGCACAATTATTTAATTAAATTTGATTTAATTACGTCACAACAGAAAATTCGTTAATTCGGAATTAGCGAACTCGAGCCCGAGAGTGTTTGCGGGCCCACTCGCATTTCGAATTCAAGTGCGGCCCACATGTCACATCAAGCGTCGAATCACTAGTCAACTTTAGTCACTTTGATTGATGGAAGTTGATGGGATTTGATGGTTGAGTGTGAAACACTCAATTGTGATGGTTGAAAGACATTTACCATTTAATTTATTTTTGGTATTTGACTTTTATTTTAGTGTATTAGATACACAACTCCAACAACCAACACAACACTTGATTTTCTTCTCTCTTTCCTCTTCTACATCTCTCGGCCAAGGGTCATATTTCTTCCTTCTTCTTCTCCAATGCCAAGAACAAGATGAAGAGCATGGTGAGGATTTGTTGCAAATTTTCACATGTGCTAACACACTTTAGGAGTCTTCCGAAGGTGATAGGGAAACCCACCCGTGGGCATAGAATGCACACCAAGCTTGGAGCTTGAAGGACCAAAAAATTTGGGCACAAAATGGAGCAAAGCCGTGAGCCTCTTGGAGTCAAAGCTTGAAGATTTTTGTTGTTCCGCATCGCAAAAGCCGATCAATGTAAGTATAATTCCGCCATACCTCTTTGAGTATTCGCACATGATTTCATTGCTTGAATCGATCACGGGACTATAGTAGAAACCCAACAATGTCTATGTCAACCAAGTTACCTGAATTCATTAAGTTTAATTTCTAATTATAGTTATCCCCGCCCGACAGGTATATGTCTATCTTGTAAGGAAATCTATTATAGGGTTATCTATCATCAATGAAGATTGTGGGCTATTAAGTCTAAGGTTGAAACCTAAAATTCTTTTGTCAAGTTTATTTTAAGTTTACCAGATCAATCTTATTAGTGGCCAGTTAACAAGAAGCACTAAGCTTAAGACTTAATAAGTAAACATTTATATTACCCAAACTATTAAATAACCCCTTATAAACCGGTGATATTGGAATTCATCACAACCTCAGATAACTGACTTAGTTACGACATATATCTAAGGCTAGTAAAAACTTAAATAAAATAAAAGACATAAAGTAAATTGGTGGAAAGTAAATGTTGAAAGTAAATGCTGAAAAGTAATGTTGGAAATTAAAAAGGTAAAAATACAATAAAAGAAAATGCTGGAGTGAAAGGATCCACTTTTATCACTACTATTTTAGATATCTCCCTTAATATAATATATTAACTTTGCATGATATTACCAACCTGTCATATAGGCGGTATCATGATTAAGTCAAATTAATAATTAATTACCAACCGACCAACCAGACGGTATCCAGTTTAGTCAGGTTAAAACCAATTTTAATAATTATCAACCGACCAATATAGTGATATCCTTGTTAAGTTAGGTTTTAAAATATATATATATATAATATATATATATATATATATTATAATTAAGGGAGATTAATCTAAATAATAATAATAAAAGCTTTACCTTTTACCCCAACAAGGGAGAGTTACCTCCTCATTGCGTAAAAGTAAATTGATGAAAAGTAAAGAAATGAAAGTATTGTGCGTATAAGTAAATTGCAGAAAATAAAGACTGAAAAGTAAAGAAAAGAAAGTGCAAATGCGGAAATTAATTACCGAAAGTTGTAAATAAATAAACAAGATACAATCTTCAGAGAATTCTTAAGGAATTGCATAGAATAAAGTATGAAATTTACAAATCAAATGGCTTGATATTTATAGGCAAAATTTTACCTTCACCAATTTCTCCACTAATTTCTCCACCAAACATGGCACCAAATCCTCCACCAAACATGCAAGCATGTTTGGTGGAAGTTTGATAATTTTCATTATTTTTTTTGTTTTGAAAATGACTATAGTAATTACACAAAATACACTAGATTATTCATCAATTTCGGTCATGCAAACTTCAGAATTCGAAAATATTTAAAACTTCAAAGTTGTAGATCTTTGTGTCTTCTTTAATTTGGAACTTGAATCAGCTCAATTGGATATTATATGAAAATGTTATGGCCAAAATACCAAACTTGTGCAAAATTGGAATTTAGGACTGCACTTCATGACGCGTATAGTAAATTTCCGTTTCCGCCATTTTTTGCTCCGGATTTCATCGTTTTAGCCTCGAGTTGATTCCATTAAGTCCCAATACTTTATTTATCTGCAAAACACATCAAAACGTTCATCAAACCCGAGAAACTAAACAAAATATTAGGTAAAAGGGACGGTAAATATTGATATATTTTACGCTCATCAATCATCAATTGACATAACTCATATCAATGACTTTTTTCCTGATTTTTTTTTTATTTTCCGTAAATTCAATGCCTTAGTATGCTAATATTGTCAATTTTCTTACAACAGGAAAAATACTTCCAGACTGGAGCTATCAAAGACAATAAGAAATTTTTGACTGAAGTCAAAAGATTCTACTGGGATGATTTATATATGTTCAAGTATTTCATTGATCAGATTTTCCAATGATACATACTGGACAATGAGATAAGTAATGTTATTCAGTTTTGTCATTCATAAGCATACATATGTCACTTCTCATCTAAAAAAACCACTGAAAAATCTTACAGTGTGGATTTTATTGGCCCACCTTATTTAAAGATACACATGCTTTCTGCAAAACTTGTGAAATTTATCAAAAATTGGGATCTATTTCTAAAAGAAACATGATAACTTTAAATCTTATCATCGTCATCGAAATCTTTGATTGTTGGACAATATATTTCATGGGTTCATTTCCACCATCATTTGGATTTTTATATATTTTAGTTGCAGTCAATTACGTCTCAAATAGGTTGAGGCGATTTCTTGTCGAAACAATGATCATAAAGTTGTGATTAAATTTTTAAAAGAAAATATTTTAAGTCGATTTGGAATCCTCGGGCCATTATAAGTGATGAAGGTAAACACTTTTGTAACAAGCCTTTTGTGTCTTTAATGAAAAAATATGGAATTACACATAAAGTTTCTACCTCATATCACCCTCAGACAAATGGTCAAGTTGAAGTAGCAAATGGGAATATCAAATAAATTTTGAAAAAATGGTCAACCCAAATCGTAAAGATTGGTCTCTTTGACTGACTAGTGCACTTTAGGTATACCGATCAGCTTTCAAAACGTCTTTGGAAATTTCTCTCTATCGTCTAGTTTATGGAAAACCTTGTCATTTGTATGTAGAACTTGATTATAAGGCATATAGAGCTATTAAAGCATTCAATTCAATTTCACGAAAAACATTTGAAATTGGTCAAAAAAATTTACTTTATAATTCTCATGTTCTTTTATTTCTTGGAAAAATGAAATTCAAATGGAATGACCCATTTATTGTGAAGCACGTTTACCCATAAAGAGCTATTGATATTGAGAATCCCATGGATGGTGATGTATTTAAAGTAAATGGATAACGTCCGGATCCATTTTTGGAGTGTTCAAATTTTCAAGAATCTATTTTCCTTTCAAACCTATTATAAGTTGTTATTTTATTTTATTTTGTTTTGTTTTTGTCCAATTTCCATTTTTTTCCTTTTGTTTTGCAGTATTTTATTTTTGTCAGAGTCTTGCACCCCGATTGAATAGCGGATAATGATACTACGTGACTCTAAGTCGGTTCTTTCAGTTTCTTAAAATTAATGATACCATATTGTTGGGTTTCTCTAAGGTCCAAGGATCGATTAAAGTAATGAAACATACGTGCGAATACATCAAAGAAGTTGCAGAATACTTACATTGATCGGTTGAGCGATGAGACGAACAATAAAAACTCTTTAAGCCCTTTGAAGCTCACGATTTTGCTGTTGTTTTTGTCCTCCAAGAATTCGGCAATGGTGATCCCTCCAAGCTTCAAGCTTTGTGTGATTCCATGCTCACAAGTGTGGTTCCCTATCACCTTCGCAAGACCCCGGAAGTGTGCTAGCACTCGGTAATTTTTGCCGCAAAAATCACATAGCTTCTCCTTCAATCTCACGGTGAAAACCAGAAAAAGAAGAGCAAGAAGAGGCTTTTGGCCGAGAGTTTAGGGAGAAGAAAGAGAGAGAGAATTGTGTTTGGTTGTTGTTACAAAAATTGGTAAATGATTTTCCAAAAATCATATACACAAAATTGCAACCAAAAAGTCAAAAATGGAAATTATCCCAACCACTTCCATCAACTATACACATCACTCAAGTGACAAGTTATCACATCAATCAAATTGACAAGTGATTTGACGCTTGATGTGACTTGTGGGTCGCACTTGAATTCGAAACGCGAGTGCGCCTGCAAACACTCCCGGGCTCGGGTTCGCTAATTCCAAATTAACGAATTTTCCGTTGCGACGAAATTAAATCTAATTTAATTAAATAAATTTGCCTAGCAAAATTACTATTCACGTCGCTAACGAATTAATTCTAAATTAACTCGTTCGCCCGAATTAAAATCCAATTTTAATTCCGCGTCGAAATCTAATTTCGTATAATATATCGAATATATTATTTTATCGATTAATTCCAAATTAATCGTATTCTCTCTTTAATTAATATTTTATCCCAGATAAAATATCTCTGCAATTAATCCCAAATTAATTTTATCTCTCATCTAATTAATCCCAGATTAATAAAGTGCGAGTCATACGTCATCGGTGAATCTTCGGGAAGCGACCCATGAGATCCCCGATATGTTGGCAGTAAATCTGGTCGTCGGACTATCCGAACACGTAAGTACCTAGTACTACGTTTATACCGATTTACAAGACAAGGTTGGCTTCTAGCAAAGCGTCATGCCTACCCAATTCTCCAGAAATATCCTTACAAGAATAAGTGATCTATATCAGGCGTAGTATACGTAGTATTGCGTATATCGATCCAGTATCGGATGTCACGTGCTAGGCCTGGGGCTGGAATTGTGTCTGCCCCGTACGAAGCAAATATCGGATCTCTGGTAACTAGTCTCTATAATCGGATAAACATGACCTAGTCATAATATCCCGATAGTTGCAACATATAAGAGAACGAGTTTCGTATCCTACGTGATCATCATCTCCACTATTACTGGAGTGATACTTCCATCTCAACATCACACCCAACACATTACGATTCTCAATATACTCAGAAGAGGCGTACACAGAACCTGTTAAAGCCTTGGACGACCTAAACCAAAGTACATTGATTGTCGCAAGTATTAGCGGTGCAAGTCTTAGGTTAAGACCAAATACACCTACCCTGATTCGGACTTCCATAGACACATAGTAATACTACCAATGGAATTCCGAGGGGTCTATCCAGAGCGAAGCTGTTTTCCGTACCATCGGTAAAACACAACCTCCTACTACACTTGCATGAGTATCCTATACCCAAATTTATGAGAACTATGTCGTTATGCCCTCACAACGCGCACAAGTGTAATATTAGTCTATTCCGCATTATCGATGTCCAATCTCGATAATACTACAACTAGGGATATTTAATGATTAAACCTTCATGGATTGATATTGTCTTATATCATCTCAATCCAGGAACTAATCATAAGGACCTCCTATCATTTATACATCTTGGTGATCTAATCACAAATGATAAGAGAGCAATTTCCTTTGTCACATAGTTAATTTGTACAACAACACCATGATATGTACAAATAGTGACGTTATGGGTCATAACTGTCTAACACATATAATCAAGGCATGAAAGAAACTCTTGTAAAACTCCACAATCATTTTGCTTCTCTCCCCCAAAATGGTCTGATGAAAATTTATAAAGCATACACCGAAAGAGTGAGGCTTTTTATGATCAATGGTATTTCTAATGATATTCGTTGGGTGATTGAAGCAAGGGTTCGCTTGGCAGGTGAGTTATATGTCTCTTTCATTTCTTACATGTCTGGTATAGGGAAAAACACATATGCTAAGAAACGTAGAGCTAACAAATTATGAGGTGTTTGTTATAAATGTGCATACTGGACGTGCAACACTAGTTATCATTCTTTAGGAATGATGTTTGACAATCGCGAATATAAAATTCAATTCATTAGAGATGGCTTGAGTAAGGAGTCTTTAGATGATATATCATTGAAACTTGAGACGCATCCTAGTGGACATGTTCATAGAACGATTCACAATTTGCATACACAATTTCAAAAAGAAAGATAACAATACAGTTTCAGGAATCAGACTTTAAAATACCATGTTTGCCAATTTGTAAGAAAATTGGATGGGAAGCATATCCCTAACCATATAGGGCATGCAAGCCGTTACTGGATATAAAACCAGAGGAAAATGTGAACCACAATCACAACTACCAGTACATACTGTTTCAATTTATTGTTTTAATTTCTTTTACTTTAAATATTGTTTCAATTTAATTTAATTTACTATTTTGATTTTCTTTACTTTAATTTTGCCGACATTATTTAACCTTTTTGATTTTCACTATATATTTTACTATTCATCTAACAATTGTCATTTTGTAGATACTAGTGCCTTTATTACTCATCCTTTTTCAGGATCTATAAATACAGCTCGTCATTTCTCTTTTCGAAACATCCAAATAAGAGAGAGCACAAAAATGGAGAAAACTTCAAGAAGACGAGTCATTAATATCTATGTATTTTGTGGATCTAGCTCGGAAACTAAACTAGAATTTTTTGAGGCCGCAAAAGAATTGGGTAAAGTTATGGCGGAAAGAAACATGCACTTAGTATATAGCCGTGACAATCTTGAATTGATGGATGTGTTTCAAAGGCCGTGCAAGAAGAAGACAATCAAGTTTTAGGAATCATCCCTAAAATTTTGGCATACTGAAATCTCATTTGAAAATCAAATAGAGAAGAATACATTGTCCAAGGTATGTCTGAAAGACTTACTGAAATGATTAATCATGCTAACGCTTTTATTATTTTACTAGGTGGGTTGGGCACGTTGGAAGAAATATTCACAGTTGCGTCATGGATAAATTTGAACATTCATTGAAAACTCATTTGACTACTTAATGTAGATCATTTTTTCGATTTTCTTTAAGTATTTCTTGAGGATGCTAAAAGACTCGGGTTCATTTCGAAACTAGCAAAAGATATTGTTCTTACTATAGGAAAATCGGATGAATTAATCAACCAACTGTTAGCCTATGAACTAAGAATCGACCCAACTTTTTCCAAGTTGGACTGCACAGATAACGATCGTGGCAAGAAGCGTAGTGTGTACTTGAATCTTAATCTGTAACTTTTTTTTATTAAATAGTAGTGTTGTTGATTCAATTATCTTTTTCACACTAACCAGGTAATGTCCTCTAAACTTTACTTCTTTTTATTTAGACATTAGGGACAATGTCTTATTTTGGTGAGGGAGAGAGGATAGTTGACTAAATATTGTTTATGATGCTCAACAGGAAAATGGGTATAAAATCTGAATTCCAAGACCCAGAAACCCATAAAAGCGTGACAGTTAGATTCAAATCAGACTTGGAAAACATTCACCGTGTTTATATTGGCGACAAAATGAGCTTATGATGTATTTAACTACACATGTATTTTATATAAATATATAAAATAAAAGCAAAAAAACAAAAAACAAAAACAAAAGTAACAGACAACAAAATTAAAAATTAAAAAAAATATAGTTTCCATCACTTTGCAAATTGTAAAGTTTTGCCATTAGCAAAGTGAGGTGACGAGTACCTCTATAAATGGAGGAACTCAACACCTCATTCACCAACCTGCTCCATACTTGTGTCTTAAGAATTTATAGAGTTTCAGCTATTGTGTGCTTTATTTTTGTTGTAATTTTTTTTTCTTTTAATAAAAAAAATTATGTATATTTTTATTCAAAGCATAAGTAGCTAATTCTATTCTGCTGGGCCAAATGGTGAAACTTTTGATATAAGAATATAGATTAATCTTATTTATGTTATAATATATAAATTGTAATATGAAGACTAATATTTAATATTCTCTTACATTTTGTGAGTGTCTTGATTCGTTGTAGATAATCTCATTTTGGTTGACAAAGTTAATACTTTATCCCATATTATATGAGAGAGTACTTTAAATCTGGACTAATTATCGACAAAATCATATCACCACATTTATAGATTATTTTATATGCTCTGGCATAATTGAGTAACTATTATGACTAATTATAGATAAATTGTATCACAACCTTTATGAATGATTTTATATGGGTAATAATGACAATTTATATATTATAAAAAGTAAGATTTCTCTATATTTAAAATATCAAGAGGTGGATCCCCTAGTCCCAATATTTTAATTTATTGTTGTATTCCAATTTAAAAATTATTCATCACTTCAATCACTTCATCAATTCATCACTTCAATCAATTCATCATTTTTATTTTATTACTCGAATTATTATTTTATTTACAAAATTTATTCTTTGTGAATCGACCCCGGATTTACCAAATTATTTTATTATTTTAACATTCTTATATTTTGGAGTAAAAAATCATTTTATAAATATGTCAATTTTCATGATTTCTTCCTTTTCGCTTTTTTTTTTTTTTTTTTTTGATTTATTCAACAGTTAGATTTTATTATATCTGATTTTTATTTTGTTAAACCTCCGAAGCTATAATCATGTCGATGTCTTCACCTTGGCTGGTTTAAAGGTTTAAGTTCAGAACAGCCAATGAAATTTCTGCAATTCATGAAAAACAGAAAGTGTAAAAAAAAACGTCACTTTGCTAAAAGCTAAAGAGCAATGATAAATATATATAAATTCTTACTAACAATTTCTACACCTCTCTCACTAAACAAAAGGAGAATTCACTTTATCGACGTCATATTAAATGATAAAAAAAAGAGGTCCCCCACCTCAGCCCTGTCCCTCTCCCCAAATGACAAAAATGCCTCATTCTTTCACAATAATCCCCCCTCACCAAATCTCTCTCTATATATATAAATTTAAAAATAACATATATACTTATTTTATTTTATTAATTAATTTTGTTAATTTTTTATTTTTATTAAATTTATATTTTTTCCTCTTATATATCTATTCTTTTTTACTTGTTTAATAAATATTACAAATTTCATATTTATTGTTATTTATTTTGTGTTCATTTATTCATTTACTTTTTGTGATTCTTTTTTAATTTATTTAACACTACTTATGTATAATAAAAATATTCTCATGTATATTAGAAAATATTTATTTAAAAAAAAATACAAATAACAACATAAAAAATACGAAATTTGTAATATTTATTAAACAAATAAAAAATAATATATATAAAGAGAAAATAATTTAAATTTAACAAAATAAAAAAAATTATAAATAAAAAAAATAATTAATAAAATGGAATATATATATATATATATATTTTAAATTAATATATATTAATATATATTTATATATACATATATATTTGGGGAGGGAATTTTTGTTAAAAATGGATATTTTTGTAAAATCAGATGGTGGGGCTGTAAAGAGGGGAGAGAAGTAATTTTCTAAAAAAAATATGGACTCTTACCATAAAATTAGGATCTCCTTCATAATAATCAAATTGTTTTATGTTACACATAATCTGAAAATCATTAGATAATCAATTTTTTGCTCACTTTCGGACCATCTTATGATGCCTAAATTGTGAATAGGTATGTTAATTGGACAATTATAAAGTACTCTAAATCTCATTGACTTTATATAAAACAAGGGAAATTATTAATTTTCTACTCAAAATTAGGCTAAAGTGCAGTCAAATTTAAAGATTTTTAAAATGTTCAATTTTCCACTAAAATTTTAAAAAATATTCACTTTTTCACATAAAAGATTAATGATGTTAGAGTTTTGCTAACGTTTGGATAAAAAAGTAAACACACTTTGAACTTCGGGTGAAAATAGTGAACTCGGGTAGAAAATAAAACACTTTAAATTTAAAATGGGTTTATATATATAAAAAAAATGGTTATTTACGTTTTACTACTAAAGTTATGATCAAATAACAATTGGGTACTATGAATATTAACATATTACATTTTACTACTAAACTTATAAAAATTTAACATTTTACTACTTTTCCATCCAAACCGTTAGTTGACTGTCAGTTGACCTTTAAAAAAACTGTTTTATCCTCAAAATAAAATAAAAGTGAAAATTATAATTACACCCTTTAAAAAACATATCTAAATCTTATATATAACAATAAAATAAATACAATCAACAATCACATTTATAAAAATACTTCAATCTCTAAATTATCCATATAACCCAATAAAATAAAGAATTTAATTTACCAAATAATTTAATAATTAAAATTCTCATAATAACCAAAATACTTTAAAGTATAATAATAAAAGAGATATACTCAAAAATCATTATTTCCAATATTCAGCCGTACGATTACCACCGTTGATTAGAATATTTATAATTTATAATAATGTGTGTGTTAATACTCTTTTATCCTTAGGATGTCAATATGATGTCATGGTCAACTAACGGTTTGGATGAAAAAGTAGTAAAATGTTAAATTTTTATAAGTTTAGTAGTAAAATGTAATATGTTAATATTCATAGTACCCAATTGTTATTTGATCATAACTTTAGTAGTGAAACGTAAATAACCCTAAAAAAAAAACATGGAACTTAGTCACCAATGATCAATTTGGGATGAAGATTAGGGTCTTCAATAACTATATAGATGGATGATAATTATATCCCGAAGTATCCGAAAAAAATCTAGATGTACATTAATAAAAATACAAATCGAGATTTAGAATTTTAAGATTTGCACACGAATCCATATTTTGATTCGTTTGACTAACCTACTAAGTGCAAAAGAATGAGAAAAGTCAATTTTGGCAATAGAAAATGACAAAAACGGCATATAACTATGGATGACAAATGATGACCTGGATGAGCATGGATCCATATCCAGATCAACACTACATTTTGTGGATCATGATGCAGATATTTTGTAATATTCCTAAAATTTTAAAAGGGTATTATGGTCTTTCCATAAATTATCAATCAAACTTAGTCTTTATGTCAACCTTGATTTTTCAAAATTTTGGATTAAATTGTAAAGATTTTAAAATTTCGGAGTTGAATTGTAAATATTTTTTAGATTAGGTAGAGAATTTCTCAAATTCGAGTTTAAATTGTAATTTTTTAAAACTTTAGGAGGCTCAAAAATCTTTTCCAAGTGATCGACACTGATGAACACTAAAAAGTGTATTTATTAAAAGGAAAATTAATCAATTTACACTTGTAGTTTCATTAATTTACAACATTTTTGAATTAATAATTAAATTTATGTTTTATATATTTTTATGGTGATTTTTATATATTGTTTAGGTAAAATACTGATTTGGGTGCTCAACATGAAAATGGTCATGAAATCTGAATTCCAAGACCTAGAAACCTAAAAGGGTGTGACAACTAGATTCAAATCGGACTTGGAAAATATTCACCGTGCTTAGATTGACGACAAAATGAGCTTATGGTGTATTTAACTACATATGTATTTAATATAAATATATAAAACAAAACAAAACAAAACAAACAAAAATAAAAGATAAAAAGAAATAAAAACAACAAAAATAATAAGACAAAATAACATAATAATAATAATAATAATAATAATAATATAATAATTATTATATTATGATTATTATTATTATAATTATATTATTTTATTATTACCCACCTTTCAGTGGAAAACAATTGCAAGCTAAGCATGCAATTTGCACAAGAGGTGCTCAGCACCTCATTTAAGCAGCAGAATTTCCACAGGTCTCTCTTGAGACTTTGTGGGATGATCTATTGTGTGTATTTTTCTTTTGTAATTTATTTTTTTATTAATAAAATTATGAGTATTTTTATTTATATATTGTTCTGCTAATTTGTATCATGCTGAGGTAAAGGGTGAAATTAGTGGTATGAAAATATAAGTGATTTTTATTTATATTATATTTTATAATTTGTGATAATTTTCCAAATAAATTCATACCCTTTCTAGTTTATTTAGGACTCTTGACTAGTTGTAGAGAGTCCTCGATTGTCACATATAATACTTGAATCTCATAAATGAGAGAGAGTTGACTATTAAAGATTTGGATTAATTATAGACAATATAGTTCCGCCTATATGGTTAGTTTTATATATTTGGCATAATTGAGAACCTAACTAGACTTATTATAGACAAATATTATCACCATCTTTATGGCTGATTTTATATGTTTTGGCACATTTAGTACATTGACAGAACTAATTATCGACAAGACGAATTACATGTGTTGGTATAATTAATACCTGATAATTATGAAATAAATTGATTGAGAAATAATTATAATTTAAATTTTATAAAAAGTAAAAATTATTTATATTTGAAATATCAAGAATGAATCTCCTAAACCTAGTATTTTATATTATTGTTTTTATTTTATTAGTTGAATTATTATTTTATCTTATTAAATTTATTCTCTATGGATCGACCCCGGACTTATCGGGTTATTTTATTATTTTGACACTCTTATACTTGGGAGTAAAGAACCACTTTGTGAGTGTAGACACGTGTCACCAATAAGTAGGGATGAACAACTCAAAAAATGATCCGAGAAAAACCGAATAGAAGGAATTATTATTTTTTATTTAAAAAATAACTATTTGATTTTTAATTAAAACCTGAATCGAACCAAATTAGAATATTTTTTTAACTAAAAAATCGAATGGAATTAATTGAATAATTTATTTTATTGAATTTTTTTTATTCTAATCATATTATATTTTTATTTTATAGTTATATTTGTTATACTATATTTTTTTGGTGTTAAGTGATAATTAATTTCATGAAATATTTATAATTTTTTAGTTTGGCTATTATTCTTTTTATTTTCCTACATTTTAAATAATTTAAATGATGATTACATCTAAATCTCTACTAAGCACGTAGTTTGCTCACCCTTAATATCAATCATCCAGGTAGGACTTAGAGCAACTTGGAAAGTGAGAAGTGCGGTTGATTCCTCGGGGATTTTGGATCATGTTGAGTGGACCCTCTTCGCAAATTGATGTTGATATAATTTTAGAGATATCTGACTTGTACTTTAAAATATTAGACTTTATAATATGTGATTATTTAAATGAAATATGTGATCACATTTTAACTGTGTGAATGTTTTAAATATTTTTCTACATAATTTTATTTTCTTTATGTTTTAAAGTTTTCGGGGCATGTTTTGACTCTTTAACTGATTTTCTTTAACTTTTGATAATTTGACTGATATTTGAATCAATTTTATTTTGTGTTATTTACTTAAATGTCATTGATCCCGGTTTTGGATCATGACATATAATCTGTGTATATTTTCAAATATCCAGATCCGTAAAAAATCCAGATTTTTTTTAAAAAGTTATTTAATTTTAAACCTCCAAAATAAAATAAAATAACATTCATAATTAAACAATACTAATTTAATATCCAAAATAACATATATAATTTCGTCACTTGAATTTTTTTAACATCTTTTAAAATATTCATTTTTCTACACAAAGTTCAAAAAATTATTAATTTTTCTACCCGAAATTCAAAGAGTATTGAATTTTCTACTTGAATCAAATGATCAAATTATTCTTATGTATCGGTAAAATTCTAACATTGTTAACGTCTTGATGGAGAAGTACACATTTTTATAACTACAGGTAGAAAAATAAATATTTCAAAAATCTTTGAATTTAATTGTACTTTAGCCATTCTTTAGGTGAAAATTTGATAATTTCCCATTAAAAAATATGTATAATTTTTAAAGAAATGGTGGATGTAAGATAAGCCTGTTTTTGAAGATAATATGATTGAGATGCGTTTACTGATTGGAGTTGAAAATAAATAAATTGTTTTTGGCGTTACAGTGATTAATATGGTTTTATTTATTCACAATGATGATAAAAAAGTTATCAATGAAAAAGATTTGGTTAAAAATTATAAAATTAATTTAGAAAAAAGAATGTCATTTAGTCGTTTGCTTTTTTTTTTTTTTTTCAAGTGTTTAATCTCTTTGAAGAATCACTAGTAGACAAAAGAAAAAGAAATAAAGTATGATTATTTACAGTTATATAAAAAAAAAAATGGTTCGTAAATTAGATCACGCAATTGAATGGAGTACGTAGGCCGTAGGGACGCATTATATATTTCTATTCAATGGTAGGATGATGTCTTTTAATGTTTATCATTATCTTTTTGTAGGTAACAACATGGACAAATATATTTATAATACTTTTAACTTTCAAAGTTGGAATTCTATTGGCAAGTTGTATTAGATTCTTGCTTTTTATTTTGTTTGCTAGGGATTCCTCAAAATATTTTTATTTTATTTTTACATTTTAATATCTCAATATGTTTGGTATAAAAGTTCATTAGATTCCATATTCAATAAAGTAATTGTTGTGTGTTTTTTTTTTTTTAATATTTTGATGGTGAATAAAAGTTAAAAATCTTAATTTTTCATAAAAATTAATTTTTAAAATAAGAGAAATTACAATTTTCCACGTGATGAATATTATAAGTACGGTTTTCCACGAAAAGTTTGAAAATTATTCAATTTTCTAATTTTTTTTAACATCATTAGTCAAAATTAATAGATTTAATCAAAAATACTATTTTTTTCTTTATGTTTAAAGAAAATTTATTTTCAAGGATTCCATTTTTCCATTTTGGCCTATATACACCACATCCTCAAACATAGCACCAATGGCGGAACTAGGATTAAATTTAAGGCGTGCCTAATTTTTTTTTTAGGAGGGCTAAATTTTAAAATTAATCAAGAAATTTACGATTTCAGCCGTTATAACCTAATACTAGTGATGAGATTTTTAAAGCATTTAATGATCAAGTGATGGAGACATATAAATAATAAAGAACATTGAAGTAAAAATGATATTTGTATTCTGGATTATGTGTGCAATTATAGTTGGGATATTTATGCACAAGTAATATAATATGTCTATGATATTTAAGTTAAAATATGTCCAAAATATAAATGGCCTGAGCATATTCAAAGATACAGCTCACACATGAGCATATCCAAAATACAAATCCATAAGTTCCAAATTAAAAGACATGCATGAGTTGATTCAAAGATAATATAAGTTTGAGAATAGTGATAATATAACTTTCAACATTATTTAAAACTTATGCAGGAGCATATTCAAACAAAAATAATGCAAAATAAATTACATCAGTGTTACCACTAACTTAGCTTGTATAATGTTAAGCTTGTGTAATTTCTGAAGTCTGGGATTTGTTGAAGATGGTCTGTCTAAAATAATAAAGACAGAGATTAAAATAACAGGTTACATATATCTATATGTTACACTAAACTTGATAAAATGGTGATTTTATTAGGTAATTATCAATTTTCTATTCAAAGAATTGTTAAAGAGCAGTTTTACTCAAAAATATTTAAAATATTTAGTCTTCCAACCAACACTATAAAAATTATGCCATTTAGCGTCGAAATTAATCGACGTAAAAATCCACAGTTTCGACGCAAATTTACATTAGCGTCGAATTAATTAGACGCAAAAATTGGACGCCGAAACATCGACGAGAATAATATTTAGCGTCGAAACAAATATATTCGACGCTAAAAACTACATTTTGCATCCAATATATTTCGACGCTAATTAAATTTTCTGACGCTATAGGTCAGATATTGCGACAAAATAATTCAACGCTAAAAGTTAAACTTTTAGCGTTGTTTAGTTTCGACGCTAAAGTATATTAAAAAAATAATATTTGTATACTTACAGCGGTTACTATTAGCGTCGAATATTTCGACGCCAAAAACACATTTAGTGACGAAAATAGTTAAAAATGTGTTTTTTTAAAAAATTATTAATTCACTGCTTTTTGGTCTAAAATAATTAATTTAATATTTAATTTAATTGAAAAAAATTCATGATTAATAACAGAATTACGAAATATTATAATAATTATTTTATTATTATATTGAATTTTTTTTATAGAAAAAATACATATTAGATTAAAACTATTTGTTCAAAATGTTTATACAAATGGATATAAAATATATTGCTACTGTGATGGGGGGACGCTCAAGCCCGATGCACCCTGACTGAGTGAGGCCTCCAACATCTGGCGGAAAACCAGCATTTGCTGTTCGAACTGCTCCATCTTCTTCTCGTGGTCCACCTTGACATGTTGTATCACCTCCTTAGTCTTCTTCAGCTCGTCTCGGGTGGTGACTAGCTGGTCTTCGGTGGTGGCTAGCCGGTCTTGGGTGGTGGCTAGCTGGTCCTGGGTGGTGACTAACTGGTCTCGAAGAGAGGAGGCATTGTCCGAATTAACAGTATTGCGTGCAGATGACGTCGGCTTCTTACGAGTGCCAAGGCCAACGTTGTAAGCTGTTTGATTCTTGAAAACCAATTGTGACAACTGCTCATCTAGTATCGGGTCGGACCCTGTCTCCTGAGTTTGATGTTGGAGTTCCATCATTTCGTTCTGTTTAAAAAAAAGAAGTTAATGTTAGAATTTTTTAGAAAAAATTAACATATATAATAATAATTATTTTATTTTAAAAACTGAAACTTACATAGCAGCGTTCGGCTTCTTCATTTATCCATTTGTTTTTCTCATTGTAATGCGTCACTCGGAAAAAATCTGGAAATGATTGCACCTTACCTGTGTTACTCTGTTAAAAACAGAAAATAAATTCAGTATTATTCCACATTAGTAAAAACAATGAACTGTTATATTTTACATTAGGATATATTTACCTCAGAATGTTCGGCACGATGTTGGATAAATGGCTTCAAACCTCCACGGTGGTTAAAACGCAAGTGACTTCGATTTTCCGCATTTGCGTGACATTTATCCTGCATTTACCAACACTGTAAGTACCGAAAACAAAGACAATTATAAATTTCCGTTTATTTCAAAATTTACCTCGTGTTTTTTGCTAGACCAAAGCTCACATAAGAATGTCCAGTCTTGCTCCTCTATAAAACCAGGCTTATGTTGTGGAGCCTCTGAAGGTCCATGTTCGTCGAATATTGGTTTCATGACTTTTGTCCTATAATCCTTATAACATTTCCCCATGTGGTAGTCAATATACTGTTGGACATTCACTTTGGTCAGATCGAAGTCGAACCACTCCTACAGGAATAGCAAACGAGTAAAAATAAGTATAAAATAAAAATATTAACTAACAAACAATTTCGAAAACTTAATACCGTACGGAAACTCACAAGTAGCGAAGAGAATAGCTGGATGATTTTCGTCTCCTACGGTATCTTTCTCCAAGAAACGTAGTTTTGGGGAGCTTCAAATCGAGCTGTAGCTCCTATGGCTGTAGTAAACGCTGAATTATGTTGTCAGACTTGACTTTGTCCATCATCTGATATCTCAATCCGGATACAACCGTGAGCCTTAACGTGCTTAGCCAACCCCAGGCCACGGGTGCATCCTCAACCCTTCGCTGTACTGGACTCACCTGTGCTAGCAGAGACTCCATCAGGGCCAACTGTCCTTGCTGATGTAGATGGAGTCGCATTAGCCCGTCTGCGATTGCCCGGTGCCATCTACAAAAACACACAAAGCTTCAGGTTTCCATCACAATAACTCATATGTGGTGGCTTGGATCTAACCTATTATATGCATGAATCATGAATACATAGTACGAACTGCATAAATGAAAAGGTCCAAGCAAGACACACATTGTTAGTAGATAGAATCATCACATCCAAGATTAAAAACGAGTGATGAAAGAAATGTCCTATGGAAGTTGTGAGATAATGCAATGAAAGTGTATGAAAGAAATGTCCTATGGAAGTTATTTTCTTATAAATGTTATCAAAATCCAACCTAAACACAAGCCATACGATCAAAATAATTTATTTTTTGCCGTTAGTTTTACTATACATTAATATTATCTCTAGGAATATGTCATTAATATTATGGTGAGAGAGAGAGACGAGAGAAGTGAGAACATCAGCATTTTGGTGCTGTTCTGGTACCAAAACAGCAACATTTCTCTCTCTCTCACCATAAACCAACAAAACACACAGACCACTCACCCTCTCGGCAGCAACAAACACACAGACCCACCATTTACAAACTTGAATAACAAATTAAATTCGATACACAAAAACATAATGTAAAACCATACTAAAATGCCCTAATATGCGTCCATTTCACCCTCCAAAAACATAATCAAACTCCCCCTGTTATGGACACCATTCGGGTAGCTCAAGGACACTCACATTTACAAAGTTTCAATTTCCAACAACTTACATATTTAACTCATAGAATTTAGCAAGAAAGAACATGAACATGCACCCTAACAACTTAATCATGCCAAATACATCCAATTTAAACCTAGGGTTTCAAAATTTCGAAATTGGGGGAAAATAAATCATGCTTAGAATGTTGAAATTGAAGAGGAAAGTGTTAGAAACTTACTAAATTTGATATTTGCTATGTTTGATTTGAAAACTTACCTTGGAATCTTTCGTCCTCTGGAGATTGCTGAGATAATAATGATTTGCTGCAAATTAACAACACAGAGCCGAGAAGAAGGTGAAACTGGTTTTAGGGATTTACGGGACTTTTAGCGTCGAATTAATTTGCTTTTAGCGTCGCATATTTCGACGCTAAAAAAATAGCGGTACTTAATGAAATTTTTTGGGGGAAAATAAAAGTTTTACCTTTAGCGTCCAAATATTTCAATCGACGCTAAAGGTTAACTTTTAACGTCGACATTATATTTCGATGCTAAATTTCATTATTTTAGCGTCGAAATTATATTTCGACGCTAAATGTCATAATTTTAGCGTCGATTTATATTTAGACGCTAAAGCGTATGATAAATTATTTTAATAATAACAAAAACTAACATTCAACCGATGTACATGACAACAACACCAATCATACATGATGATAGTAATTCAAAACAACAATCAAATTCATAAAAATAGTACAAATTAATCATGCATCACGTAGTATACTAACTAGATTAGTCACTATTATCTTCGGTATTTGAGGATTCGTGCCTTGACTCGAAGTCATCTTCAGTGTCAAATTCTTCTTCAATTGCTACTTCCACGCTAACTTCAGAATGAGAAATTAGCTCAATGTCTGTATTATCTCGAGTTAATGAGATATTTTCAGGAACGGTGACATTTGGTACATGAAATATCTATTCAGGAACTTCGAAGTTGTCAGAGACTTCTTGTGTATCATCTGATATTGGAACATTATCTTTCTCATGCGTGTCCCAAATGCCCCTATGTTGTAACTTTTCTACCACCATCCATCCATTTCCTAACTTTGGATCAGATATATATATCATTGACCGTGCTTGGGTACAAAAAATATATGGATCATTCTTGTACCAAAAATATTGAACATTAATTGACGTTAGATGATTACTAACTTGAATTCTCCTCTTTCTTACATTTGTGTCAAACCACTTGCATTCGAATAGCACAATATGTCGTCTGGGTCTGTATATCAACTCAATGACTGATTGCAACACTCTGTAGAAGTCAATAATATCTGAGCCGTGTTCTCATTGGACTACAATTCCATAATTCTGAGTCACATGAGCAACATCTCATTGTTCGGTATGAAATCTAACTCCGTTCACAATGCATCCACTGTATTCATAAGCCTGCTTTTGAGGCCCATAAGCCAAGGAAACCAACGAGGATGACGAGTCCAATTGACCATTTTGCACTTGGTTGTTTATCTAACAATGAAAAAATATATGTGTTGTTTATATCAAACTGAAATATTTAATGTTAGGATAAAAATAAATATACAATGTTAGGCCTTACAATTGTCTCAACCATTTAGGAAATTCTTTTTTTGTGTGTTCCATCAACGTTATGGTCACCACCACATTGTAGCATTGTAATATGTTGCCTACAAAAAATGAGTTAGGTTAATGTATGGCAAAAAAAATATAGTTATGCACCAAAAAAACTTATGTTTAATACGGTTGCACTTCATCACAATTACTCAATATAAACCAATGCGCACGTTGAACTTCCTCAAAAGTTAGTAATTTCACACCTACTGCTCCAAATGGTCTGCAATTTTGACAGAACACTGTGATATCTTGCTTATTACTTGCATCTCCATCATAGTTTCGTGGCCGATGATTAAAATGAGTTTCAATATTCTGCATGTACATCGAACAAATGTTATTACTTTACTTATTACAATAGCTTTTGCTATTGACCCTTCAGGTCGCTCCTTGTTTTTCACATATTGTTTGTAATCTCCCAAAGCCCTGCAGATATGACAACAAGTTTGCATTAATAATAAATTTAATGAAAATAATTTTTTTTTCTAATGTAATATTTAAAACTGTATATATAGTACCTCTCAATGGGATACATCCATCTGTAATGGACATGACCTCCCTTCCTAGCTTCAGCCGGTAAATGCACGGCCAGATGTACCATCACATCAAAAAAAGTGGGTGGCAAAATTCACTCCAGCTTGCATAGGATTATCACGATTCCTCGCTCAAGTTCGTCAATAACAGATGTGGTTAATGTCCTCTGACATAATTGTTTAAAGAAGCCACATAGATCAAGTACGACATCGCATACATTCAGGGGGAGATAAGGTCGAATGCCAATATGAAAGAGAATCTCGAGAAGCACATGACAATCGTGACTCTTTAACCCCGTTATTGTATCATCTCTTACCCAACGCCCAATATTCGTTGCATAATCATCAGGAAATTTAACCATTTTCAGCCAATCACAGAATGATTTTCTCTCTGATTGAGTTAGCACATAACTAGCAGGTGGCTTAATAAGACCTCGAGAAGTGACTTGTAAATGCAATTCACTGCGAATTCTAAGATATTGTAGGTCCAATCTAGCATTTACAGTGTCTTTTGTCTTACCCGGAATATTAAATAGTGTGCCCACTAAACTCTCACATATATTTTTTCTATATGCATTACATCCAATTATGTCGCAAACTCAGAGTCCCCCAATATTCTAACTCAAAGAAAATACTCTTTCCTGTCCAATTCAACTCTTCAGGTTGACGTTTTCGATTTTTATCTATATTATTAGGATGTTTACCTGGTGTGCTGTCTCTGAGATGTTGATGTTGGCAAAGTATGTCGAATCCAGACAATGGACTGGGCATACTTTGAGGTTCATGTTGACCGTTAAATAATTTACTCCTCCGCCAAGGATGACTCAACTCAAGAAATCTCATGTGCCTTGTGTATCCTATTTTATTCCGTAATCGTTGCGAAGGTGTTTGACCCGCACAAACTGGACATGCCATATATCCCTTAGTGCTCCATCCAGATAATGAACCATAAGCTGGAAAATCATTAATGGTCCATAATAAAGCGGCATGCATCTGAAAATACTGCTCGGAAGCTACATCATAGGTATGCACACCCACATTCCATAATATTTGTAACTCCTCGATCAATGGTCTCAAGTAAATATTCATATCTTTACCAGGGGAACGTGGACCAGGGATTAGCAATGACATAAACATGAACGGATCATTCATACATTTATATGGAGGTAAGTTATATGGAATAACAATAATGGGCCACATGCTATAAGAGTTGTACATATTCCCAAACGGGTTAAAACCATCAGAGGCAAGACCTAACCTGACATTACGGGGGTCCTCAGCGAAACAGGGGTACATGTCATCAAATTCCTTCCAATCGGTTCCATCCGCAGGATGTCTAAGTATGCCCTCCGCACCGATTCTCTTTTCATGATACCACATCATGTCAGTCGCTGTGTGTCGTGACATGAACAACCTTTGCAGCCTGGGCATTAAAGGGAAATATCGTAATATCTTTTGAGGCACTTTCTTCCCCATACCACGGACTTTGTACCGACTTTCACCACATATCGGACAATATTCAAGTGATTCATACTCGGCACGAAATAATACACAGTCATACTTACAAGCATGAATGGATTCATACCCCATTCCCAGATCACGCAATATTTTCTTTGCCTCGTAGTACGACTTAGGCAATTCACTTCCAACCGGTAACATTTGCCCAGTAACTCTAGCATCATATCAATACTTTTGTTGGTCATTCTGTTGATCACTTTAATGTGTAATAATTTCACAACGAAATTCAAGATCGACATTCCAGCACCTTCAAATGGAATTTTTTTTGCCTCATCAGGTAGTTCACTAAATAAATTTTGATCATTTCCATTTAACACTGGCATGTCACCACTAACACTATGACCAAGTTGTGGACCTTGTAAGTAATGCAAAGTATTGGTTATCTCATCGTTTGCAGGTTGATTGTAACTACTGCTCCCTTCACCGGAATCAATAAACCGTGACTGAGAATTATACTGCTCACCGTGATAAATCCACGTACGGTAAGTTGGTGATATTCCCGGCATGTATAAATGATTATGAACTTCATCTAACCGTTTCCTTTTCCTATTCAAACAATTTGTACATGGACACCGAACACGACCTTCTGCATCAATGTGTTGATTTGCGACTTCCATGAACTTATACACTCCATTACGATATTCAACACTCAATCTATCCAGTGAGCTCGTCCAATTTCTATCCATTTCAGCGAAATACCTAAATATAATAATATAATTATTAAACATCATATTACACTCATCAACATTACTAATTCATTAATTATTTATTTAAGCATATACATATATATATATATATATATATATATATTTAGTTGATAAATTAAATAGTTTACAGAAAATTATATTTAGTGAATTAATTAACTAATCTACATATATGAATCATAAACCACTAACAAAAAGTATATAATAAACATAATCATAAAAAATGAAAATAATAAAGAAATATGAAAGAAGATTTACCTTATGGAAAATTGATTACAATTTTTTTGAAAATTTGTAGGAGAGTTGTGAGGTTGCAGAGGAGAGATTTTCAGATTTCAGAGGATGAAATTGAAGAGAATGAGAGAAAAAGCAGAGGGGGAGAAGGGTTGGTGGCATTCTGCATTTTAATCTATCTTTAGCGTCGAAATATTAAATTCGACGCTAATTGTCTGATTTTTAGCGTCGAATCTCCTATTTCGACGCTAAAGGTCTGATTTTTAGCATCGATTTAAAATTTAGACGCTAAATATTAAAGGATTGTCGGTGGAATCTTCATAAACCTTTAGCGACGCTACTTCGTCGACGCTAAATGTCAAAGTTTTGGCGTCGAAAATGATTTTTGACACTAAAAGTATAACATTTAGCGTCGTAATTTTCTGTCGACGCCAAAATTATTGGAATAGTTAAAATACGTTAGTGTCGAATAATTTACGACGCTATAAGTCGTACTTTTAGCATCGATATGTGAATTCGATGAAAAAAGTTTAATATCTGGTGTCGAATATGATTTTCGTCGCTAAAAACTTGATATTTGGCGTCGAATATTAATTACGACGCTAAAAGTGATTATTTGCGTCGAAATGTGTTTCGACGCTAAATTATTGGATGCTAAAGGCCATAATTTTTATAGTGCAAACTTTAAATAATATTCAATTTCTCACCCGTAAAATGGTATCAAGTTTTTTATTATGTCATAAAAGTTATTTGGTCATTTCATATGCTCAATACATATCGCTTTGATGTGTAAATGAAAACATTTAAAGAGAAATGAGGCCGCTAGCCTTTGAGGAAACAAACAAAAGTGGTTTGAGTCGTGAAATTATTTATTAAGCTCTGTCATTTTTTGCACCAAATCTACGCAAGTTTTAATAAGGAATCAAGATATGAAGAATTCTTAATTACTTGGAGTTCGAAGTTAAGGTTGCATTTTGTTGGAAATTGTTGTTAATTGGGAATTATTTGGTGTTGTTAAATAACAACAATTAATAATAATTTCATGTTAGAAATTATTAAGTAACAACAAGAGTTGTTAATCAAATAATTAAGTAACAACAAGAGTGTGGTATAATTAGTGTCATTAAATGTCAAAACAACATGCTATATACAAATCAAACCAGGAAAAAATACCAACAAAACTTATCAAAACCCTAAAACCAAAAGCATAAAACTGTAGATAAAAAAAACTGGAAAAGCAATGACGAATCCAAGTCGAGATCTCTCTCTATCCTTAAGAACTTATTGGCCTCGTCATAGGTGGTTTACGGATCGCAATTGGCCAATGTTCTCCCATGATAACTTGATTCATTCTTTTACAAGGAGCACTCCTTGACAAGTATATGAACTAGGAAAATAGGAGGAATTCTCTCTCAAACCAGAAGAAAACAATGACTCAAAACGGATTTTAGTTGTTTTACTTTTTTGGATATGTTTGCCTCTTTTATAAGGCATGGATGGGTGCCAAAAGGGCACCCCTTGGGGTGGGATGCAACCCTCCTAAGGATTGCAACCTCCCATTGCACCCCTAGTGTCAGAAAGACATAAACACCCATCTTTTAATGAATATTGCAAGAATTTCCAACAATCCCCCACAATTCTTCTAATATTCATGTAGACACTTGAGAGAGTTACCATGAACTAAAGCTGCATCGAAATAGGTAGCTTTCGCCTTGAACCTTTCCTAGTGAATGAAAATCAGATTTACTTAGCAAACCAGTAACCCATAGTCTTGAACTGTTTCGCCGTTGATGTAAACCAAGACAATTGCCAACACAGAGCTTTAATTCGACCATTTTCCCGTTCTACGGTTGTGTTCATTTTGGCCCTGAACAACGGTTCTGGATTCATCAAGCACTTTAGGGTAACCCGCCTTTAAAAGTTCCCATGGAAGCGGCCTCACTTCTTACTTGAAATAGGTGATCTACTATGAAGAGGTAATTTGTCTTTACCCCCATTAGGACTCATCTCCTAATATAGTGATCATTAAAAGCCTTAGCTTATCCTAACCAATGACAGACAGCACTCAGCGTCATTATCGGAATGAGAAAGAGTACAAAACTATTCAGTGCTTGTTTTGAATTGCACAAAGTTTCTGTTGTCCGTTTTGAACCTAGATCTTGGGATCTCCAGTCAGCTAGGTTGGGTTTCCAGAGTGACAATTCTTAGATTATAGGCCTCAAGCCCATTCCCCTCGATGACTTCTCAACTTGCTCTCGAGGTAAACCTTTAGTTAGTGGATCCGCTAGGTTTTCCTTCGACTTAACATAATTTATCATTATTATGCCACTTGAGAGCAGTTGACGTATGGTATTATGTCTCCGACGTATGTGTCGAGACTTACCATTATACATTGTATTTTGGGCTCTCCCAATAGCCGATTGGCTATCACAATGTATGCTAATCGCTGGCACCGGTTTGGGCCAACTAGGAATATCCTCTAGGAAGTTTCTAAGCCATTCTACTTCTTCCACTGTTTTGTCTAACGCTATGAACTCTGATTCCATAGTAGACCGGCAATACATGTTTGCCTCGAGGATTTCCATGACACGGCTGCATTATCAAGTGTGAAAACAAATCCACTCGTAGATTTGGAATCCACCGTATCAGATATCCAGTTAGCATCGCTGTATCCCTCTAGTACAGTAGGATATCTCTCGTAATATAGCCCATATTTTGAAGTTTCTCTTAGATACCTCAAAACTCTTACTATGGCTTTCCAGTGGTTATGTCCTGGATTGCTCGTATATCTGCTAAGCCGGTTCACAGCTTGAGCGATATCAGGTCGTGTGCAATTCGTGAGATACATTAGACTTCCGATGATTCTTGAATACTCTAATTGCGATATGCTTGAACCAATATTCTTTGATAGATGAAGAGTTAGGACTACATGGGTTCTAGCCACATTTAGATCCCCTTTGATATGTTTATCAAGTATCTTCTCAATATAATGAGTCTGAGATAATATATATCTGTCTGATGTCCTAGAAATCTTAATTCCTAGGATCACATCAGCTATTCCCATATCTTTCATATCAAATCTGCTGGATAACACGTTTTTGGTAGACTGAATCATTTCATGATTACTACCAATTATCAGCATATCGTCTACATAGAGACACACAATGACATATCCTTTTTGAGTTGATTTGGTGTACACACACTTATCACACTCATTGGTTTTGAACCCACTTGACAACATTTCTTTGTCAAATTTCTCATGCCATTGTTTCGGTGATTGTTTTAATCCGTACAAGGATTTTACAAGTTTGCACACCTTCTGTTCTTGTCCAGGAACACTAAACCCTTCTGGTTGTTCCATGTAAATCTCTTCATCTAATTCACCATTCAAGAATGTCGTCTTTACATCCATTTGATGTATTTCAAGACCAAATATAGCTGCTATGGCTATGAACATTCTTATCGATATGATACGAGTCATTGGTGGATAGGTGTCAAAGTAATCAAGGTCTTCCTTTTGTCTATAACCTTTTATGACAAGTCTTGCCTTGTACTTATCTATTGATCCATCCATTTTCATCTTCCTTTTGAATATCCATTTGTAGCCCAGTGGCTTACAACCTGGTGGAAGATCAACCAACTCCCAAGTATGGTTCTGTAGGATTGAATTAATCTCACTTTTTATAGCCTCTTTCCAAAGAGGTGCCTCCGGAGAAGACATAGCTTCTTTATAGCTTTGAGACTCATTTCCTAACAAGTATGTCAGAAAATCGGGACCAAACGACTTAGACGTTCTAACTCTTTTGTTACCTCTCGGCTCGATTGTCTCAGCATTTACACGTTGATCTGATTCTTGGTCAACTTGATATTGTCCTTGACAGCATTTACATGTCGCGACGCAAGAAGAAACGTGCGCGTCGTGACGCGTGGCACTTATGGACGCCTATAAATAGAGCTCGAAATTTCAATTTCAGATGTACATTCCTCTCTGAATTCTCTGATGTAAATAAGGAGTTTTCTATCTAGTTTCTTTTAAATTTCAGTTTTGTAATTAATTTTAATTACGTTCTGTAATAATAGTAATTTACTTTCTTTACTTTTACAATTTTTACTATTCAACATGAGGAGGTAACTTCCCCCTGCTAGGGTGAAAGATAATTATTTTACTATTGCTATTTAGATTAATCTCCTTTAAATATAATATATTCACTATTTAAAATATTGACTTAATGAGGATACCGCTATATTAGTCGGTTGGTAATTCATTAGATATTTTCCTAATATTGAATTTTCTTAAACCTACTTTCGTGCAATTTTATTTACTTGTTTTTAAATTTAGAATCATCACCATTTCAAATCAATCAATCAACCTGTTAGATACTAGTAATCATTTGACCTCATAAAATTAATAGATTAGGTATTAAGTCCTCGTGGGATCGATACTTTTTATACTACTTGAACGATACGTGCGCTTGCGTTATACGCGTGTGTGTAAGCACCGGTCATCTTGCCAAGTTGATTTTCAACTTCTTTCTTATAGTGTATGAAGCTCTCAATCGCTTCAGCTTTGCTCCTCAGCAAGTACACATAACATAATCTTGTGCTGTCATCGATAAAAGTGACAAAATATTTTTTATCGCCTCTTGTTTGCACAATATTCATGTCACACACGTCAGTGTGTACAAGTTCTAAAGGTTCAGAACTGCGTTCAACAAAATGAAATGATGTTCTATGTATTTTTTTCAACTCATGTCTCACACTTATGTTGGCTATCAATTGCAAATTTAGGTATAAGGTCCATGTTAATTAATTTACGCATGGTATCATAATTAACATGTCCTAACCTCCCATGCCATACATTTTGTGACTCAATAATATAAGCATAAGTACTAGCTTTATTAATAGCAAGATTGACAGTCATTACATTTAGCTTGAAAAGGCCCTCAGTTAGGTATCCTTTTCCTACACACACATCATTCTTAGTCATTACAAACTTATCAGAAACAAATACAAGCTTAAAACCAGCCTTACTAAGAAGAGAGCCCGAGACCAAATTCTTCCGAATATCTGGAACATGCAGTACATTCTTTAATGTTAGTTTCTTTCCAGATGTCATCTTCAGAACCACTGTGCCTTGTCCAACCACCTGAGAGGTAGACGAGTTTCCCAATGTCAGATGATCACCGCCATCGACCTTATGATACAAGGAAAACATCTTGCTATCTGCACAGATATGACGAGTATCCCCAGTGTGTACCCACCATTCTCTCGGATTCCCAACTATGTTGGCTTCGGTTACCACTGCTGATAGTTTCATCTCTGAGATCTCATCAGTCAGCTGCTCACCTTTAGTGACATGAGACTCATTTTTCTTTTTCTTGCCCTTGTCCTAAGACTTCTTGTTTTTGCAGTCCTTTGACATATGACCGCTCTTTCCACAGTTGTAGCATTTCCCATTGAACTTCTTGTTCGAAGAATCAGCTCCATTGTTCTTTCTCTTCTTGCTACCCTTTATACCCTCAATGATGTTGGCCTTAGACTCCATAGTCTTGTAGCTGGCCTTCTCGGACATCCTGTTGTCCTTCTCGATTCTCAATCGAACATTAAGGTCTTCAAGGCTCATCTACTTCTTTTTGTGTTTCAGATAGCTCCTGAAGTCCTTTAATGATGGAGGCAACTTTTCAATTATGGCGGCAACTTGAAACATCTCACAGAGTTTCATTCCCTCATCCAGTATTTCATGAATGATCAACTGTAGTTCACCCAACTGAGACATCACCGTCCTTGAATCTACCATCTTGTAGTCCAGGAACCTACCCACGACAAATTTCTTTTATCTGGCATCCTTGGTTTTGTATTTCTTCTCGAGAGATTCCCAGAGAATCTTCGCAGGAGTCATGCCTTGGTACATATTGTACAAGGTATTGTCAAGACCACCCAAAAGGTAGTTATTGCATAAGAAGTCTCCAGACATCCATGTCTGTTCTCGCTTTTCCTTGGCCATTTCCGATTCACCCTCCACAGGACCTGGAGGATCTTTGAGGAATTTAGCCAACTAGAGATTTGTCAGGTAGAACATCATTTTGCTCTGCCACTGTTTGAAATTTTCCCCACCAAATTTCTGCAGTTTTTTTCCATAAGAGACCGGTACTGTGATGTTTCCGCTAGCCATTTGTAACTGGAAAATCCAATAGGGGTCAATTAGTCTACAAAAGACAAATTGCACAATGATCAATTGATAAGCGGAAAATATATCAATATTTACCGCCCATTTTACTTAATATTTTGTTTAGTTTCTCGGGTTTGATGAACGTTTTGATGTGTTTTAGTTTATTTTGCAGATAAAATAATATCGGGTCTCAATGAAATTATTTAGGATGAAATATGGGTTAAATAAGGGCAATTATTGGACTTGATATTTTAATTTTGGAGATTGGAAACTTGAAAGGGCGTTTTGACGAAGTGCAGTTTTGGAAATTCCAATTTTGCGCATCTGTCGTATTTTGGGCATAACTTTTTACTCCGATATCGGATTGAGCTGATTCAAGTTCCAGATTAAAGAAGACTCAAAGATCTACAACTGTGAAAGACAAAATAATTTCGAATTCTGAAGATTTCATGCCCGAAATTGATGAACCATCCAGAAGTGTGTAGTGTATAATTATTAAATTCACTTTCAATCATTTTCAAAGCAAAAAATAATTAATAAATAAATAATAAAAGTTATCAAATCATCACCAAACATGATAAGAGATTAGTGGAGCAATTAATAATGGATTTGGTGGAGCAATTAGTGGAGCAATTAGTGGAGCAATAATAATTGATTTGGTGGATGATTTGATGGAGGCAAAATTTTGCCTATAAATACCAAGCCATTTCATTTGTAAAATTCATACTTTCTTCTAAGGAATTCCTTAAGAATACTAAGAAGATTGTATCTTGTTTGTTTATTTATAGCTTTTAGTAATTAATTTCCGCTTTCGCACTTTCTTTTCTTTACTTTTCAGTTTTTACTTTCCGCAATTTACTTTTACGCACAATACTTTTCTTTCTTTAATTTTCAGTTTTTACTTTTCAGTAATGAGGAGGTAACTCCCCTTTTGCTGGGGTAAAAGGTAAAACTTTTATTACTAATATTTAGATTAATCTCCCTTAATTATAATATATAAACTAGTTAAAACCTGACTTAACGAGGATACCGCCATATTGGTCGGTTGGTAATTATTTAAATTGGTTTTTAACCTGACTAAACTGGATACCGCCTGATTGGTCGGTTGGTAATTAATTATTAATTTGACTTAATCTGGATACCGCCTATATGGCTGGTTGGTAATTATCATGCAAAGTTAATATATTATATTAAGGGAGATATCTAAAATAGAAGTAATAAAAGTGGATCCTTTTACCTCAGCATTTTATTTTATTGTACTTTTACTTTATTTAATTTTCAGCAATTTACTTTTCAGCAATTTACTTTTCAGCAATTTACTTTTCAGCAATTTACTTTTCAGCTTTTACTTTATGTCTTTTACATTTCAGCATTTTATTTTATGTCTTTTATTTTTAAGTTTTTACTAGCCCTAGTTATGTGTTAGTTATCTGGGGTTGTGATGAATTCTAATATCACCGGTTTATAAGGGGTTATTTTATAGTTTGGGTAATTTAAAGGTTTACTTATTAAGTCTTAAGCTTAATGCTTCTTGTTGTCTGATCACCAATAAGATTGATGTGGTAAATCTAAAATGAACTAGACATAGGGATTTTAGGTTTCAGCCTTAGACTTAATAGCCCACGATCTTCCTTGAGGATAGATAACCCTTTAATAGATTTCCTTACAGGATAGACATATACCTGTCGGGCGGGGGTAGCCATAATTGGAACTTAAACTTAATGAATCCAGATAATTTGGTTGACATAGACATATGGTTCAATTGGGTTAAACTGGATATTTGCGTCTGACCATCGACAGAGGCTTTTGCATAATTTAGTGTTCCAGGTTAGTAAACCGATTTATTACACAAACATAAAATAATCACTTCATCTTTTAAAAGATATTAGAATGATTCACAACCCTAGATCTTTGTATCTTTTGTTATTTTCCTTAGTATTTTCTTTTGTCTTTTTATTTATTTATTTATTTTGCAAAACTACAATCAACAAATCAAACAAGCAATCATTCTCTTCACCCTCAATTAGATATGTGTAAATAAATAGATTCAATAATTAATAACAACATTAGGAATTAAGTCCTCGTGAGATCGATATTTTTATACTACTTGAACGATACGTGCGCTTGCGTTATACGTGTGTGTTTACGCCGGTCATCAATGAATGATCTTGTTCAAATTGATATACTAGGTAACCACTTGTTGTTCTATTGGACGGTGGTTCCAATAAACACAAGTCCTTGAATTTCAACTAAAGATTCTTTAGAAAAGTGAATAAACGAATATTCCTAGAGGACGAGGGGGGTCCGGAGTAACCACTTAAATCCCTGACCACCTAGGCTCTTATCGCTTTTTGACAGAATATTCTTTAAACACTTTTTCAATAGGATCTTTTAGCAATTCAAACCCAGAATTACACTTCTTCAATTGCACAAATAATATACGATATGTGTAGATATATGTGTAAGTGTCAATCAAGATTGGATGGAATTTCTTGTGTATGATTACACTTTAAATTCTCACCCAAGTATGCAACACACAAACAATTTCAACTTTATCACTATATGTATGCTTGTGATAATTGAACAACCTAATAATAACTTAAATCTATAGTACCAAAATTAATGTGATACAATATATGATTTACTAAGTTAATATTAATTTAAGTTTGCAGTTTATAATAATTACAGGACTATTTCGTTAGTGTAGCGTTCGTATCTACGTTCGAATGAGACTGTCCAGTGTGTGTGTGTTTGTGTTGCGTTTGAAAATGCGTTCGAACGAAGTGTTTCCAGAGAGTTCACATTCGAGTAGCGTTTGATAACGCGTTCGAACAGAATGATTCCAGAGAGTTCACGTTCGTATAGCGTTCGAAAACGCGTTCGAACGGAATGATTCCAGAGAGTTTGCGTTCGAGTTGCGTTTAGGACGCGTTCGAATGTTCTTAGGCAGAAGGCTTGCGTTTGAGTTGCGTTTGAAGATGCGTTTGAACGTTCTTACAAAATTTCAGATTTAAGCCTTCGCGTTCGTCGGACGTTCGAACGCCCTACAGGTTTTTCATGCACAGTTAGTATTTTTCCAGAAAATTTCTAACCTAGCATGCGAATTACTATCTAACAACACTAGTGACGATAAGTTCTTAAGATTGTGGTTCAATTAGTGTCATTAAATATCAAAACAACATGCTATATACAAATCAAACCAGAAAAAAAATACCAACAAAACTTATCAAAACCCTAAAACCAAAAGCATAAAACTGTAGATAAAAAAACCTGGAAAAGCAATGAAGAATCCAAGTCGAGATCTCTCTCTGTCCTTAAGAACTTATTGGCCCCGTCACAGGTGCTTTACGGATCGCAATTGGCCATTGTTCTCCCAGGATAACTTGATTCCTTCTTGTCCAAAGAGCACTCATTGACAAATATATGAACTAGGAAAATAAGAGTAATTCTCTCTCAAACCAGAAGAAAACAGTGACTCAAAACGGATTTTAGTTGTTTTACTTTTTTGGATATGTTTGCCTCTTTTATAAGGCATGGAGGGGTGCCAAAAGGGCACCCATTGGGGTGGGATGCAACCCTTCTAAGGATTGCAACCTCCTCTTGCACCTCTAGTGTCAAAAAGACATAAACACCCATCCTTTAATGAATATTCCAAGAATTTTCAACAAAGAGTTGTTAAGTAACAACAATTAGTAAAATGTTAAGTGAAGAACATATGGTACACCCATGATGGTAACATTTTTGGAAGGGTTAGAGAAAGTCATTATGCATCCTAATAATGTGATTAATAGTAATCAATGTATGTGATTAGATAGTGATTTGGTTTCCCTCCTATAAATAAGACCATTTGCTTATTGAGTTAAGCAATCAATTAAGTTTGATTAAGAGGTCTCTACAAGAAGAAAGGTATGCAATTGTGTTGTGATTAACTTAAATTTATTTCAATTAGTTTGTAAATAAATTTAGGACTAGTAATACATGTATGATTAGATCCTAAGAGGACAAACATGTAAATATATTAGGAATTATGTTTCATAACATTGGTATCAGAGCTTAAATGCATGTATTCTAGTTAGATTACACAAAAATTACATGAACATGCATGAAAAATGTTGAAAATGCTTATGTTTTTTGTTTTTACAAAAATGATTTTCTTCCAACTTTGGGCCATAATAACTCTCTGTAGAAAATTGATAATCGCATGTTCAAATATGTTTTGAAAACTAGGTCATGCGATCTTCAATTTAGTATATCATTTGCTTAATTTGGATTAAAATTGAGAAAGATATGGACCCTAGAAGTTGGCTAGATGAATCTATTTTTACCCAGAAAAACTCTCCCAGAATAGATGTACTACATGTCATCCGCTATTCAGAGAAGAAGACGACAAGTCATCCGGATTTTGTACGATAAGTCGTACGTGTGCCTCGTTTTCCGATGACATGTCATCCGTTTATGTACGACAAGTCGTACGCATAACACCAAGAAGAACGACATGTCGTCCACAACATATCAACCGACAAGTCGGCTGGCATTATAAGATCCAAAGGACAAGTCATACTGCTAAAGAACACACGGACGACATATCATCCGCGCGCGAAAGTTAACCGAGGCTGGCCGGCGCGTGAGAGCGCGTGAGGGTGAGTGGGAGCCCGTGGCCGGCGCGTGGAGGCGCATGAGCCACTCATGTGGCGCGTGAATGGCGCGTGGACATCTGTGTTGGCCCGTGTTGGTCATGTCTTTATCGGTTTGCTTCGGTAATTCTGATCCGTCATGATTAAATGTCTAGTCATTTTTACATATTGTATTAATTAGCCATGATAAATTTATTTTATCATATAAACTTTGTGTTTATGTAAATGAATATCTTTTTGATGTTTATTTTAGTTAATGTAACTTTGTGTTTCATTATATTGATTTTTCCTTGTATTTGTTGCAAAAAAATCATGCCGATTATTCAAAAAACTGCAAAAAGGGTTATGACATCCACGTATAGTGAAAAATTGAAAAACATTTTGTTGGATTTGGACAAGTATCGGATGAGAGAAAGCGATGATATGATTTCGCATATCATCACTTTTAATAACATGTTACAAGAATCTATATGGGAATGTAATTGGATAGGACAACTGAACAAACTCAGATTGCCACGAAATGCTCTCCCGAAAATATGGCAAAAATGGCTTACTGATATTTGGAAATTAGTAACTCATACAGAAGAACTACGTGTTCAGTATAACATAGCCATTGAGAGGTTAACGATTGAGTATCTCCAATATAAAGCAAATAATACTATTTTTCCTTTGATGTCACAGAAACGTTGTAAGGATCCTAAATTTGCTATAGGTTTCCCATGGTCGTCCAAGATCAATTACGAGTTACCACAAGAATTTAAAGATTCTTATCCTAAGACATTTATTCATTGGAACTCTAGAACCGGAAAAGTTCTAAGTGTTAGATATTAGTTTTTTCTATGATAAAACTATGTTAATGTTTATGTGTGTAGCTGTTTATTATTTCACGGCATGTAAATATTGTATTTATATGTGTGGATGTTCTATGTTGAATTTAATTTATGTAATTAAATCAATGAGTGTCATGTACATTAATTGTCGCATGATTAAGAGGTTCTAAAAATTTATGTAATTTTTTAGAGAATGATTTTACATGATTGATTATGTTGATAATATTTTTACATTGGGTAATTGGATGATGATTGGACACATAGTGGCCTTTTGACTCTAACCCTATTGAAGAATTTTATTAAACATAATTCATTTCATGATAAAATAAACAAAAGTATTAACAATTGTGCATGAATGTCTGTAGAAATTTTGTGTTTTTTAATGCCTTCCATAACAAAGAACATTATCGCTGAACTCAACAAGGGTGAGAAACTGAATGGCGATAATTATGAAATTTGGAGCATGAAAATCCAATATGTGCTAGAAGAACAAGAGGTTCTTGAAACCCTGAAAATGAGCATGGATGAACCTGAACAGGGCACTACGGCCCAACACAGGCGAGACCGAGAGGCTTATGAGGCCTGGAAGAAAAAGAATTCCATTGCCTGCATTACGTTGCTAAACAGTATGGATAATGACCTAATGAAAGAGTTCATGAAATATGACATGGCTAAGGACATGTGGTCCACACTAGCTGAAAAGTTTGGTAGTACATCAATAACCAAACTCAGGTCATTGATAATCAAGTTTGACATATACAAGAAACGCCTTGAGTTTACTATGTCAAAACACTTGAGGCAAATGTCAAACATGATTACTGAACTGGCAGATGCTGGACATGTTCTTACAGATGAACAGAAAGTCCAAGCGGTCATTTGTTCTCTTCCAAATAGCTGGGAGCATATGAAGATGCATTTGACCCACAATGAGAGCATCAAAACCTTTGATGATGCTAAACGTCACTTTGAATTAGAAAGTGACCGACTTGCGGCCGCTAAGTCAAATACTGAAGTATATATGATAGAAACTAGCAAACCTGGGGGTTTCAAGAAGAAAAGAAAATTTCATGGTTGTGGGTTCCAGTTCGGAAAAGAACAAAATTCTCCCAAGCCAGAAAAGAAATAGAGAACCAATCAACATGGGAAAGAAAAAAGTCATACCAAAAAGAAAAACATGGCAAAGGTTAAATGTTTTAACTGTGGTAAGAAAGGTCATTTTGCTCGTGACTGCACTGAGCCTAAAAAGGTGAATACCTTTCGTTCATATTTAAATGAAATATTTGTTTCAAGTTCAATCTTTCTAACTGAATCTAATCCTTTGTGGACTGTAGACTCAGAAGCCACATACCATGTAGCGAAAGATAGAGATGCCTTCGTGGAATTTTGACGAATTTCACCTGGGGTGAAATGGATATATGTTGGCAACAACTCACGGGTTGAAGTTAAAGGAATAGGAACATGCAAGTTAGTCATGCATGGTGGAAAAACTTTACTACTACATGATGTATTGTTTGCTCCATAAATTCGTCAAAATTTAGTTTCTGTGTTGGTTTTGGTTACTTTAGGTTTCAATTTGAACTCCCATAAATTTGGTGTTGATTTGTACTTAGGTACAATACACTATGATTCTAGTTATTTTCTGGATGGTTTTATTATATTAAATGTTGAATATTTTAATCATAATTCCAGTTTTTCGTTTGTTACTTCATCTGTCAGTGATGATAGTGATGTAACTATGTGTCATGCTAGACTTGGCCACATTGGCCAGCAAAGAATGAACAGATTAGCCAAAGAAAGCATTCTGGGAAATATTGAGAAGGTAGAATTGTCAACTTGTGAATATTACTTGGCTGGAAAAACTGCGAGAAAACCATTTGGAAAAGGGACTAGAGCAGAATTTCCATTACAATTAATCCATTCAGATATATGTGGTCCAATGAATGTCAGAGCAAGGCATGAAGCATCTTATTTTATCACATTTATATATGATTTTACACGCTTTAGTTATGTCTATTTGATTGCCCATAAATCTGAAGCATTAGAATGTTTCAAGAAATTTATGAATTTAACAGAAAATCAACTGGAAAAGAAAATTAAAGCACTACGCACTGACCGTGGTCGTGAGTACTTATCTGATCAGTTCAGAGAATTATCTAATGAAAAAAGAATTAGTCGTCAGTTGACTACTCCTGCTACTCCTCAACAAAATGGTGTTGCGGAAAGAAGAAATATAACTCTTCTTGAAATGGTTAAGTCTATGATGGCACAAACAAATTTGCCTATAACATATTGGGGTGATGCATTATTAACTGTCACATATGTACTTAACCGAGTGCCATCAAAATCTGTTGCCACCACACCATATGAGTTATGGACAGGTCGCAAACCAGATATTCACTTTCTGAAACCTTAGGGTTGTGCGGCCTATGTTCATGTGCGTTCTCACGAACATGGAAAGTTAGGCCCAAGAGGAAAAAAATGTATCTTTATAAGATATTCTGAACAATCAAAAGGGTATGTTTGCATAGGTGAACATGAAAGTGGAGGCGTGACAGAATTTGAATCACGAGATATCATATTTTTAGTAAATGATTTTCCTAAGCAGAGAGAGATAGATCAAGATTTATCTCTATATGAAACTCAAGATCACATGGATCACATGATTGGTGAACACTTGGGTTTACCTAATTCAAGTGGGAGTGATGAGAGAAATTTGAGAAAACATGATGAATTTGTTTCACATGAATATCAAAATGATGAATTAGTTTCACACGAGTCTCATTTACGTGATCCGAGTGGGAGTGATGTAAATAATCCAAGTGGGAGCAATATGCACTATCCAAATGGGAATAATATGGAAAATGAGGAATTAGTTCCACCACTAGAATCTCAATTGCGGCGTAGTAATCGTATAGGCATTCCTCGACGTCGTTTCGATATCGAAGGAGAAACCTTTATGATTCTACCTCAAGATGATGAAGAACCTAGAAACATAAGAGAGGCTCTTCAGTGTCCTGCTAAGGAAAAATGGATGAAAGCAATGGAAGAAGAGATGGAGTCAATGAGGTCCAACCAAGTTTGGAAATTGGTTAATCTACCTAAAGGACGCAAAGCTATCAAGAACAAATGGGTTCTTAAAATAAAGCGTAATGCCGATGGCAATATCGAAAGATATAAAGCACGACTTGTAGCAAAATGGTATACACAACATGAATGAATTGACTACGAAGAGATTTTTTCACCCATTGTAAGGTTTACCTCAATTCGCTTGATTCTGGCTATAGTAGCAAGCATGGATCTAGAATTACATCAAATGGATGTAAAAACTGCTTTTCTCAATGGAGAACTTGATGAAGAAATCTACATGGAACAACCAGTAGGTTTCATAAAAGAAAATGAAAAGGAGAAAGTATGTAGACTTTTAAAGTCTATATATGGTCTCAAGCAATCATCTAGACAATGGTATATATGATTCCACAATACAATCATTTTGAATGATTTCACAATGATAGATGAGGATCATTGTGTGTACACCAAGAGAGATAAAGATAAGTTTATTATCTTATCTTTGTACGTGAATGATATACTTATAGCCGGAAATGATAAAGAGTTTGTAAAACACATCAAAGAATGGTTATCATCTAACTTCGAGATGAAAGATATGGGTGAAGCTGCATATATTCTTGGGGTTAAGATCTCAAGAAATCATTCAAAGAATTTATTATCTCTTTCACATGAGTCATATATAAAGAAAATTCTTGAACGCTTCCAAATGCAGGCTTGTAAACCCATTGATACTCCTATCACGAAAAATGAAGCTTTGAGTCGTAGATTGTGTCCTGAAACTCCACAGGAACATGAACAAATGAAGAAAGTTCCTTATGCAAATGCAGTTGGAAGTTTAATGTACGCAATGTTGTGTACAAGACCTGATATCTGTTTCGCTGTTGGAATGGTAAGTAGATACCAATCCAATCCAGGACTAGCACATTGGAAAGCAGTTAAAAGAATATTTAGGTATCTGAGAGGGACAACTGATTACTCATTGTGTTATCAAGGAAATGATCTGCAATTGAGAGGCTATACTGATGCTAACTGGGGAGGAGATTTAAATGAAAGAAAATCTACCTCTGGTTTTGTTTTCTTGCTAAACAATGGTGCCATTTCATGGAGTAGTAAGAAACAGTCTTGTATAGCCTTATCCACAATGGAGGCTGAATTTGTGGCCTTTTCATCAGCAGTACAAGAGGCTGTATGGTTGAAAAGGTTCTTGGATCATTTGGGTATGTCAAATAAAGCTTCTGGTCCAGTATTAGTTAACTGTGATAGTGAAGCAACAATAGCCTACACAAAAGACCCAAAATTCGATTGTAAAACGAAACATAAAGATACCAAATATAACTTTGTGAAAGACATAGTTGCACGAGAAGAGGTAAACATGAAGTACATTTATACGCAAGAAATGGTAGCAGATCCATTGACCAAGCCTGTTCCTAGAGATGTCTTTGTTAGACATGTAAAAACTTAGGGATTGCGTTGATGTTAATGTGCTTACATATTATGATATGTATTTTTCCCAAATAATGTTTACTAATGTTAATACTCATTGATGTTTGTATTCAATGCTTACATGTTAATATGTTGATACATGTTTTAAACAAATATACTATTAGTTAGTATGAGAAGTATGTCCGAAAAGTGAATGATTGGCCCTCTCACACGGGCAATCGCCTCCATTACTTTGTGTTAATGGGAGATGAGACAAATTTTTAAGCTACTTATCTGAGTGATAATTTAGAGAGCTCAAGCTTGAAAATTAAGTAATGTCGTTATGTGATGAGTGGTATTTATATAACTATTTCCCACTCATTAACCAAATATTTTGTATAGTTTCTTGAGTTTTGTGAATATTTTGATGTGTTTTGTGTTATTTTATAGATAATAAAGTTTCAGGACATTCTGGAGGTGATTTGGGCCAAAACAGTGAAAATGGACGAAAATGGCATTTTGGTCAATTCTCGCGTCGCGACGCCAAGACCTTCAGCGTCGCGACATCTAACATGCACCGAACAGTGCTAACGTGCGCCGGGTCCATAAATCAGAATCTGAGAAAAGTTTGACTTTGCTAACGTGCGCCGTGCCACGTGTCACCATCACAGCCGATCTGCTAACATACGCCGTGCCACGTGTCAGCATCCTACGTGCCGACAGTCGCCATCGCCACGTGTGCCACGTGTCACTCCAGGTCATTTCCATGTCATCAGCCACGTCAGCAAGTCAACAAGTCAACATTGCCACCTCACGCCACGTCATCATCAGCCAATCAAGAAGTGCCACGTGTCGCAATCCTACGGTGCCGACAGTCTCTTTCCCACATGTCGCCACATCACCGCCACGTCATCGCCACGTCAGCATCAATCATTGAGTATCTAATCCTTATCTGACACGTGGCGGATAAGAATCTCATCGACCAATCAGAAGCCGCCACGTGTCACAATAATTGAAGCCCAACCACCTCGCCACGTGTCATCTTATCAGTTTATCCAGAATCTGCAAACTGGCGAACCAGAGCCTGCCACGTCGACAAAAGTTGGCGTAGCGACGCTGAAGGGCCTGGCGTCGCGACGTTGGAAGCCTACCGAGGCCTATAAATTTAGCTCGAGATTTCAGAATTCATTGTACCACTCTCTCTCTTCTATTCTATCTAAAGTGAGAGTTTCTCTCTCTAGATTCTTTTAGTTTTTTAGTTTTTTAGTTTTTAATTTTTAGTTTTGTAAATAATTTTAATTACGTTTGTTAATATAGTAATTTACTTTTTTTTACTTTTTACAGTTTTTACTATTTACCATGAGGAGGTAACTTCCCCAGCTAGGGTGAAAGGTAATTCTTTTACTGTTAATATTTAGATTAATCTCCCTTAAAAATAATATATTCACTATTTAAAATATTGACTTAAAAAGGATACCGCCAGATTGGTCGGTTGGTAATTCATTTTAATCTGGTTTAAACCTGACTAATAAAGGATACCGCCAGATTGGTCGGTTGGGAATATTATCACAAGTTTATATATTATTTTATGGGAGATATCTAAAATAGTAAATAGTAAAAGTAATTCCTTTTACCTTAGCATTTTATTTTATTTTACTTTTCAACTTTTACTTTATGTCTTTTACTTTTCAGTATTTTTATTTTATGTCTTTTACTTTTAAGTTCTTACTAGCTCTAGTTATGTGTTAGTTATCTGGGGTTGTGATGAATTCTAATATCACTGGTTTATAAGGGGTTATTTTATAGTTTGGGTAATTTAAAAGTTTACTTATTAAGTCTTAAGCTTAATGCTTCTTGTTGTCTGATCACCAATAAGATTGATCTGGTAAATCTAAAATGAACTAGACATAGGGATTTTAGGTTTTAGCCTTAGACTTAATAGCCCACGATCTTCCTTGAGGATAGATAACCCTTTAATAGATTTCCTTACAGGATAGACATATACCTGTCGGGCGGGGGTAGCTATAATTGGAACTTAAACTTAATGAATCCAGATAATTTGGTTGACAAAGACATATGGTTCAATTGGGTTAAACTGGGTATTTGCGTCTGACCATCGACAGAGGCTTTTGCAAGATTTAGTGTTCCAGGTTAGTAAACTGATTTATTAACAAACATAAAATAATCACTTCATCTTTTAAAAGATATTAGAATGATTCACAACCCTAGATCTTTGTGTCTTTTGTTACTTTCCTTAGTATTTTCTTTTGTTTATTTTTATTTTATTTTAAATTATGGAAAACCACATTCAACCAATCAAACAATCATTCTCTTCACCCTCAATTAGATATCTGTAAATAAATAGATTCAATAATTAATAATAACAGTAGGAATTAAGTCCTCATGGGATCGATATTTTTATACTACTTGAACGATACGTGCGCTTGCGTTATATACATGTGTTTTACGCCGGTCATGTTTTTGGCGCCGTTGCCGGGGACTTATATTTCTTGAGTTGTTAATTTTGAAGCTATCTAATTTACTTGTATCTAATTTTCTTTATTTTTATCTGTAATTTTCATTACTTTCTCTTTCAGGTGATTGAAAAATGGAACACTACTGGGAGATTGAAAGATTACGAGCTTTACAAGAAGATACACCCCACATCAGGGAACAACAGTCTAGTTTTCTGAGGCCTGTTGTCCAGCCCAACAACTATCACTGGATGCCAAAACCAAGCAATACCACATTTGCTCAACAGAACGCATTGGGGAGATGTGACATATGTAATGGTAACTACCCTAGAGATTATTGTGAATACAACTACCATCCAGGGTGGCAGAGCTTTCAAAATCCTTCATGGTACGAAAAACCATCACATTTTCCATCTTATCCACCACCCACCTACAATGATCTTCATCAACATCAAAAAAGATTAGATGATTGACATGCTCAAAGATGTGTTCAAGAAACGAGAAGAAAAGATGGATACAATGCTTGAAACATTCCAGAATCAACTCGAAAGTATTCAGAGACAATCAGAATCCATTCAGAGGATAACAGATCAAATTAGACAATTCACAGAAAACCAGAACTACATACCTCAAGAACCAGTTTCAGATGACACTGATGAAGCCTTCGAGTACCAATCATTTCACAATGACACTTCAACAGAGGAGGAGGCTGAGCAGTATCAACAACCAGAGGTATCAGTTCAGGAGCCCGAACCGACAAAGTCTCAATTTGACTTTTATTATTCAGATTCTGACGAGGATGAAGCTGATCTATTTGTACCAACTGCACCAACAATGGAGGATCAAACTTTCAATCCTCAAAATGAAGATCTTGGAGCATGCTTTACCATGATGTTTGAAGAAGATCTATCTGAACCATCCATTCCAGTCATATCAGAGGATGAAAACCTAATGTCAGAAACATCTTTGCATCCTCAGGTTGACAATTTTGAAGCATGTATTTCACAGATGACAGATAAAGAGCTGAATACAAAAATTTTACAATACATCTGTGAAGAAAATGTAGATCAAGAAGCAGAGCAAATAGAGGAGCAACTATCAGACCAAATTGAAAATCCAGAGCATTCAGGAGAAACATCGCTGTTTTGGGAAGTACAAATCAAAGATATCACCCAGAAGCTTGACAGAATGGAACTTCCATTCCGAGTCAAGCACCATATGAGACCTCTTAATTTTCTTTCTTTCTTTGCAGGAATCACTGGAACAACAAGGAGCAAAAAGGTGGCACGAGCACTGAATAAGACAACTCTTTTTGCCACTTTACCGTTGGAAGAGACCCTTCAAAAGCAACGCTCACGGGATTGTCTTTAATCGGACATCCAAAATGACATTGAAACCTCCTTAACAGATGAATTTCAGTCACGTCTGGCTGAAGACAAAAAATTTAGCGCTAGCAGGGAGGCAACCCATGCAATTTGTAATATTTGTTTTCATATTTTGTGTGAACTTTTTAATTTTGTGTGTTATTTTTGTAGGGAAAGGCACAAACGAAGCATTTTAAGACAGAATGAATTGTGTTTGGCAATCAAATATGAGAAACAATTCATTAGTGATGGCTGAGTAAGGAATAAAATCTTGAAACACATCCTAATGAATTTATACTAAGCGTGTGGCGTATTGCGTACACAATTTTGTTGCCTTAATTATTGCTTTGATTCGCTTTTCAGTTGTAATTATCTTTATTTTCGTAGACAGGATCCAGACTTTTTGACCTTTCACGATTTCTTTTGTTGTTTAGCTAACAATCGTCTTTTGGAAGATATTAGTGCTATTATTACTCACCCTTTTTCAGGTACTATAAATTCAGCCCGTCATTGCACTTTTGAAGGCATCCAGAGTTGAGAAAGAAATACATAAAAAAATGGAAGCCACTTCAAGTAGACGAGTTGAAAACATCTGTGTGTTTTGCGGTACTAGTGTTGGTACTAAGCCACAATACGCAGAAGCAGCACATGAATTGGGTCGAGTCTTAGCTACAAGGAATATGCACTTAATATATGGCGGAGGCAATCTTGGACTAATGGGGATCATTTCAAAGGCTGTACAGGAAGGAGGCAGTCATGTTTTGGGAATCATCCCAAAACCCTTGGCAGAGGCAAATCTTATTGGATCATCAAATGGAGAGGAACTGATCGTGCCAGGTATGTCTGAACGACTGGTAGAAATGATTAACCGTGCTGATGCTTTTATCGCTTTGCCAGGTGGCTTGGGTACATTGGAGGAAATTTTTATAGTTTTATCTTGGGCGAACCTGAACATACACCAGAAACCGATTGGACTGTTTAATGTTGATGGATTTTATGATTTTCTTGGTGTGTTTCTTGATGATGCCCAAAGAAATGGGTTCGTGTCAAAACCTATGAAAGAACTCCTCTTCACTGCCAGAACTGCTCCGGATCTAATAGACAAACTCATAGCCTATGAACCACAAGTTGACCCTATCCTTTCAAAGATAAATTGGTCCGAGGACGATCGGGGTAAGAGGCGTCGGATTAATCTGGATCTTAACCTTTAATTTCCTGTAGATTTTCAGCTAACCAGGTGCGACCTTCTTAACTCTCCTTTTACTGTTTAAGACATTGGGGACAATGTCTCATTTAGGTTTTGGGGAGGGAATTAGTTGATTAGTACCTTGTTTTTAGTTTGTATGTTGTTTTTATTTTTAGTCCAAAATTTTTCGTAAAATACAAAAAAAAAAATTGAAAAATTTTCAAAAATTACAAAAATATTTTGTGATTTTGTGTTTTTATTTTGACTAAAAGGTGTTGAAATTGGTAAAGATAGCTGAGTAAGGAGTTTCCACTCCTGAGACGTATCTCAAACCTATTTTCGAAATAAGTTAATTTTTGTTTATTTCATTTTGAATTATTTAATTTGTAAATTCTCCATAAAACTGACTAAAATGGATCTTCATATGCTCAGTTGACAGATATTATCAACATACATAGTAACATACGGACATGAGTTAAAATTGAAAAGTTTGTAATATTCAGTGCTATAGTTTAATTGGAGGAAGCATCTCAAAAAGTAATGGAGTAAAAAAAAAAAAAAAACGTCTGAGATCCGAGTTATTAAGTCTGTAATGGTGTTTTAACACCTAGTGCCCTAAAGCCAACTGGTTTGGGAGTCACTGGCCCAAAGCTCGTTACATGGATCGAAGATGCTGCAAAAATATATATATCTGAAGTTTGAGTAATTAAGTTCGTAGGGGTGTCTTAACACCTGGTGCCCTAAAGCCAACTGGTTTTGGAGTCACCGACCCAACACTCGTTATATAGACGGAAGGTATTGTATATAAATAAAAAATAGAGAAAAAATCAAGAAAATAAAATCTGAAAAATCCGAAAAATTATTCCATTGCTACAAAAAAGTGTGAAATCTGATAGAACTTTAGGACAAAAATATTACTCTCTTATCAACTGCACTTATGATTGTTGTGGGCAAAAATGAGTTGTTTAATATTTTGTTGGCTGTGTATATGGAGAATGGTAAATATAATCGGAGAATATACTTATTCAGTAATTTAGAAAGAAAGAAAACACTAGTAACTTGGAGTAGAAATTTCACCTGATTAGTCACTAACTTCTTTATTCTCTTTTCGCTTGTCTTTTTTGCTTTTGTGTGCATTAGTTTTACTACCTTTTTACTTTTGTAAAATATTGTGGGTATCATTGCTGTAAACCCTCACGAGACTACAACTCGTCCACTAGGGACACCTAGGGGTTTAAAGACTTGTTGCATAAGCTAAATGCAACCGTGAACCCTACGAAAGTGGCTTAGTTAATTTATTTATGTTATTTTACTCTATGTTTTGCTCGAGGACTAGCAAAATGTTAGGTTTGGGGGTGTGATGAGTGGTATTTATATCACTATTTTCCACTCATTTAACCAAATATTTTGTATAGTTTCTTGAGTTTTGTGAATATTTTGATGTGTTTTGTGTTATTTTATAGATAAATAAAGTTTCAGGACATTCTGGAGGTGATTTGGGACAAAACAGTGAAAATTGGACGAAAATGGCATTTTGGTCAATTCTCGCGTCGCGACGCCAAGACCTTCAGCGTCGCGACGTCTAACATGCATCGAACAGTGCTAACGTGCGCCGGGTCCACAAATCAGAATCTGAGAAAAGTTTGACTTTGCTAACGTGCGCCGTGCCACGTGTCACCATCACAGCCGATCTGCTAACATGCGCCGTGCCACGTGTCAGCATCCTACGGTGCCGACAGTCGCCATCGCCACGTGTGCCACGTGTCACTCCAGGTCATTTCCATGTCATCAGCCACGTCAGCAAGTCAACAAGTCAACATTGCCACCTCACCGCCACGTCATCATCAGCCAATCAAGAAGTGCCACGTGTCGCAATCCTACGGTGCCGACAGTCTATTTCCCACGTGTCGCCACGTCATCGCCACGTCAGCGCCAATCATTGAGTATCTAATCCTTATCTGACACGTGGCGGATAAGAATCTCATCGACCAATCAGAAGCCGCCACGTGTCACAATAATTGAAGCCCAACCACCTCGCCACGTGTCATCTTATCAGCTTATCCAGAATCTGCAAACCGGCGAACCAGAGCGTGCCACGTCGACAAAAGCTGGCGTAGCGACGCTGAAGGCCCTGGCGTCGCGACGCTGGAAGCCTGCCGATGCCTAAAAATTGAGCTCGAGATTTCAGAATTCATTGTACCACTCTCTCTCTTCTATTCTATCTGAAGAGAGAGTTTCTCTCTCTAGATTCTTTTAGTTTTTTTTAGTTTTTAGTTTTTAATTTTTAGTTTTGTAAATAATTTTAATTACGTTTTGTTAATATAGTAATTTACTTTTTTTTTACTTTTTACAGTTTTTACTATTTACCATGAGGAGGTAACTTCCCCAGCTAGGGTGAAAGGTAATTCTTTTACTGTTACTATTTAGATTAATCTCCCTTAAAAATAATATATTCACTATTTAAAATATTGACTTAAAAAGGATACCGCCAGATTGGTCGGTTGGTAATTCATTTTAATCTGGTTTAAACCTGACTAATAAAGGATACCGCCAGATTGGTCGGTTGGTAATATTATCACAAGTTTATATATTATTTTATGGGAGATATCTAAAATAGTAAATAGTAAAAGTAATTCCTTTTACCTTAGCATTTTATTTTATTTTACTTTTCAGCTTTTACTTTATGTCTTTTACTTTTCAGTATTTTTATTTTATGTCTTTTACTTTTAAGTTTTTACTAGCTCTAGTTATGTGTTAGTTATCTGGGGTTGTGATGAATTCTAATATCACTGGTTTATAAGAGGTTATTTTATAGTTTGGGTAATTTAAAGGTTTACTTATTAAATCTTAAACTTAATGCTTCTTGTTGTCTGATCATCAATAAGATTGATCTGGTAAATCTAAAATGAACTAGACATAGGGATTTTAGGTTTTAGCCTTAGACTTAATAGCCCACGATCTTCCTTGAGGATAGATAACCCTTTAATAGATTTCCTTATAGGATAGACATATACCTGTCGGGCGGGGGTAGCTATAATTGGAACTTAAACTTAATGAATCCAGATAATTTGGTTGACATAGACATATGGTTCAATTGGGTTAAACTGGGTATTTGCGTCTGACCATCGACAGAGGCTTTTGCATAATTTAGTGTTCCAGGTTAGTAAACTGATTTATTACACAAACATAAAATAATCACTTCATCTTTTAAAAGATATTAGAAAGATTCACAACCCTAGATCTTTGTGTCTTTTGTTATTTTCCTTAGTATTTTCTTTTGTTTATTTTATTTATTTTAAATTAAGGAAAACCACATTCAACCAATCAAACAATCATTCTCTTCACCCTCAATTAGATATCTGTAAATAAATAGATTCAATAATTAATAACAACAGTAGGAATTAAGTCCTCGTGGGATCGATATTTTTATACTACTTGAACGATACGTGCGCTTGCGTTATACGTGTGTGTTTACGCCGGTCATTATGATGTCATTTTCTCTGTGATATGACCTAAGGTGAATAAGTTCGTTTCACCTTACTTGTCTAAATGTCATTTATGAGTTAGACATTGTGTTTGTCTGAACTATAATCTGTATGGTATTTTATGAGATATGCGCTCCATGGGAAAAGAGAGAATACTGTAGCAAATATTTTCATACCATGTGTACATTTGCGACTATTGAGGGTAATACAAGTAAAGATCTCAGTCTTGATATTGTGTGAGATCCTTGAGATTATTTCAATCTCACCTTGTACCCTTTAGACTCTTGTCTGCTTCTTAAAACTTAGATTTGATGATCGCTATCTTGGAGTGTTACTGAAGGATCATGAGAGATTCGATCCGAAAGGACATCTCTGGAAAAACGAATTGAATCACGGTTGAGAGATTTGAGAAAAGAGAAAGATCATTATATGAGTAATATCACATTAGCTTTTATTCACTGGTCGACCAATTATGTTATTTTATGTGATCAAACATGATTGTGAATACAAAATAAATATTACATTCGAAAAGAGATCGAGAGAGATTTAATGTGATAAATGATCGAGGATACTGCATACATAATGCACTATGATTCTATCCATGTTTTGAGCGGCTATATATTCCTAACAGATGTATAGCAAATGAGCTCTCGAAGTATGCTGGTCGCACGACACAATTGCAAAGTATGAATTATTCTTGTAGAGATAATAAAAATTGTTGATCCCATCATGTGTGAGTGGGAGATGTTGGAAATTGTTGTTAATTAGGAATTATTTGGTGTTGTTAAATAACAACAATTAGTAATAATTTCATGTTGGAAATTATTAAGTAACAACAAGAGTTGTTAATCAAATAATTAAGTAACAACAAGAGTTGTTAAGTAACAACAATTAGTAAAATGTTAAGTGAAGAACATATGGTACACCCATGATGGTAACATTTTTGGAAGGGTTAGAGAAAGTCATTATGCATCCTAATAATGTGATTAATAGTAATCAATGCATGTGATTACATAGTGACTTTGATTTCCCTCCTATAAATATGACCATTTGCTTATTGAGTTAAGCAATCAATTAAGTTTGATTAAGAGATCTCTACAAGAAGAAAGGTATGCAATTGTGTTGTGATTAACTTAGATTTATTTCAATTAGTTTTTAAATAAATTTAGGACTAGTAATACATGTATGGTTAGATCATAAGAGGACAAACATGTAAATATATTAGAGATTATGTAACCTAACACATTTAGAGGGTTCTTTGGATTTGCTGTATTCAAGTAAGTTTGTCGAGTTTTAATTATTTTGTTCATTTTATGGGAACAAGATGATTGTTGGTATTGCTATTGCATGATGTTAATTTTTTTATTATTTATTTATTTTTATTTTTTTATAAACCTTAGATGTGAAAATAATTTGGGCATACCATAAACTGATGAGATATATAAAAACTTGTGAATTGTGGAAAGTGTAAATATATTATTTGTTAATTTGGATTCATCGATTTTAGGTTGGGTCATACTTTTGGTGATTCGGGTAAACCTTAGATGTGGTATTTTTGTTGATTTTGTAATTACAGCAAAATAATGCTACCACTAGAGCTTGTTATTTCATTCAAAGGCAAAAGACACCCTTTAGGATTGATTGACCATAACGAGTATATTATAAGGAAGCTAAAGACCGAGGCACAGAGACAATCAGATTATGCTAAATATTACATTGAACCTTAAGGGTTAAAATTATGATGGATTCTAAAAGTCGTTTGGGATGTTTTAGGATTCATGATCAATTAGGGGTTATTAGTTTTGAAGTAGAGGTCTTGCCAGTATTGTACCCTCAATTTCCAACGCAAACATCATTCAGACATCAATGTTAAGTTTAGGACTACAATTGCCGGAGGAAGTGGTTTGAATGAGAATCCTAAATATACACTACCTCGTACTGAAAATGATATATGTCATATGCAAATCCTAAAGATTACGAGGATGATCTGCTTTCGGAATTGAGGAAGATAGGAAATTTAGAGCTGAAGGTGAGCATGAAGGCTATACTGGTGGAAATTCCCTTGAGGCACCATAAAAGGTACCTTCAATCTGCAAGATTGCAAACTAGTTGTTGGGTTCTCAGGAAAACACAGAAATTCGACTGATTAAGTAATAAAAATTAATCTTTAAAAAATCGGTTAAAATAGGCGAATTAAATTGGACCGATTCATTTTTTTAAATCAAAAATTAAAATTTAATATTTCTTTTTATAATTTTTAATTAAAGCCTGTTCCGTCAGTTTTTTTTTTTTTGGGAATAATTCAATTGGTCAACCACTGAGAAAACACAACGTGAATCTGACAAATTCGGCAACAAAAAACCAAATACAAGCAATCCAATTCCAGATCAGCTGCGATGAACGATCCATGTCTTGCGTGCGTAATCAAATATTTTATACTGAGAAAAAGAAAACTTTAATCTCGGCTTTAAGTTGTTCTATGTCCATTTTTTTGCAGCTCACTCACTCGCTAATCTAATGAAGATGAGACAAAACGCACCGAAAAATCTGCAAGTCTCTTCCAATCATCATCTCAAACGTCACTTTATCAAATTACAATCCCTATTTAAAACCTCATCCCATTTGCATCCTAAACACATCAAAATTACAATCATGCAGCAGCACTTTCTCCTTCTAACATTTCCAGCTCAAGGCCACATAAACCCTGCCCTTCAGTTCGCCAAGCGTCTTGTAAGCATTGGTGCACAAGTCACCTTTGTCACTGCCGTCTCCGCCTACCGCTGCATGATCGATAATACCCATACCCCAGACGGCTTGTCGTTTGCTAGCTTCTCCGATGGCTACGACGACGGATTTAATTCAATGCAGGATGATCAGACACACTACATTTCGGAGTTCAAGCGTCGTAGCTCTGAAACCCTAACTGAACTCATCAAGGTTAGTCAAAACTCGGGTGGTCAACCTTTTACTTACTTGGTTTACACACTATGTCTGTCGTGGGCTGCACAAATTGCGCGTGCACTTCACCTCCCTTCGGCACTTCTTTGGCTTCAACCCACCCTGGTTTTCGACATTTACTACTATTACTTTTACGGATACGGCGATGTTATTAAAGAGAAGGTTAGTAATGATTTGATAGAATTACCGGGACTGCCGCCACTTATCACCGGCCGGGATCTTCCTTCTTTCATTGACCCCACAAAGTCAAATTCTAATTCTTTCATATTCCAAGCTCTTAAAGAACAAATGGAGACAATTGTTGAAGAAACCAACCCAAAAATTCTAGTCAACACATTCGATGCATTAGAGCCTGAGACCTTAAAAGCTATCGATAAGTTCAATATGATCCCAATCGGACCGTTACTACCTTCAGCGTTTGTTGAAGGAAAGGATCAGTTGGATGATACTGGTTATGGAGGTGATCTTTTCAACAGTAGTTCAAAAGAGGCTTATATGGAATGGCTAAGCTCAAAGCCCAAATCATCTGTTATTTATATATCTTTCGGAAGCATGTGTGTTTTGGAAAAGCTTCAAATGAAGGAAATTGCACGCGGGTTGCTGGAAAGTGGCCATCCATTCTTGTGGGTCATAAGAAAAAAGGAAAACAAGGATAAAGAAGAAGAAGAAGAAGAAGATCAGTTGATCGATTATAAGGAGGAACTGAATGAAAAGGGAATGATAGTGCCGTGGTGTTCGCAAGTGGAGGTTCTGTCAAACGCAGCAGTGGGGTGTTTTATAACGCACTGTGGGTGGAATTCGAGCTTAGAAAGCTTGGTTTCTGGCGTGCCTGTGGTGGCGTTTCCTCAATGGACAGATCAAGGGACGAATTCGAAGATTATTGTGGAGGTTTGTAAAACTGGAGTGAGAGTGAATCGTAATGAAGAAGGGATTGTGGAAAGCGATGAGATTAAGAGGTGTTTGGGGTTGGTGATGGGACAAGGAGATGAATTCAGAATAAATGCTTTGAAATGGAAGGATTTGGCGAGACAAGCGGTCAAACAAGATGGCTCTTCTGATAATAATATCAAGGCTTTTGCTGATGAGTTTAGCACCTAGCGTGCTATATATATGTTTCATGTTTGTTATTCAAATTAAGTAGTTAGTTTCTAGTGACTGCAGAGTGCTTCTGCTTCCAGACCCCTCTCCCCCACTCTCGAGCTCCTTCCCTCCTGATCTCTTTTTCTTTCTTCCCTTTTTCCCTTTCCAGCTCTTCCTCCCTCTCTCTAAATCTCTTTTTTCTCTTTCTTCCATTTTCTTCCCTCCCTCCGGATCTCTTATTTTTCCTTTTTTTCTCTTTTATTCATTTCCTCATCACTATCTTTTTTTTTTTTTTTTTTTTTTTTTGTTTTGTTTTGTTTTTTGTTTTGTGTTTTTTATTTTATTTTCCTTTCCTTTTAGTCTTTTTATTTTCTAGATCTCAGTGGATCTATGACTCCACCTTTTGTGGTAATAGATTCTCAACCTTGTGTTGGGTTTTTATTTTTGTTTTGTTGGAATAAATTTGTCTTTTTATCGGCCGATAAAAGATTTGTATAAGAATGATAGATCTAGTTTTGAAAGTGAAAACTAAGTTTTGAAACTTTCTTAAGACTTATTTATTTTTCGTGTGATATATTGTATATGAGCTGTTGTAAAAGTTTATGTTCTGTATATTGTGTATATTTTGTAATTATTCCGAATTTCGTATTCACCAACACTAGCAAAGGTGGGACATTCAGGCCAGTCCGTAAAATCCTCCAACTCTTTTATTATATTTTGGTGTGAATACGACTTCCGATTTGAACAATTTTAGGATTTTTTTTGATATAGTATTTTGTGTTGTTAGATTTCGTCCTAGCTAGGTTCAAGTATTATGATCTCATAATTTTATAATCGGGTCGAAATGACCGCATATTTATACCATTGTGGTGTTTTATTAATGAAATATTTTATAATCTTAAAAAAAATAGTTAGTTTCTTTTTTGTTATTTTAAATTATGCAGTATAATATTTTTAATTGTGTAATACTTTCTTTTCGATTTAGAAGTTAATTAATCAAAGCCACGACCATCAATATGGCATCTTCTCACCCGACTTATCCTAGGAATGAGGTGCAAGAGGCTTATCTAATAGGAAAAAAAAATTTAAGGGTAGGTTTGATAGAGAGTATTGTCAGAGAGTATGAGCTAATTTATAAGTTATGGATTAAATACTAGAGTATTAGTTAGTGTCAAAAAATAATCTTATATTGTGAAATTATAATTTTGTGAACATTAATGCTAGCGTTAATTTATTCGTTTGGTATAACATTAAACCGCTGGCGTCCTCTGATGCTTCATAAAATGGATAGTAAATATAAAATACAAAAAAGATTATGGAAAAGAGAGAATGAGAGATGTATAGCGAACCACCAGCTAGTGATACCGATTATTTTTCTTGTTAGTCAAATATAACATCGAGGATTACTTTTTTACATGTTTGCATTTAGTGACATCACAAGAGTCATTTACGGGAAATTAGCTAAATTAGCAACAACAAAAAAAAAAAAAAATCCCAATTAGCCATAACTAAGTTTTTGTATATACCCTTCTACATATAAGTGCTGTCAAAACTTGAGAAGAATCCAAAAAAATAAAAAATTTCTTGTCTAATTCATAAAGTAGTATTCTCTCATCAGAACATCAAAGAAATTACATTAAGATATGTTGTATTTTCTGCCAAGTAATTATTTTGTTGTTAATATTTCTATTTTGTTAATCATTCTGGTTAGATTAAATGTTATAAGTGATGAGCAACACATATATGAGCTACAAACATCGTCGTATTATGAGACGAGGATTTTCTGTCAGTGAGATGAAAAGTACGATGGATGTTGTCGCACAATTCGATGGATATTGTTAATTGTTATACAGTGAGATGGTCTTTGTCGCACTATACGATGAACCTTATCGCACTGTACAATGAGTTTTGTCACACTGTATGATGGCTTTGTCATACCGTGTGATGTCAACAACGACCATTGTCACACAATTCGATTAGTGTAATTCCATGCACAGTGCGACTTGTGATTGAAATGTAATTTTTTAAACATATTGTTATGTTTATCAGGTATAATGGACAATGCGATAGTTGTGATTAAGATGGTGTTTGATGGTTCATGGGAGAAAATGACTGATAATTCAGATTGAAGCATGTAAATGGGACAAAGAAATTATTTTTTCCGAAAAGATGCTATATTTAAATATTTTATTGAACAAGTTTATTAGTCTATTCAAAAATGTCCAGATGATTTTGACATATCAATGAAGATAGATTTGTCGTTGAATTTGAATAGCCATGAGCTTTCCGAACCTGTTGAAATAGCCAATGTTGAAATGGTTAGGATTCTTATATATTTGAACTTTGGTTCAAGGATAGCTCATGGATATATGAGTATTTTTGTGACGCTGACTCCTAAAGTATTGACTTAACGTCATTTGACATCGGTAAGCTTGCCTTTCACTTATGAAAAAAATATCCCAATAACATGCGTCTTCATTCAATGAACGTTCATCTCCATTTTACTTCGAAAGTAGTCTCGTTAATGACCGTAGAGATGTAGCAAGTTCATGTATTGAAACATGACATTATGAACCTCTCGTTAATGAGATTGGTTATCATGTGAAGTAATTAGATGAATTTTGTAGAAACTGAAGGTTTTCGCACTGTCACTAAAAGTCATCATTTTAGTAATATCTCAACTACACACGATCAGTTTACCTGCATACCTCTGGTTTTATTATCAAACACGTTCGCTAAAGAAAGTGATGATGCAATTGAAATTTTTCAAGGCAAGCTTTATAGTGAGAAGAATGTGATATAGAGGGAATTAGGCACAATGTCTATTATGTAAAAGTTTGAACTTAGGGTGAATAGGTCGTCAACAACACGGTTCGAAGCCCATTGTGCAGTAAATTATTATAAATGGTGATTTCGAGCGACACGGTCGAACAACAACAATAATGTAATTTGGATGGTAAATAGATGTGATGCTTCAGAAATGTACATATATAAAAATGATGTTAACAATCATAATCGTTGGTAAACAAATAAGAGTAATGTTGTTGGTTGCATGATTAAGGATAAGTAACCTGATGGTAAGCTGTTACACCATTTAAGAGCTATACTCAGTGACTTACAGATTGAGCATAATGCATCTGTGACATATTTACAAGCATATCGGGCCAGAGAAGTTACCCTAAATTTGATATGAGGAAGCCTAAAAGATTCATATTTATTACTATAGTAATACTCATTTGTTTTGAGAAGCAAAAACCCCGATCTGTTTATCACATTGTGGAAGATGCAGAAAATAGATTTATCATTTATGTATTTATTTTTTTGCTATTGGATCTTGTGTGAGGGAGTACTTGCAATGTATAAGGCTGGTAATTGTTGTGGACGAGTCTTATCTAAAGGGAAAGTATAAGGGAATGATGTTAGTTGTAACTTGTTTAGATGGGAAAATAAGATTTTTCTTGTTGCTCTTCAGGTTATAGAGTCCAAAATTGATACATCTTGGAAATGATTCATGAGGAAATTGCACGAAGTTATTAGGGAAGTACCGAAGTTGGCATTCATTTTTGATCGATGCAAGTCCATTCAGTAGGTTGTTTACAAGGTATTTCCTATTGTAATACACGTTATTTATTTTCACTTTGTCCAAGATAATATCAATAAAAATTTCGATATATCCATTGTAGAATGGGATAAATTTAGATAATCATTTATAATAGTTGTGAAATTATATGATCCGGTTGTGTTTGATGGGAATGTGTGTGGGTTATGGGCAATACAATCGAATGCGGCTAAATAGTTAGAAGAGGACGTTGGTATATCAAATTAGAGTCATACTCATTTTGATGGTAGAAGATATAATATACTTACCAATAATATCAAAGAAAACTGTAATGCTATGATGAAAAAAGCACGTAAATCACCAATTATTCATGTAATCGAATTCTGTAGACAAACAATGTAAAAATGGTTTTATGAGAGGAAGATCGTAACATAAGTGATGACAACTGAATTAACAACATAAGCCCAAAATATTGTTGATGATAAAAGATAGAAAGCTGATGGAATGCATGTGTTTTCTATATCTGACTATGAATTTCAAGTTTATGGTGGACAAATAGAAGAATAAATTGTCGACTTAAGAAAAAAAATGAGTGTAGTTGTAAAATATTCCTTATTGATGGGCTATTTTTTTGCCACGCCATTGCCGCATGCCAAGTTTAGCGTATCGATTATGTTGCCCTTTGTTCTTATTTTTACAAAAAAAGAGGCATTAGTTACAATATATTCACATTTTATTTATCCAGTTGGAGAACAAGATAATTGAGAAATTTCATAAGATATCTACAAAAGAAAAGTAATGCCATCGAAATACACTTTTGTGCCCGGTCGTCGTAAAACATAGCGTATACCTTATACAGGTAAGGAAGTGTGAATCCAAGATTGTTCACGTTGCAATGAATGCAGTCATAACAAAATGAATTGCATCAACCATATTGTTTATTTGTAAGAAATATTCGAATTTGCTTTACAAGCATAAGTTTTCTAATAAACATGTATTCTGTGAAATAGTGTGACAGCTTCTGTCGCATAATGCGATAGAGTCTGTTGTACCGTGTGATGCACTGTTGCACTATGCGACAAAAGCTGTCGTACTATGCGACAGAAGTTGTCCCAATATGGGATATTATGTTACAATGTGATGGTTTTTGGACTAAGCAATGGGTTTTGGTTAGTCATTTATAATGCAATGATTTTTATATAATCAAAAACAAATCTAGAGCACATAATCACAAACACTGAAGAATCACTACATAAAGTAAATTTTACATTTGTGAAAAAATTCAGATATTATAATATCCGGTCACTAAATAATTCCAATCATATTTTCATCATAAAATATTCCATGTGTCCCGAATCAAATTGGGGTGACTGATTATACATCCTATATAAAATAAAAATTACCATAAATATACCACAATCAAATAATTTCACGATTTTACACCTCCAAGATCGCGATTTCAAATGATTTTGGCCACTTTTACGATATTTTTTTTTTTTACATTTTCAACAAGATTTTTCCACCTATCTCGTAAAAACGTATGATTTTACATGTTAAAAAACTTTTTTTTAACAATAATGCCCTTAAATTTCAAACAAGCTCGTCCCCACATGTCATATCCACCTAAATATAATAGAAACAAAGATTAAAAACTAATCTAACTTAAGCTAATTTGAGGTGCTTACATTAGCTAGTAAATTGACGTGTTTACTTAATAAACGAGGTTCTAGGCATAATTAACCTTAATGACCAGATTAATGTTGGACAATTATGACCCATAGACTCACTATTTGTACAGAACATGGTGTTGTTGTATAAATTAACTATGTGACAAAGGAAATTTATCTTTTATCATTTGTAATTAGATTACCAAGATTTATAAATGATAAAAGTCCATATGATTAGTACCGGATTAATAAGATATGAGACAATATTAATCCACTAAGGTTTAATCATTAAATATTCTTAGTCGTAGTATTATCGAGACTGAACATCGATAATGCGGAATAGACTAGTATTACACTTGTGCGTGTTATGGAAGCGTAACGACATAGTTCTCATATATTTGGGTATTGATACTCATGCAAGTGTAATAGGAGGTTCTGTTTACCGATGGTACGAAAACAGCTTCGCTCTGGATAGACCCCTCAGAATCCCATTGGTAGTATGACTATGTGTATATGGGAATCCAAATCAGGATAGGTGTATTTGATCTTAACCTGAGACTTGCATTGCTAATACTTGTGACAATCAGTATACTTTAGTCTTGGTCGTCCGAGGCTTTAACAGGTTCTATGTACGCCTCTTCTGGGTATACTGAGAATCGTAGTGTATTGGTGTGATGTCAAGATGGAAGTATCACTTCAGTCATATGGAGATGATGATCACATAGGATACAGAATTGGTACTTTTAAGTACTGCAGTCATAGGGATAATATGACTAGGTCATGATTATCCGATTATAGAGACTAGTTACCAGAGATCCGATATATGCTTCGTACGGGGCAGACACAATTCTAGCCCTAGGCCTAGCATATGATATCGATACTGGATCGCAATACGCAATACTACGTATACTACGCCTGACAAAGATTATATATTCCTTAAAGAATATTTCTGGAGAATTGGGTAGGCACGGTACTTTACTAGAAGCCAACTGTAGGACACAGAAATCGGCGACGCTGTTCCAGGCTCGCTGCATGGTCGGGAGTACAGAGTAGCCTGCGGGGGACTAAACCAGAGAATAATAGAGTCGCCACCCAGTGTGAACTGGGAAATGATTTAAGGCCGCACTCACCCCTCGCAAGGGAAGACCTCAAATCGTTGGGTTCGGAATGGTCCCTTACTTATGCCACTTGTAATGAACGGATTTATGCGATAATCTAACCAAGTCTACGCAACATACATACGCAAGATAACCTACATCTAAGTTCGCATACAACCTATATCTAAGTTTGCATATAACCTATGTCTAAATTTGCATGCATAAAAGTAAGTCGAAATAACGGCAAGCACACAATCTCATGGACACATTAAATTGATGAATAAGAAAACATAAATAAATAATCTATTGTCTAAACATAAACATTGAAGAGATATAATTAAGCTCCTAGTGCGAAAGAAAAACAACTAAATCATGCATAAAAATGACATACTAAACAACTAAATCATGCATAAAAATAACATGTAAATCATGCATAAAAATAACATGCTATTTCTAATAAATAACGGATAAACACAAGATTAGATGAAATGAAATATGTACGTTTCTCAAGCGGTACGTGGAATTGTATCCCAAGTTCAGACCGCACTACCGTCCATTCGGATTCGGCTATGGAATTTACGCATGGGTTTCCATCCGATATACCACGAGAGATAGCACAAAATCATTCATCCCATGGCCACAACATACATAAATCAACAATACGTATGCGGAGAAATACTTATAAATAATTAAAAAAGATGAACGAGAATAAATAAAAGGGTGCCCTAAGGTCTTACCTTTTAAGTCACCTCTTTGAAGTGCGTTACGCCGTCGAAAGGGTTAATGCTCCGTAACTCCTCCGGTTCACTGGTTTTCTGTTTTCCTTCATCACCTCGCTGTTTTGGACTGCTGTTTCTTCTGTTTTTACTGCTATTTTCTGGTCATTATTTTTGGTTGTTTGCGGTATTTGGGCAGTTCCGGGTGACTGTTTTGTATGGTTTTGGGGGTATTTTTATTGTAGTTTTTTGTGGTTATTTGGGTAGTTTTCTGGGTAGTTTTTGCTGTAATTGTAAGGGGTTTCAGGGGTATTTTCTACGGTAATTGGGAAGTTTTTCTAGGCTATTTAGGTTGTATTTTGCGGCAATATAGAGCTGGTTTCTTGGCTGTGTTTCACGGTAAATGGAGGTTTCATGGGTGGAATGTTTTGGTGATTGAGGGTGTGATTAGGGGTTGGTTTTGGCGTGAGTGAAGGCTAGGGCTTTGGTTGTTGTTTGGCGTGAATGGGGACTGCTGGATGGGTTGTCTTGTGCGTGAGTATGGGCCTGCTGGATGGGGCTGTTTTGTGCGGTTGTTGGAGTAGTTTTAATGTGCTGTTTGGCGTGAATGGGGGCTGCTGGATGGGACTATTTTGTGCGGTTGTTGGGGTTGGTTTATTGATGGTGTTTCACGGCAATGTGGACTCTTCTTTATTTTGCTTTTGGGGTGTGAATGCTAGGGGCCTAAGAGCTTGGTTTGGGTGTCATTTTATAGGAGAGGGTTGAGGTTGTCCTTGTACGGGTAGTGAAAGTATCATGCAATTATGGAGGGTATCTCTAATTAGTGTGTCGTAAGGAAAAATCTATTCACTTTAAGAAGGTAATTTGTGGGATTTGATTTGATTTGATTTATTTTAGGCATGTGATTTAATTTAATTAGGAAGGTGATTTATGGGATTTGATTTGCATTCTTTAATTTGGGAAGGTGATTTGATTTGATTTCTTTAATTCAGGAATATGATTTGTTTGGATTTCGACATGTGTTAATGTCTTAATTATTATTTTGGAGGGATTTAGTGGCTTGGGCTGTTGGGTTTTCTAGGTCAAACCAAGATCTAATTAAGCGATGAAAAATATGAATACATCAAAGTAAAGTTGCTAAAATACTCACTTTGATCGGATTTGCGATGCGGTGAACACAAAAATTTTCCTTGCTCCATTGAAGCTCTCGACCAAGCTCCTCTTTTGTGCTCTAGGTTCGGAAAATGTCCCATTTGTGTGCTCCAAGCTCCCAGCTTCGTAAATGGATTCCATGCTCATGAATGAGTTTCCCTATCACATTTGAATGACTCCTTGGATGTGCTAGAATCTTAGAAAATTGCCATAATTTTCTTCTTCTTCCTTTGCTAGATTCGACCAAGCCAAATGAGAGAGAAAATGGGAGGGCCATTCGGCCAATGAGAGGAATGAGAGAGAAAAAATGTGTTTTGTTTCTAAAATCTTTTTCAAGTCATCACACAAAGACAAAAACATTTTGGTATATGCTTTCCAAAAGCAATTTGGATGGAAAAGAGCATTAATTGCTCTCGACCACCTCCATCACCAAAAAGGTGACAGGACACACATCACAAAAAATGGATGTGACATGTGAGTGACTTACGATGTGATTTGTGGCCGCGCTTGATTCAAAATCGGAGTGGCCTCGAAACACATCCCGGGCTCGGGTTTGTTAAGTCTGAATTAACGAATTTTCCGTTGCGACGTAATTAAATCAAATTTAATTAAATAATTATGCCTGGCAAAATTACTATTCACGTCGCCAGCGAATTAATTCTAAATTAACTCGTTTGCTAGAATTAAAATCCAATTTTAATTCCGTGTCGAAATCTAATTTCGTTTTATATATCGAATATATTATTTTATCGATTAATTCCAAATTAATCGTTCTCTCTCTTTAAATAATATTTTATCCCAGATAAAATGTCTCTGTAATTAATCCTAGATTAATTCTCTCTCTCTAATAATTAATCCCAGATTAATTATGTCCGAGTCATACGTCATCGGTGAATCTTTGGGAAGTGACCCATGAGATCCCTGGATATGTTGGCAGTAAATCCGGTCGTCGGACTATCCGAACACGTACGTACCTCGTACTACGTTTTTACCGATTTACAGACATGGTTGGCTTCTAGCAAAGCACCGTGCCTACCCAATTCTCCAGAAATATTCTTAAAGGAATACGTAATCTATATCAGGTGTTGTAGTATACGTAGTATTGCGTATTGCGATCCAGTATCGGACGTCACGTGCTAGGCCTGGGGCTGGATGGAATTGTGTCTGCCCCGTACGAAGCACATATCAGATCTATGGTAACTAGTCTCTATAATCGGATAATCATGACCTAGTCACATTATCCCGATGACTGCAGTACTAAAGAGTACTAGTTCCGTATCTTACGTGACCATCATCTCCATATGACTGGATTGATACTTCCATCTTGACATCACACCCAATACACTACGATTCTCAATATAGCACGAAGAGGCGTACACAGAACCTGTTAAAGCCTTGGAAGACCAAAACCAAAGTATATTTATTGTCGCAAGTATTAGCGGTGTAAGTCTCAAGTTAAGACCAAATACACCTACCCTGATTCGGACTTCCATAGACACATAATCATACTACCAATGGAATTTCGAGGGGGTATATCCAGAGCGAAGCTGTTTCCGTACCATCGGTAAACACAACCTCCTATCACACTTGCATAAGTATCCATATACTTAAATATATGAGAACTATGATGTTATTCTCGTACAACGCGCACAAGTGCAATACTAGTCTATTCCGCATTATCGATGTCCAATCTCGATAATACTATGACTAGAGATATTTTAATGATTAAACCTTCATAGATTGATACTGTCTCATATCTTATTAATCCGGAACTAATCATATGGACTTTTATCATTTATGTATCTTGGTAATCCAATTACAAATGATAAAAGAACAATTTCCTTTGTCACATAGTTAATTTGTACAACAACACCATGTTATGTACAAATAGTGATGCTATGGGTCATAATTATCCAACAATCTCCCACTTGACCTATAGCCAATTACTCAAGTGTCCTACACCTGAACTATGTACGGTTCGCTCAAACTTCTGCTGAGAAAAAATACTTTCGTCAGCGAAATTGAAATGTTATCATCTGCTGCGATTTATTCGATCATCACATCGCCACGATGTATGATCCGAACGAATCAGATGAATAGTTGAAGTATATACTTGGATCGTTGATGAGACCATTAATTCTTTAGCCTATGCTCTAGTCTAGCTTATCTGCTAACAGAATTACTCCTAATCCAATTAGGATTATTTAGATCCAAAGTGCTTCTATTGCTGCCTCAGCTGCCACAATATTCCTCTTTTTGTTGTTTATTCAGCAACAGTATCTTGCTTGGAAGATTTCCAGCTCACTGTTCCATTGTTCAAAACTATATAGTACCTTTATTACGACTTATAGTGGTATTGTCGGTTAGGAAACTTGCAGCGGTGAACCCAGTCACTTCAAGTTCTCCTTCTCCATAGCATAAGAAAGCATCCTTAGTTCATCTAAGATACTTAATGATGTTCTTAACATCAATCCAGTGACCATCACTTGGATTGGCCCTGATTGTGACTCCATATGCTCAAAGCATATGAGACACCAGGTCGCGTACATATCTTTCAATGTACAAGTTCTCGGAGAGTGTCAACAACTTTTAGATCTATCCCAGTAGATCCTTATTCATAGAATAAAGGTTGTCTCTCGCAAGTATTCTATGAATAATTTTCATGAAAGCCAAGCTTTCACCGATTGTATTATGGGAATATCATTATATAGGACAATCACTTTTAGTGCGCTCCCACTAACCTCCTTATATAAACAAGAATCATTTTTCGTTTTGAATTAAATCATATATCATTATGATTACATCAAGATGTCATAGTTCCAAGAACGTAATTCTTGCTTCAATCCATAAATGGATCGATTTAACTTGCAAACCTTGTTTGCTTGTTTTGGTACGACAAAACCGTCAGGATGTTATAAACATCCTCCAAAAGGTTTCCGTTTAAGAAAAGCGATTTTGACGTTCAGCTGCGATATTTCATAAATGAAACATGCAGATTAGCAAGCATTATCCAAATGGATTTAACCATGGCAACAAGTAAAAGGTTTCTTCGTAATCGACACAATGTTGATAACGATACAATTTCGCTACAAGCCTAGCTCTGTATGTTGGTTTGTTGCCATCCATGTATTGTCTTCCTTGAAGGCTCATATTCTACCAATAGGCACAATGCCTTCCGGTACTACAACCAGTGTCCAAACTTGGTTGGTATACATGGAATCCATTTCGGACATCATGTCACTTTGCCATAAAAGGAGTCGATACCTTGTATCACTTCCTCATACATAGTCGGTTCGTATTCCTTAATAAGATTGACATCTTCATGAGGTGAGATTAGAAACCCATATCTCCCAGGTTGTTTTCTTACTCTCTCCGACTTACGCGGTTCTTGTGTATTTGAAGATTATGGTACAGTTTCATCCTTGATGAACTGTTTTTGTTCCATTAAGGAATCGGTGCCTGGAACAGTATTACTTTGATTTTCATCGAGTTTTACTTTCCTCCCACTTACCACTGCTATAGGTATTCCTCTTAGGAAAATCGCATGGTGAGCAACAATGAAATTTTCTCTTGTGAGTTGTATAAGCACTATACTTTGGTTACCCTAGGATAACCTACAAATTAGGCACTTATCTGATTTGGGTTCTAGTTTGGTATCATCCAAACATATGCCTAGCATTCTCAAATCTTTAGGAATGAGAAAACCCGGTTTCTTTCCTGTTCATATCTAATATGAAATCTGTCTAACAGATTTTTATGGAACCTTATTTAAAATAAGTATTGCACTGTTTAATGCGTATCCCTAGAAGGAAAATGGTAGCTCAGAGCGACTCATGATTAACCTTATCTTGTCCAACAAAATTTGGTTTCTCCGTTCGCACACATCACTCAAATTGAGGTGTTCCGGGAGGAGTCCACTATGAAAGAATACTATACACTTTCAAATAATTGAGAAATTTATTGCTTAAGTATTTTCCACTACGGTCTAATCGTGACGGTCTAATACTTTAGCCGATCTGTCTGTCTACTTCGTGTCGAAACTCTCTGAATTTATCAAAAGTTTCCGATTCGTGTTTCAAAAGAAAACTAAGCATAATGCGATGCCACATCCGTAAAGGTTATGAAGTGTTCATATCCACCTCTAGCGTAGCTAGACATGGGCCCACTTATGTCACTATGAACGAGGGCTAACAGATCGGGGCACTTGTACTTTTACCAAGTAAAAGGTGTTTTAGGCACTTTGCCTAATAAACTAGATTCATAGACATTATTTGAATAGAATCAAATTCGTCCTAGTATCCACTCTTCGAAAGTGTGGATATACGAGTCTTGTTTAATGTGTCCCAGACAACGATGCCACAAATAAGTCTCATCTGATAAATCAGTTTGAGCTATTTGTTTGTCATGTTATATGTTTGAGATTCATTTATATTCTAAATATAAATACTGTTATTCACATCTAATGTGTTTATCTCAATATCATCTTTATAAAATAAAACACTTTAGTGTTCTAGAAATAAAGGTATATCCGCAACAGATTAAACTCTGATAGATAATGTCTCTAGTCAAACTAGGTATATGTTAACAGTTTCTTAATTTAAGTACACACCCGAAGTGTAGTTCCTAAACTTAGGTTTCTACGGTTAAAACAGCGACTTTCGTCCCGTTTCTGATTCGCAGATCAATCTCAACTGAAGCCAGTCTCCTACTTATCAGCAGATTCTGCACATCAGTACATATTATGTACCACATCTAGTATCAAAAATCCAATTTTGAAACTAATATCGAACATTTTTATGACAAAAATATTTGAAGCCGGAGCCTTGCCCCGCCTTCACTTCTTTCATGTCTGCCTTGTCCATACGGCAGTCACGTTTCAGTGACCCCGTTTGCCACAATTTAGGCAGACATCTTTGGATATGTCCTTTATCTTCCTAGAAGACTGTGATGATTTTGCCTTTGCCACTTTTAGAAGCTCTGGCTGTGCCTCCTAGAGCATAGCCATCAACTCTCCAAGATTCACAATGAACCTGCCCCAGTTTTCGGGTAAAGACTATAAGATCAAATATTTGGTAGTCTCGGCCACGTAGGTAATGCCTAGCTAACCTAGCTGATCGATGTCAGCAATCATCTGTGACATCTAGTGCTCGGCATATGTACCCTCTGACATACAGGAGCTAAAGAGCTCTTATGCAATTTGTACTTCTTAGATCTAAGAATAAATCTATGAAGATCTTTAATTTCATCATCAAAGTACAATGATCTAATCCTTAATTTTGATAACGAAATTAAAGCGTCATTGCGGTAAGCATAATGGATTGAGCACTAAAGTTATCATCACATGAATCTTCCAAAGATCATGTTCTACTATTTGCTCAACTCCAAGCTTAGGCTCAAGAGGTTGCTCCATCAAATAGAGTAACTTCTTAGTTTCCAGGACTATCCTGAAGTTTTATTCACAATTTGAAAATTAAAGCCGTTTAATGACATTTTCACCCAGGATTATGTTTTAAACACTAATCTTTCAGTTATCTTGATTGCTATAGTCCAACTATCCAATCAACGATTTTAGGTACAATTAAATATAATGATTACTATAGTCTAACTATATAATCAACTATAATTTGATTGGTTAAATTCAAATATATTGATTACTATAATCCAATTATATAATCAACTGTTATTTGAAGTAGTTTGAATACAGTCTAACTGTTTAATTAAAACAACAATTAAATATTAGTCCAACTAATATATTTAAGTAATGACGAAAAATTGAAATGAGCACGTATTGGCAAGTATCTAAATGAAATTGCAAATTTAATACTTGCCTCCCACAATTTTTCGGAGAGCTTCTAACCCTCAGTTGAGTACTCGGGAAACCTTGTTTCCTAGTGGGCTAGGATCCCGTTAAATAACACACAACCTTGACTTTGGCCAACAAGCTATGATATTTAACTAGGTAGATCTCTAAGATCAATTGGATCTCATCCAATTCCTAGATCCAGTAGGTGGACATCAAAATCGAAACATATATTAATATATGCCAATATATCCAATACATTCCCTAACTTTTTCCACTGAATCAATTAAGCCTTGGCTTTGGCACAACAAACTTAATGATTCCAGTTAAGCGGGACCCATTGACCTTGGAAAACTTCGTAATCGATGTCGATGGACAAGAAGTGATCTTGACTTTGGCCAACAAATCACAACTTGGACAAGACATGCGATATGAAACAAAGCTTCATGATTCAAACACATCCGCGATGGACAAAGGTATTGACTTTGGCCAACAAACCAGTGCCAATCTTGGATCTTGAGAATGAATCATTCAATGGAAGGAAAAACGCTTAATATTTGTTGAGGTTTTTTGCGTAATTGGAAACCAATTAATTATCTTTGATTAGGTCTCATCATACACCTTTAAGCATGCATTCTAAAAGCATAATAAGGCGCGATAAATAAATTAATAATGATATGCGGATGGATATTTAAAACAACTTGTTCCTAGAACAAATCTCTCCATTTTCCTCTCTCCCGCTAGCACAAATCTTACTTCTACCCAATTACATAACACTTCTAAAGAAACCTCATTTACATTAAGGGGAATAGGTGAGAAGAGAAATACAAAGAGTCAAGAGGTAATAGGCTGGACACGCAGGTCCAATTTAATAAATTCTAAATTTATTACAACAATTTCCAAAATTGCCCTCACCCATCTAATATCCATCCGATATACATTATTCATACATCACATCTATGTATTCACACAAAGCATGTTATCAATCGATCTAATCCAATTAATTAATCTGAAATTAATGACCATCCAATGTTCAAACAACGATTTGATTTGCGCGAGTCCAACTCGTTTTAAGAATAAGTACTCAAAGTACGAATTCTCAAATTATATTAAACTACAACATTAAATCCAATTTAATTTGTATTCAATACTAATTCTGTATTTAATTGTAAATTAAATAATTACACTTTATTAATGAGCCTTTGCGACTTAGATTCTTAATCTAATCATAACGGGTCTCAAAGCCCAATTAACATCCAATGTCAATTTAATTAAAGTCCAATGGGCTTTCAATTAATTTATAAGGCATGGACTTTGGCAACCAAAGCCCAATAAGGAATCACCCTTTTGCCAAAAATCAATTTAGGTCCATTAGGTCAAATTAAAATTTTAAAGGGCCATTTAATCATATTTGGACTTTATGGAAATGGTTTTAGGCCCAATTGGATCCAACCGATTAACCTAAATCAAACTTGGCCCAACCAAGCCCATTAAGCCCAAATACAACTTTATAAGCCCAATTCCAAATTTAGCACAACCAATTTAATCACAATATTCTAAATATCATAATTAAATTATTTAAAGTGCATTAGCCATAATTAATTAGTCAAATTAACATTTCCAAAACACCAATTTACATAATTAATCATGCTTATCATCCTCAACACATGTCCAACATTATTGAATCAAAAAATCAATTCATTTTCATGCTATACATGTCACGGCAATTTAGGGTTTTTCAAATCCGATTTCGATTTTAATCCAATTAAATCCTAAATCAATTTATCCCAAGTCTTTCAACTCATCCAATGATCAAAAAACAAAAATCACCATGACATTAGGGCATTGCTAACTTTCGGCCAAGCCAAAATTTGGGGGAAAAATTAATCCAATTCAATTTTCATCAAATTGATCATGCATAACTCTAAGTTATCATCATTCAAGCATACTCAATCAAACAATTTCATCAAATCATGCTCAAATCAATTTTACCCAATTTTTACCCTAAATCAATTTCATGCTTAAACAAGGCTCTGATACCATTGTTGGGTTTTCTAGGCCAAACCAAGATCTAATTAAGCGATGAAAAGTATGAATACATCAAAGTAAAGTTGCAGAAATACTCACTTTGATCGGATTTGCGATGTGATGAACACAAAAATTTTCTTTGCTCCATTGAAGCTCTCGGCCAAGCTCCTCTTTTGTGCTCCAAGTTTCGGCCAATGTCCCATTTGTGTGCTCCAAGCTCCAAGCTTCGTAAATGAATTCCATGCTCATGAATGGTTTCCCTATCACCTTTGAATGACTCATTGGATGTGCTATCATCTTAGAAAATTGCCACAATTTTCTTTTTCTTCCTTTGCTAGATTCGGCCAAGCCAAATGGGAGAGAAAATGAGAGGGCCATTCGGCCAAGGAGAGGAATTTGAGAGAAAAAATTTGTTTTGTTTCTAAAACCTTTTTCAAGTCATCACACAAAGTCAAAAACATTTTGGTATATGCTTTCCAAAAGCAATTTGGAGGGAAAAGAGCATTAATTGCTTTCAACCACCTCCATCACCAAAAAGGTGACAGGAAACACATCACAAAAAGTGGATGTGACATGTGAGTGACTTGCGATGTGATTTATGGCCGCGCTTGATTCAAAATCGGAGTGGCCTCGCAACACATCTCGGGCTCGGGTTCGTTAATTTCGAATTAACGAATTTTCCGTTACGACGTAATTAAATCAAATTTAATTAAATAATTATGCCTAACAAAATTACTATTCACGTCGCCAGCGAATTAATTCTAAATTAACTCGTTTGCCCGAATTAAAATCCAATTTTAATTCAGCGTCGAAATCTAATTTCGTTTAATATATCGAATATATTATTTTATCGATTAATTCCAAATTAATCGTTCTCTCTCTTTAAATAATATTTTATCCCAGATAAAATATCTCCGTAATTATTCCTAAATTAATTTTCTCTCTCTAATAATTAATCTCAGATAGAGGTGAGCACCGGTTCCGGGTCTACCCGGAACTGGTTCGAACCGGACCGGAAATTCAGGTTCGGAACCGAAACCGGTTGTAACCGGTCCAGCTCCGGTTCCAAATATAAAGAACCGGTTGTAACCGGTCCGGTTCCGGTTCCCGAATAATCGGAACCAGAATCAGACCATAGAACCGGAACCAGAACCGCATTTGAGAACCAGATTGGATACCTGATTCGGAAATCATAGCAGAGCAAACCGGATAACAAAAATCAAAATGAGGGAAATGAAATTAAGATGATGACCCGGGGCAAAAACCATCAAGAAGCTAATTATGCATGTTCATCCAAATCCCTTCTTAACTAAATATAAATCACGTCCAGTAATCTATTCGTCAAAGTTGAACTTCAGTCGATAAAACAAACAAATGACTCATGACTTGATCACAACTCCCGTCTATTAGTTTACTATACATAATCGTACTTGAACGACAATATAAATTAATAACAAGTGACCAAATGATACCTTTAAAGCGGGTCCATTCCTATCCGTAAGTGTCACTTGAAAAGATAAATTATAACACAACAGAATTGAAACGGATGCTGATGGTTATTTGATTTCAAATGGAATGAGCTTCCCAAGTTAAGCATTTTTCGATGTCAGCTTGCCAGTTAATTGTGTCTATATTGAAGTACGGAAAGGAAGAACCATGGATGCCATTTCACTGTTTCTTGATCATTGGCCTGCTCAATTATCTTGTCTTTCAAATCATTATATATTATATGTATATAAAAATCATTATATATACAAATGACAATGTTATATAAATAGGGTAATTCGGAACCGAACCGGAACCGGATCGAAATCGAATTGGAACCGAATAATATGGTACCCTAATTAATTGGGTAAGTTTCGGTTCCATTTAGTTTGGAACCGATTTTTTCCGGGTAGGTTCCGGTTCTATGCGGAACCGAAACCGGAACCGGTTTTGCTCACCCCTAATCCCAGATTAATTATGTCCGAGTCATACGTCATCGGTGAATCTTCGGAAGCGACCTATGAGATCCCCGGATATGTTGGCAGTGAATCCGGTTGTCGGACTATCCGAACACGTACGTACCTAGTACTACATCTTTACCGATTTACAAAACATGGTTGGCTTCTAGCAAAGCACCGTGCCTACCCAATTCTCCAGAAATATTCTTAAAGTATTATGTAATCTATATTAGGCGTAGTATACGTAGTATTGCGTATTGCAATCCAGTATCGGACGTCACGTGCTAGGCCTGGGGCTGGAATTGTGTCTGCCCCGTACGAAGCACATATCAGATCTCTAGTAACTAGTCTCTATAATCGGATAATCATGACCTAGTCATATTATCCCGATGTCTGCAGTACTAAAGATTACTAGTTCCGTATCCTACGTGACCATCATCTTCATATGACTGGAGTGATACTTCCATCTTGACATCACACCCAATACACTACGATTCTCAATATACCCAGAAGAGGCGTACACAGAACCTATTAAAGCCCTGGACAACCAAAACCAAAGTATATTGATTGTCGCAAGTATTAGTGGTGTAAGTCTCAGGTTAAGACAAAATACACCTACCCTGATTCGGACTTCCATAGACACATAGTCATACTACCAATGGAATTCCGAGGGGTCTATCCAGAGCGAAGCTGTTTCCGTACCATCGGTAAACACAACCTCCTATCACACTTGCATAAATATCCAATACTTAAATATATGAGAACTATGTTGTTATGGTCCCACAACGCGCACAAGTGCAATACTAGTCTATTCCTCATTATCGATGTCCAATCTCGATAATACTACGACTAGGGATATTTTAATGATTAAACCTTCATGGATTGATACTGTCTCATATCCGGAACTAATCATATGGACTTTTATCATTTATGTATCTTGCTAATCCAATTACAAAAGATAAAAGAGCAATTTAGTTTGTCACATACTTAATTTGTACAACAACACCATGTTCTGTACAAATAGTGATGTTATGGGTCATAATTTTCCAACATGGGCGTGTGATTGGAGGACTTGTGGGCGTGTGTTTGGTTTTTTTTGGTGGGTTTGGTGTGTGGGCTCGGTGGTGTGTGGCTTGGTGTGGATTACGGGGTTTTGGGCCAATGATAATTTTAAAATAGAGATCCAACGAGCAAATACGAAGCTAAGCAAATGAATTAAGTCCAACAAGGTACTGATTTCTGAATTTTCCCTTCCGATGTCATTTTCCCACGACTTCCGTAACTTAAAGGGTAGTGCCTCCATACGTGGCTCATCATCGGGACTTATATGCAAAAATACAGTGCCTACACTCGCCCCCACTTTGATGGGACTTGTGCAGTGTGTGACAATGACAATCCTATCAAAGTTATGTAGTGCATTTTCACTTACCTGGCTTGCCACCTGCCGCCTGACTTGCCTGTTGCTTCGAACTGAGTTGATTTGGTGGTGAGGTGCTGCGACCCCTAAGGTTCTCCCTGCAAGATGCTGCGATCTCTAGGAATCACTATCGAACTAAACTGATATGGTGGCGATGTGCTTCAACCCCTGGGTTTTTTTCCCGAACCACCGAGTGTGTGTTTTGTTCCCGAACTGTGCTGATAAGTTGTAGGCCTTGACCCTGGGACGCATCCCAAAAACTGCTGATGATGCGTGGGCCTCGATCCTGGGACGCATCCCAAACTGCTGATGATGTGTGGGCCTCGACCCGAGGACGCATCCCAAAATGATGATGACGTGTGGGCCTCGACCCCGGGACGTATCCCAAACTGCTGATGATGTGTTGGCCTCGACCCTGGGACACATCCCAAATTACTGATGTTGTGTGGGCCTCGACCCTGGGACGCATCCCAAACTGTTGATGATGTGTGGGCCTCGACCCTGGGACGCATTCCAAACTGCTACTGATGTGTGGGCCTCGACCCTGGGATGCATCCCAAACTGCTGATGATGTGTGGGCCTCGACCCTGGGACACATCCCAAACTGCTACTGATGTATGGGCCTCGACCCTAGGACGCATCCCCAAAACTGATACTTATGTGGGCCTCGACCCATGCTCCATCCCCGGAATGCCATTCTCGGTATACTGAATCTCATCCCCGAGGTATTGCTGATGTGATGGTTCATTCCTGAACCATGATGTATGAGAAAGGGTAGACTGGTCACCCCCAGTCTCGGTTCATTCTTCTGTTCTTTGCTGCTTTCATTAGGTCAAGGTAGATCTCCTGATGTGATGTTACATACCCACCTACTATACTGCCTCTCACGAGATAATCCTGATAGCTAAACATATTTTCGTCCTCAACGGATGCCTAGCGTCGAAACCAGAAAACCTTCAAAGTACTTGATACAACTCAAATCCGACCGTCTGAATAAATGATCTGAACTTAACTCTAAGTGTGTATGTGCCAAGGTTCTTTCGCAGCTTAATCCTTAAGTAAGCCAACTCGATGATTTTGTCTCGGAGAATTGGATTAGTGGGTCTAACCAACCGAGATGTCTTGACCATGCTCTACGATTACTTCCTCGTACTCAATATGATATGGTTTTCTTTCTATTTCGTCTTTTTATTTATTTATTTTTCAATGCACATACCCTTTAAGGTAGCATTTCTCCTCATGGTTGTCCTAATACTCGCCCATGGGTAGCTTCACGCTTATCGATTATAGGTGGTTTATTTTTCCTCTTCGGAGACATTTTCTTCATTTCCAACCATATCACATATCGTAACACGAGTAAACCAGGATGGACATCTAAGCAAACGGTCATTCACTGATCCACCATCTCTTCAACTAGTCGTCTCGCCGACTACTCAGGCTTCCACCGCTAAGATCCTGTAATTAAGTGCCCGCGAGTCTAGCCGAGATCAACCACTCATAATACCGGATGAGAGCACATCTCACACTTATCGTTTCTAAGTTTTCACTCTAATGTAAACAATGTTTTCACCGGACACATGCCTAACCATCAAAGACTTTTTTTTTCTCTCTGTCTCTCTCTATTTTTTTTCACTCGATTGGAATTCTTCCTTTCAATCGCTGATAATGTGGGCCTCAACCTTGGGATCCATTCCCAAAACTGACACTGATGTGGGCCTCAACCTCGAGATTCATTTCCGACTGATACTGATGTGTTGCTGATTCAGGTTGGCTTACATTTGCCGCTTTCTCCTTCTTTTTGAAACATGTAAATACAAAACAGAACAAACACAAAAAAAAAATGCAAGTACGTTACGTGTATGCATGCATGCATGAATGAATTTCCTATTCCGTTGGGTTAGGTCTTCCGCCAGTCCTCCTGGTGATTGCTCGGTATTCTCTCCCTCAGGCAAAATATTTCTTCAATATATCCACGTTGATTGGCTCGGTGAACTCGTTCATTTCTAAATCTGACAGTCTCACTGTCCCATTTCCCATTCCTTTCTGGACTATGTAGGGTCCTTCCCAGTTGGGTCTGAACTTTCCTCCCGGGTCTGTCGTCGACGGTTTTGACTGCTTAGGTACCAGATCACCATTTCTAATCTTAGTAGGATGCACCTTCTTGTTGAATGCTCGAGCCAACCTCTTCTGGTATAACTGCATATAACATAAATACTTCATTCTTTTTTCATTTAGTAATGCTAACTGTTCAAATCTCCGCGAGGTCCATTCTTGTTCAGGTAACTCTGCTTCTGCTAATACCCGCATAGACTGTATCTAAACTTCCACTGGCAGCACTGCTTCCATCCCGTAGACTGACCGGCGTAAACACACACGTATAACGCAAGCGCACGTATCGTTCAAGTAGTATAAAAATATCGATCCCATGAGGACTTAATTCCTACTATTGTTATTAATTATTGAATCTATTTATTTACAGATATCTAATTAAATGAAGAAGAGAATGATTGTTTGATTGGTTGAAAGTGGTTTTACAAAATAAATAAATAAATAAAAAGACAAAAGAAAATATAAAGGAAAATAACAAAAGACACAAAGATCTAAGGTTGTGAATCATTCTAATATCTTTTAAAATATGAAGTGATTATTTTATGTTTGTATAATAAATCAGTTTACTAACCTGGAACACTAAATTATGCAAAAGCCTCTGTCGATGGTCAGACGAAAATACACAATTTAACCCAATTGAACCATATGTCTATGTCAACCAAATTATCTGGATTCATTAAGTTTAAGTTCCAATTATGGCTACCCCCGCCTAACAGGTATATGTCTATCCTGTAAGGAAATCTATTAAAGAGTTATCTATCCTCAAGGAAGATCTTGGGCTATTAAGTCTAAGGCTGAAACCTAAAATCTCTATGTCTAGTTCATTTTAGATTTACCACATCAATCTTATTGGTGATCAGACAACAAGAAGCATTAAGCTTAAGACTTAATAAGTAAACCTTTAAATTACCCAAACTATAAAATAACCCCTTATAAACCGGTGATATTAGAATTCATCACAACCCCAGATAACTAACACATAACTAGGGCTAGTAAAAACTTAAAAATAAAAGACATAAAATAAAAATGCTGAAAGTAAAAGACATAAAGTAAAAGGTGAAAAGTAAATTGCTGAAAAGTAAATGCTGAAAGTAAAGTGCTGAAATGTAAATAAAGTAAAATTACAATAAAAGAAAATGCTGAGGTAAAAGGATCCACTTTTATTACTTCTATTTTATATATCTCCCTTAATATAATATATTAACTTTGCATGATAATTACCAACCAGCCATATAGGCGGTATCCAGATTAAGTCAAATTAATAATTAATTACCAACCGACCAATATGGCGGTATCCTCGTTAAGTCAGGTTTTAACTAGTTTATATATTATAATTAGGGAGATTAATCTAAATATTAGTAATAAAAGTTTTACCTTTTACCCCAGCAAAAGAGGAGTTACCTCCTCATTACTGAAAAGTAAAAACTGAAAATTAAAGAAAGAAAAGTACTGTGCGTAAAAGTAAATTGCGGAAAGTAAAAGCTGAAAAGTAAAGAAAAGAAAGTGCGAAAGCGGAAATTAATTACTAAAAGCTATAAATAAACAAACAAGATACAATCTTCTTAGTATTCTTAAGGAATTCCTTAGAAGAAGTATATAATACAAATGAAATGGCTTGGTATTTATAGGCAAAATTTTGCCTCCATCAAATCATCCACCAAATCAATTATTAATTGCTCCACTAATTGCTCCACTAATTGCTCCACCAAATCCATTATTAATTGCTCCACTAATCTCTTATCATGTTTGGTGATGATTTGATAATTTTTATTATTTATTTTTATTAATTATTTTTTGCTTTGAAAATGATTGAAAGTGACTTTAATAATTACACACTACACACTTCTGGATGGTTCATCCATTTCGGGCGTGAAATATTCAGAATTCGAAATTATTTTGTCTTTTAAAGTTGTAGATCATTGAGTATTCTTTAATCTGGAACTTGAATCAGCCCAATCCGATATCTGAGTAAAGAGTTATGCCCAAAATACGACAGATGCGCAAAACTGGAATTTCCAAAACTGCACTTCGTCAAAACGCCCTTTCAAATTTCCAATCTCCAAAATTAAAATATCAAGTCCAATAATTGCCCTTATTTGACCCATATTTCATCCTAAATGATTTCATTGAGACCCGATATTATTTTATCTGCAAAATAAACTAAAACACATCAAAACGTTCATCAAACCCGAGAAACTAAACAAAATATTAAGTTAAAGGGGCGGTAAATATTGATATATTTTCCACTCAGCACACCCCCAAACCTAACATTTTGCTAGTCCTCGAGCAAAACAACAAAATAAAATACAAGAAACAAATTAAAATTAAACTATGCCACTTTCGTAGGGATCACGGTTGCATTTAGCATATGCAACAAGCCTTTAAACCCCTAGGTGTCCCTAGTGGACGAGTTGTAGTCTCGTGAGGGTTTACAGCAATGATACCCACAAACATTTATAAAAGTAAAAAGGTAGTGAAACTAATGCACACAAAAGCAAAAAGACAAGCGAAAAGAGAATAAAGATGTTAGTGACTAATCAGTGAAACTTTTACTCCAAGTTACTAGTTGTTTTGTTTCATTCTAAATTACCGAATAAGTAAATTCTCCGATTATTTTTACCATTCTCCATATACACAGCCAACAAAATATAATCAACTCATTTTTGCCCACAACAGTCATAAGTGCAGTTGATAAGAGAGAGTAATATTTTTGTCCTAAAGTTCTATCAGATTTTACACTTTTTTGCAGCAATGGAATAATTTTTCATTTTTCTGATTTTTCTTTGATTTTTCTCTATTTTTATTTATATACAATATCTTCCATCTATGTAACGAGTGTTGGGTCGGTGGCTCCCAAACCAGTTGGCTTTAGGGCACCAGGTGTTAAGACACCCCTACGGACTTAATTACCCAGACTTCAGATATAAATATATATATATATATATATAATTTTTTTTTTGTAGCATCTTCGATCCATGTAGCGAGCTTTGGGCCAGTGACTTCCAAACCAGTTGGTTTTAGGGCACTAGGTGTTAAAACACCCTTACAGACTTAATAACTCGGATCTCGGATTTTTTTTTCTTTTTTTTTTTTTTACTCCATCACTTTTTTAAGATGCTTCCTCCAATTAAACTAGAGCACTGAATATTACAAACTTTTCAATTTTAGCTCATGTCCGTATGTTACTATATATGTTGATAATATCTGTTAACTGAACATATGAAGATTCATTTTAGTCCGTTTTATGGAGAATTCACAAACTAAATAATTCAAAATGAAATAAACAAAAATTAACTTGTTTCGAAATAGGCTTGAGATACGTCTCAGGAGTGGAAACTCCTTACTCGGCTATCTTTTACCAATTTCACATTTTTAGTCAAAACAAAAACACAAAAAAAAACACAAAATATTTTTGTAATTTTTGAAAAATTTTCAATTTTTTTGTATTTTTCGAAATAATTTTGGACTAAAAATAAAAACAACACACAAACTAAAAACAAGGTACTGATCAACTAATTCCCTCCCCCAAACCTAAATGAGACATTGTCCCCAATGTCTTAAACAGTAAAAGGAGAGTTAAGAAGGTTGTACCTGGTTAGCTGAAAATCTATAGGAAATTAAAGGTTAAGATCCATATTAATCCGACGCCTCTTACCACGATCGTCCTCGGACCAATTTATCTTTGAAAGGATAGGGTCAACTTGTGGTTCATAGGCTATGAGTTGGTCTATTAGATCCAGAGCAGTTCTGGCAGCGAAGAGGAGTTCTTTCATAGGTTTTGACACAAACCCATTTCTTCGGGCATCATCAAGAAACACACAAAGAAAATCATAAAATCCATCAACATTAAACAGTCCAAGCGGTTTCTGGTGTATGTTCAGGTTCGCCCAAGATAGAACTATAAAAATTTCCTCCAATGTGCCCAAGCCACCTGGCAAAGCGATAAAAGCATCAGCACGGTTAATCATTTCTACCAGTCGTTCAGACATACCTGTCACGATCAGTTCCTCTCCATTTGATGATCCAATAAGATTTGCCTCTGCCAAGGGTTTTGGGATGATTCCCAAAACATGACTGCCTCTTTCCTGTACAGCCTTTGAAACGATCCCCAAAAGTCCGAGATTGCCTCCGCCATATATTAATTGCATATTTCTTGCGGCTAAGACTCGACCCAATTCATGTGCTGCTTCTATGTATTGTGGCTTAGTACCAACACTACTACCACAAAACACGCAGATGTTTTCAACTCGTCTTCTTGAAGTGGCTTCCATTTTTTTTTTTGTATTTCTTTTTCAACTCTGGATGCCTTCAAAAGTACAATGATGGGCTGAATTTATAGTACCTGAAAAAGGGTGAGTAATAATAGCACTAATATCTTCCAAAGGACGATTGTTAGCTAAACAACAAAAGAGATCGTGAAAGGTCAAAAAGTATGGATCCTGTCTACGAAAATAAAGATAATTACAATAGAAAAGCGAATCAAAGCAATAATTAAGGCAACAGAATTGTGTTCGCAATACGCCACTCGCTTAGTATAAATTCATTAGGATGTGTCTCAAGATTTCATTCCTTATTCAGCCATCACTAATGAATTGTTTCTCATATTTGATTGCCAAACACAATTCCTTATGTCTTAAAATGCTTCGTTTGTGCCTTTCCCTACAAAATAACACACAAAATTAAAAAGTTCACACAAAATATGAAAACAAATTACAACAATTGCATGGGTTGCCTCCCTGCTAGCGCTAAATTTTTCGTCTTCAGCCAGACGTGACTGAAATTCATCTGTTAAGGAGGTTTCAATGTCGTTTTGGATGTCCGATTAAAGACAATCCCGTGAGCGTTGCTTTTGAATGGTCTCTTCCAACAGAAAAATGGCAAAAAGAGTTTTGTCTCATTCAGTGCTCGTGCTACCTTTTTACTCCTTGTTGTTCCAGTGATTCCTGCAAAAAAAAGAAAATCAGGAGGTCTCGTATGATGCTTGACTTGGAATGGAAGTTCCATTCTGTCAAGCTTCTGGGCGATATCTTTGATTTGTACTCCCCAAAACAGCGATGTTTCTCCTGAATGCTCTGGATCTTTATTAAGGTCAGACATTTGCTCCTCCATTTGCTTTGTTTCTTGCTCCACCTTTTCTTCACATATGTCTTTTAAAATTTCTGTATTCAGTTCTTCATCTGTCATCTGTGAAATACATGCTTCAAAATTGTCAACCTGAGGATATAAAGAAATGTCAGATTTTAGGTCTTCATCCTCTGATATGACTTGAATGGATGGTTCAGATAGATCTTCTTCAAATATCATGGTAAAGCATGCTCTAAGATCTTCATTTTGAGGATTGAAAGTTTGATCCTCCGTTGTTGGTGCAGTTGGTACAAATAAATCAGCTTTATCCTCGTCAGAGTCTGAATAATAAAAGTCAAATTGAGACTTTGCCGGTTCGGGCTCCTGAACTGATACCTCTGGTTGTTGATACTGCTCAGCTTCCTTCTCTGTTGAAGTGTCACTGTGAAATGATTGGTACTCGAAGGCTTCATCAGTGTCATCCGAAACTGGTTCTTGAGGTATGCAGTTCTGGTTTTCTGTGAATTGTCTCATTTGATCTGTCATCCTCTGAATGAATTCTGATTGTCTCTGAATATTTTCCAATTGATTCTGGCTTGTTTCAAGCATTGCATCCAACTCAAACATATCTTTGAGCATGTTTAACAACTGATCTTCCTCTGATGGTTCTAGTTGTTGATGAAAATCACATATGGATGGTGGATAAGATGGAAAATGTGATGGTTTTTCATACTTTGAATGATTCTGAAAATTCTGCCACTCTGAAAGGTATATACATTGATCGCTCGGGTGGTTACCATCACATATTACACATCTCCCCATTTCGTTCTGTTGAGCAAATGTGGTATTGCTTGGTTCTGGCATCCAGTGATAATTGTTGGGCTGGACAATAGGCCTCAGAAAACCGGACTGTTGCTCCCAGATGTGGGGTGTATCTTCTTGTAAAGCTCGTAATCTCTCAATCTCCCAATAATGTTCCATTTGTTCAATAACCTGAAAACAGAAGAAAGAAATAAAATTACAGATAAAAATAAAGAAAATTAGATACAAGTAAATTAGATAGCTTCAAAATTAACAACTCAAGAAATATAAGTCCCCGGCAACGGCGCCAAGAACTTGACGGCGTAAACACACACGTATAACGCAAGCACACGTATCGTTCAAGTAGTATAAAAATATCGATCCCACGAGGACTTAATTCCTACTATTGTTATTAATTATTGAATCTATTTATTTAGAGATATCTAATTAAATGAAGAAGAGAATGATTGTTTGATTGGTTGAAAGTGGTTTTACAAAAAATAAATAAATAAAAAGACAAAAGAAAATACTAAGGAAAATAACAAAAGACACAAAGATCTAGGGTTGTGAATCATTCTAATATCTTTTAAAAGATGAAGTGATTATTTTATGTTTGTGTAATAAATCATTTACTAACCTGGAACAGTAAATTATGCAAAAGCCTCTGTCGATGGTCAGACGCAAATACCCAGTTTAACCCAATTGAACCATATGTCTATGTCAACCAAATTATCTGGATTCATTAAGTTTAAGTTCCAATCATGGCTACCCCCCCCGCCTAACAGGTATATGTCTATCCTGTATGGAAATCTATTAAAGGGTTATCTATCCTCAAGGAAGATCGTGGGCTATTAAGTCTAAGGCTAAAACCTAAAATCCCTATGTCTAGTTCATTTTAGATTTACCACATCAATCTTATTGGTGATCAGACAACAAGAAGCATTAAGCTTAAGACTTAATAAGTAAACCTTTAAATTACCCAAACTACAAAATACCCCTTATAAATAAACCGGTGATATTAGAATTCATCACAACCCCAGATAACTAACACATAACTATGGCTAGTAAAACTTAAAATAAAAGACATGAAATAAAAATACTGAAAAGTAAAAGACATAAGTAAAAGCTGAAAAGTAAATTGCTGAAAAGTAAATGCTGAAAAGTAAATTGCTGAAAAGTAAATAAAGTAAAATTACAATAAAAGAAAATTCTGAGGTAAAAGGATCCACTTTTATTACTTCTATTTTAGATATCTCCCTTAATATAATATATTAACTTTGCATGATAATTACCAACCAGCCATATAGGCGGTATCCAGATTAAGTCAAATTAATAATTAATTACCAACCGACCAATATGGCGGTATCCTCGTTAAGTCAGGTTTTAACTAGTTTATATATTATAATTAAGGGAGATTAATCTAAATATTAGTAATAAAAGTTTTACCTTTTACCCCAGCAAAAGGGGAGTTACCTCCTCATTACTGAAAAGTAAAAACTGAAAATTAAAGAAAGAAAAGTATTGTGCGTAAAAGTAATTGCGGAAAGTAAAAACTGAAAAGTAAAGAAAAGAAAGTGCGAAAGCGGAAATTAATTACAAAAGCTATAAATAAACAAACAAGATACAATCTTCTTAGTATTCTTAAGGAATTCCTTAGAAGAAAGTATATATTTTTACAAATGAAATGGCTTGGTATTTATAGCAAATTTTGCCTCCATCAAATCATCCACCAAATCATTATTAATTGCTCCACTAATTGCTCCACTAATTGCTCCACCAAATCCATTATTAATTGCTCCACTAATCTCTTATCATGTTTGGTGATGATTTGATAATTTTTATTATTTATTTATTAATTTATTTTTTGCTTTGAAAATGATTGAAAGTGACTTTAATAATTACACACTACACACTTCTGGATGGTTCATCCATTTCGGGCATGAAATCTTCTGAATTAGAAATTATTTTGTCTTTAAAAGTTGTAGATCTTTGAGTCTTCTTTAATCTGGAACTTGAATCAGCTCAATCCGATATCTGAGTAAAAAGGTATGCCCAAAATACGACAGATGCGCAAAATTGGAATTTCCAAAACCGCACTTCGTCAAAACGCCCTTTCAAATTTCCGATCTCCAAAATTAAAATATCAAGTCCAATAATTGCCCTTATTTGACCCATATCTCATCCTAAATGATTTCATTGAGACCCGATATTATTTTATCTGCAAAATAAACTAAAACACATCAAAACGTTCATCAAACCCGAGAAACTAAACAAAATATTAAGTTAAAGGGGCGGTAAATATTGATATATTTTCCGCTCATCATAGACCAAAGAGTAAGGCTTGGCTCATGTTGCTGTTCTCACAGAATTTCTGTACCCCCACAGGGCGTATGGTAGTTTGTCAGCCCAATCTTTGTAGTTCTCTGTCGTCTTGGCTAGTATTTCTTTATCATCTTATTGGCTGCCTCGACTGCCCCATTCGCTTGTGGTGAGTAAGGTGTCGACTTGTGATGTCCTATCCATACCTCTATAGCATTTCCTTTGTTTCTCCTTGAAATTGGACTCTTTTTCTGTTACTACGTGATGCGGCATCCCATATCGACAAATGATGTTCTGGGCTATGAACTTTGCCATATGCTTTGCCGTGACGTTGCGAAATGACTCAGCTTCCATAAGGACCTGATTATACCCTGAGAACCCATCTGCGAATGAGTACATGGTAGATAACGCCGCACTATCAACTAGTACGTCTATATGGGGTAAAAGATAATTATCATTCGGGTAAGCTTTGTTAAGGTCTCTATAATCCACGCACATTCTTTCCCATCTTTCTTCGGCATTGGCACAATGTTTGCCAACCACCCGGGGTCACTACTTCCAGAAATCCCACATCTATTTGTTTCTTGACTTCCTCTCTAACCTTCTCGGCCCACTCATGTCTTATCCTTTATAGCTTCTACTTTACAGGCCTCATATTTGGATAAGTAAGTGTCGTGTGTTGGGCGATGATTCTTGTAAGTGTCCTAGACATGCTACAGGATCTCTAAGCGTGATTTATGTGTGAATAATAATCAAAAATAAGTTGCGGAAGACTTACATTGATCGGCTTGAGTTCAAAACTTTCATGGATGTTGAAGCTTCCAAGCTCTTGGGTAAGTATCCCTATCACCTTCATTTGACTCCCATAAGTGCTAGCTTGAACAAATGGAATAAATTTGATCTCCCAATGAGAAACAAATTCACCCTATGGAGAGAGAAGTAATCGGCCTCCTCAAAGGAATAAGCCATTCGGCCATGACTTCCAAAGTCAGAGAGAGAGCCACATGATTTTTTTTTCTTAATTTTCGGCCTGCAACTTATTTTCTTTTCTCATTCGACTGAATTCACTTTCAGAGAGAGAGCAACCATTTCTTATTTTCTTAATTTTCGCAGGTCAAATGGCCTTTTTGTTGTTTCTCATTTGGCTGCCCCATAAAGACAATGCCCAATATTTTTGCTTTTTTTTTTTAAATGAATTTGTTGAGTGTTCCACAAGATTCCACCAAAACCCATCACTTATATCTATCACCAAAATGACTAATGATGTAAGTGAAGTGGCTCATACTTTAAATTCAAAATTCAAGTGGGCTTGCTCAACACACTTCGAGCTCGGATTCGTTTAATCTGATTAAATGAATTTTCCGTCGCGATATAATTAAATCCAATTTAATTAAATAATAATACCCAATAAAATTATTACGAAAATCGCTCGCGAATTAATTCCAAATTAATTCGTTCGCTAAAATTAAAATCCAATTTAATTTCCTGTTGAAATCCAATTTCAATTAATATATCTAATATATTATTTAGCCCAATTAAATAAATTAAATAGTAAAATATAATTTAAATATTAAATTTATTTTACCGACTAATTCCAAATTAATCGTGTTCTCTCCTCTCGACGAATTTAATCCCAGATAAATTCTCGATGTAATTAATCCCAAATTAATTCTGCCATAATTAATCCCAGATTAATTTTCTCTCTTTATTAATCCCAGATTAATATTCTCTCTCTTAATTAATCCCAGATTAATTTTCTCTCTCATAATTAATCTCAGATTATTTTTTTCGAGTCAAACATCATCAGTGAATCTTTGGGATGCGACCCAAGAGATCCCTGGATATGTTGGCAGTAAATACGATCATCGGACTATCCGAACACGTGCTTACCCGGTACCACGTACTTACCGATTTACAAGACATGGTTGGCTTCTAGCAAAGCACCGTGTCTACCCAATTCTCCAGAAATATTCTTCTACGAAATACAAGATCTTTGTCAGGCGTAGTATACGTAGTATTGAGTATTACGATCCAGTATCGGATGTCACATGCAAGGTCTGGGGCTGGAGTTGTGTCTGCCCCGTACGAAGCATATATCGAATCACAAGCAACTAGTCTCTTTATGATCGGAAAGTAATGACCAAGTCATACTTCCCCGATGGCTATAACACTTAGAGTACCAGTTCTGTATCCCCGCGTGATCATCATATCCATATGACTGAAGTGATACTTCCATCTTGACATCACACCCAATACACTACAATTCTCAGTATACCCAGAAGAGGCGTACACAGAACCTGTTAAAGTCCTGAACGACCAAAACCAAAGTATATTGATTGTCGCAAGTATTAGCGATGCAAGTCTCAGGTTAAGACCAAATACACCTACCCTGATTCGGATTCCCATAGACACATAGTCATACTACCAATGGGATTCCGAGGGGTCTATACAGAGCGAAGCTGTTTCCGTACCATCGGTAAACAGAACCTCCTATTACACTTACATGAGTATCCAATACCCAAATATATGAGAACTATGTCGTTACGCTTCCATAACACGCACAAGTGTAATACTAGTCTATTCCGCATTATCGATGTCCAGTCTCGATAATACTACGACTAGGGATATTTAATGATTAAACCTTTGTGGATTAATAATGTCTCATATCTTATTAATCCGGAACTAATCATAAGGACTTTTATCATTTATATATCCTAGGTAATCCAATTACAAATGATAAAAGAGCAATTTCCTTTGTCACATAGTTAATTTGTACAACAACACCATGTTCTGTACAAATAGTGATGCTATGGGTCATAATTATCCAACACTTCTATCTACTCCGGGCATGTCCTCATAGGACCAAGCGAATAATTTGGCATATTTGAGTAACGTCTCCCCTAATTTCTTCCGCTCCTCAAAGGTAACCTCACTTGCAATTAAGACCTCTTAGGGGCTTTCAAGCGTACCAAGCTTAAATACGTTGTTTTGGTTGAGTTAATGTCAAATATACTCAAGTCGTGCAATTTGAAAGGAAAAGACTCAGACAAGTAAGCAAAATGAATGTCTTTATTATTAATGGATGCGAGATCACAATTGAATAAGATCAGGAAAACAAACGTCCCCATAATTTGCAACTTTGTCTTCTTTCGTCTTCTTGCTTTTTTCGGATATCAGATCCTCCAACTGCTGTAATTATTTTTCCCATTTACTTTCCCCTTTCTGCTCCGTTTCATTTTTACTATTGTTGTCCCATATCCCCATGCGGGAAGCTTGGTGGTCGTGAGTTTGGAGGACAGTGTTGTCGGGTAGGCCGGAGTTGATTATGTGGGTGGGTGGAAGTTTTCTGTGTGCGTTGGGTTGTTCTTTTTCCGGGTCGGGTATTTTATGGGAGTCGATGAGGTTCTGGATTTCATGTTTGAGGCGGGCACATCTGTTGGTGTCATGACTTTTTTGCTGGTGGAGGTAACAGTATAGGTTTAGGTCAATGTAGCGTGGCACATAGTTCGGAAGTGGTTTAGGTTATTAGGGACTTAGGAGTCCTTGCCTTTTCAGCTCTTCAAACACCTTTGAAAAAGGTCTACCAAAATTAGAGAATCGCCTGTTTCTGATAGGGGCGACCTCAGAAGGAGTGGGCTTGGTCCCCGAAGGTCCCCTAATGGTCCTTCTATTCCGGTTGCAGAACTTTATATCATTGCCTATATGGGGTATGGTCAAACTGGCCACAGCGGTGGTCAAAGCTTGCAACTGCTCGGTAATCTTAGTGAGATTAGTCTCCAACTGATCCATGAGAGAACCCTCGTTATCTGACTCACTCATGTTCGCTAACGGTCTTTTGACAAGTCTTATTTCTTCTCTAACCCAACAGAAATCTATGCTGTCTTTTAAAACCGTATGTTAGCATGTATGTGTGCGATGCATGGAATATATAAGTCGACCCATTATCATTTTAAAGCATTCAATCATATTATTGCGAGGTGAAAACTTGTCCCAGTTTAAAAAGGCCCAACGGGTTTACACTTTCGCGATAACGTGACTAAATAACTTCAAATGATACGGGGCCCAAACACAAAGTGGCCCATCAACATTTTAGAAGCTTTTGGCCCAATTTTCATAAGAGGCGAGCTCGTCCCAGTTTAAATGGCCCAATAATTTCACAACTAATGACGAAAGGTCCAACTGAATCCAAATGACGATAGTCCTAAACACAGGCTTAAATGGATAGTTTCTATTGGTCATACAACTACAGTTCATATGCGGGTTTATAGGGGTATAGACAAAGGCTCTCATCGGCGTAGGATTGCCCATAACTAGGTCTCCTCACTCAAGGGTCCGAGCGACCAAGTGATCGCACCTTTTTTATACGCTAAGGTACGTGCCAACGAGTTATGATGCATGACTGACTGTCAGATGGATTTCCTATTGAAGATTCCCCAGAGGGAGGGTGGAGCAGACTCTCTTAAATACCCAAGCCTCTTAGGCTCTTATCGCCTTGGTGACATGAATAAACAACAAGTCCTCCAAATTAGTCCATCATAGTCAGCTTCGAGTAAATGATTATCTAGGTGCCTTCACAGTTTTCCCTTCAGCTATAGAAATGTAGTGAATGAATGAAGACACCAAACCATTACCCAGCTCTAATAATGCCTTTGATTAAACCCCTTCAACCCACGGTAGACACGGTTAACTAAAGCACAAATCACAAACATTACAAGATATTGTTTCAGGGCCGATTCTCTATCCCCAGTGGAGTCGCCAGACTGTAGGACACAGAAATCAGCGATGCTGTTCCAAGCTCACGGCCTGGTCGGGAGTACGGAGTAGCCCGCGGGGGACTAAACCGGAGAATAATGGAGTCGCCACCCAGTGTGAACTAGGAAATGATTTAAGGTCGCACTCACCCATCGCAAGGGAAGACCTCAAACCGTTGGGTTCAGAATGGTCCCTTACTTATGCCACTTGTAATGAACAAATTTATGCGATAATCTAACCAAGTCTACGCAACATACATACGCAAGATAACCTACATCTAAGTTCGCATACAACCTATATCTAAGTTTTTATATAACCTATGTCTAAATTTGCATGCATAAAAGTAAGTCGAAATAACGGCAAACACACAATCTCATGGACACATTAAATTGATGAATACAGAAACATAAATAAATAATCTATTGTCTAAACATAAACATTGATGAGATATAATTAAGCTCATAGTGCGAAAGAAACAACTAAATCATGCATAAAAATAACATACTAAACAACTAAATCATGCATAAAAATAACATGCTAAACAACTAAATCATGCATAAAAATAACATGCTATTTCTAATAAATAAAGGATAAACACAAGATTAGATGAAACGAAATATGTGCGTTTCTCAAGCGGTACGTGGAATTGTATCCCAAGTTCAGACCGCACTACCATCCATTCGGATTCGGCTACGGAATTTACGCCTGGGTTTCCATCTGATATACCACGAGAGATAGCACAAAATCATTCATCCTATGGCCAAAACATACATAAATCAACAATACGCATGCGAAGAAATACTAATAAATAATTAAAAAGATGAACGAGAATAAATAAAAGGGTGCCCTCAGGTCTTACCTTTTAAGTCGCCTCTTGGAAGTGCGTTACACGGCCGTCGGAATGGTTAATGCTCCGTAACTCCTCTGGTTCACTGGTTTTCTGTTTTCCTTCGTCGCCTCGCTGTTTTGGGCTGCGGTTTTCTGGTCGTTATTTTTGGTTGTTGTTTGCGGTATTTGGCAGTTCCGGGTGACTGTTTTGTATGGTTTTGGGGGTATTTTTGTTGCAATTTTTTTGTGGTTCTTTGGGCAGTTTTTACGGTAATTCTAAGGGGTTTCAATGGGTATTTTCTGTGGTAATTGGGTAGTTTTTCTGGGCTGTTTTTGGTTGTATTTTGTGGCAATATAGGGCTGTTTTCTTGACTGTGTTTCACGGTAAATGGAGGTTTCAGGGGTGGAATGTTTCGGTGATTGAGGGTGTGCTTAGGGGTTAGTTTTGGCGTGAGTGAAGGCTAGGGCTTTGGTTGCTGTTTGGCGTGAATGGGGGCTGCTGGATAGGTTATCTTGTGCGTGAGTATGGGGTTACTGGATGGGGTTTTTTTGTGCGGCTGTTGGAGTAGTTTTAAGGTGCTGTTTGACATGAATGAGGGCTGCAGGATGGGGCTGTTTTGTGCGGTTGTTGGAGTTGGTTTATTAATGGTGTTTCACGGCAATGGGGACTCTTCTTTCTTTTGCTTTTGGGGCGTGAATGTTAGGGGCCTAAGAGCTTGGTTTAGGTGTCTTTTTATAGGAGATGGTTGAGGTTGTCCTTGTACGGGTAGGGAAAGTATCATGCAATTATGGAGGGTATCTCTAATTAGTGTGTCATAAGGAAAAATCTATTCACTTTAGGAACGTAATTTTTGGGATTTGATTTGATTTTATTTAGTTTAGGCATGTGATTTAATTTAATTACGAAGGCGATTTATGGGATTTGATTTGCTTTCTTTAATTTGGGAAGGTGATTTGATTTGATTTCTTTAATGCGGGAAGGTGATTTGTTTGGATTTCGACATGTGTTTAATATGTTAATTATTATTTTGGAGGGATTTAGTGGCTTGGGCGTGTGATTGGAGGACTTGTGGGCGTGTTTTTGGTTCTTTTTGGTAGGCTTGGTGTGTGGGCTCGGTGGTTTGTGGGCTTAATGTGTGGCTTGGTGTGGATTGCGGGGTTTTTGGACAAGGATAAATTTTAAAACAGAGATCCAACGAGCAAACCCCGAAGCTCATCAAACGAATTAAGTCCAACAAGGTACTGATTTCTGACTTTTCCCTTCCGACATCCGTTTCCCGCGACTTTCGCAACTTAAAGGGTAGTGCCTCCATACGAGGCTCATCATCGGGACTTATATGTAAAAATGTAGTGCCTACACCAACCATGTCTTGTAAATCGGTAAGAACGTGGTACCGGGTACGCACATGTTCGGATAGTCCGACGACCGAATTTACTGCCAACATATCCAGGGATCTCATGGGTCACTTCCCGAAGATTCACCGATGACGTATGACTCGAACATAATTAATTTGGGATTAATTAGTAGAGAGAGAAAATTAATCTGAGATTAATTACAGTGAGAATTTATCTGGGATAAAATTCAATTAATAGAGAGAGAACGATTAATTTGGAATTAATCGATTAAATAATATATTTGATATATTAAATGAAATTAGATTTCATAACGGAATTAAAATTGGATTTTAATTCGGGCGAATGAATTAATTTAGAATTAATTCGTGAGCGACTTTAATAGTACTTTTGCTAGGCATAATTATTTAATTAAATTTGATTTAATTAAGTCGTAATGGAAAAATTCATTAATTCGGAATTAACGAACCCGAGCCCGGAATGTGTTTGCGGGCCCACTCGGATTTTGAATCAAAGTGGGGCCCACATCAAGTCACATCATTAGTCAATCTTATCACCTTTTTGGTTGATGGAAGTTGTTGGTTTTTGGTGACTTGTAGCTTACACAAACTTGAGAGATGAGTGACCTTTTACCAACTTTGGATTTTGGTATATGATTTTTTGATTTTGGATAATTAAAAACACTTTACACTTTTTCTACTCATCACTCTTTTTCTCTCTTCACCGTGAGCCTCTCCCTCTCATTGCTTCTCACTTTGCCGAGAATCACAATAACACCAAGGGAAGATTTTGTTGCAATTTTCTTCCTTAGCTAGCACTTAAAGAGTCTACAAAGGTGATAGGGAAACGATACCATTGAGTTTGGAATTCAAAGAACAAGCTTGGAGCTAAATCATTCATACAAAGGAGAGCTTGGAGCACAACACAAATGAGCAAAATTTTTGTTATCTCTACATCCTATAGCCGATCAAAGTAAGTATATTTTCCGCAATCTTACTTCGATTATTCACACAATTTTATGCTTAATAGATCCTTGGCATGTTCTAGGAGAACCCAACAGTTAACTAGCTTAATGTAACATCTCGTCTGAGCTAAGATGCTACCGGAATGAGATATGAGAGCCTATCTCTATAAGCCTCTGATTATGCTAAAATTTTGGCATAACCTCTGCTAAAAATAATACAACATGAATCTACTCCAGCATCTCTGGACAACCTGTAATGCAAATGAACATATATTACAACACACATAATGACCTCAAGCTTGTAACTATTCTCATAACTATACAACGTGCTCCGCACACAAATACAATACATAATGATACATAACTAGGGTAATGAAAACCCCTAACTCAACCCTACAAAAGGACTTTATGACATCTTTAACTACAATTGAGATGATCCATTGTCTTCACAGTCTTATTTGGAACTCTATTGATTCTCCAAGTCCGTTGCTAACCTGCAAAACTAACAAACTATTATGGTATGAGCTATAAAGCTCAGTAAGCAACTTACGCCTTAATTAAATATCAAATAGACTATAAAAACATAAACAGTAAACACATGCATGTAAATATATACAAAATTTATAAACCTCATTTCCATACGACAACCATATACGTGTATTATACCTGATAACCCACTAATTGTAATCTATATGACATTATTGTAGACTTATCTTTTGGTTTCCATACTATTCCACGATATATGGAATCCTAATATCTTTCACACAATAATCTGGAAGTCCTTAACTGCATACTTACTCTCTGTTCTATACTATAGCTATAATTTACATACTAGTGGCATCACATATGTTAGACCGGAATTAACTTATTACTTACCAAAACACACAAATTCGTGGCTTAGGCCAACCCAAATATGTGGTGGTTTAGTCAACTTAAACTATGCATGGTTACTATATATGGATTACGAGAGCTAAAAACATAAACTGGCTATATGCTGTAAAATTTATACTTAAATACTAAGCTAAAACCTCTGACCCCTATGGAAATACTAGGTACCAACACCAGATCTTATAGGCTGGAGTTCTCATAAACAGAATTCAAGATGTGATAACCATCTCACACATAATCCTAAGCCTTTATTTTAAATCACAAATCAATAACGCATTTTAACATACAACGCATACAAAGTATATAACTAAACTTATACATGTACTTCTTATTCATGTCACTTGATCTAGAAACTGATAATTTCTAAAAGCCATATGTTATTTCTAAAAAGCCGAATATGAAAATATTTCTCTAAAAACTAAAATCTAGAAATTATAATCATGCATCATCTATATACACAACCACAACATACATACACTGAATCCAGAAAATTCCATATCCATGAAGATATCTCCACCAAATAGGGGAACTAACTATACATGGTCCAAATCCTAGGGTCGTATCAGGATAAAGGGATAACTGTACCTAGCCTCGTGGAGCAAGCTGCATGTAAAATCAAAATCTCTATATCTGAAAATCATAAAACTTCAAAAGAAACTCTGAAAACTATGTGAATTCTATAAGTTAAGAAGTCTCATAATCTATTGGGAATCAATTATTTTTAAAACTAAACAGTTATAAAGAATAATGCTCTAGAAAAAGCTTCATAAAACTTTTGAAATCTTTAACTCAGGTGTTCTGGAAAACTAAAAAAGGCTTTATGGAAACCTTTAGAGTTTAGAAAACTATATAACTCTGTTAATCCACAAACCTCTGTAAACTCTTGTAAATCATATCATAAAACCTTATCTTTAAAAATCTCGTTAAAAAATCAATCCTTTGGAAATCTCATCTGAAAAACCGATTTTCTGTAAAACTGCTCATAAAACTAAATCTCTCGTTTTATAACCAACTCAACTGGATGAATCTAGGAATCACTCAACTAGATCTCTGGTGTCTAGGGGCGTTATATATCCCCGTCCCCCTAAACACCTAACTAGTGCTATATGGTGAATTATCCTCATCCCCATGTCATTGAAACTCGTCCCACAGTGTAACAATAGTCAAGAATAACCTAAAGGCGGCCAAAAAAACTATAAATAACGATTTTATTGAAATCGGGACAGCACCTAACAGGATAAGACTCGAGGGATAATTGAAGGTGGAGTATTTTAAAGTGCAAGTAGGCAAAGAAAGAATAGTCAACGTAAAAGACAGTAACTGTACTTAAGCTAGCAAATAAATCAAAGTTGCAGAAGAGTAAACCAAAATAATATAACCAATGCCAACATTAATGTTCCAAATTGAGAGCCTTGGGTTGACAATGATAGTACAAGAAAAGTTATCTATGAATATAGTAAAAAATGTGAGAACTCGAAGGAAAGAGCTCATAAGGAGTGAGAGCTTAGTAAAGAGGAAAAAGAAATGGTCAAATAGTTAACTAAGATATAATAATGAATGTTAGAATAAGATTCAGTATGTGGAGCTGGGGAAATACCTAATAAGATATATCTTGTAAGCTCATTAAGGTGGTTATATTGTACAGAGTAACTGAAGAACCTGAGGTATACTCTAGTCAAGGTAAAACAAAGTTCATTGGCTTTAGTGTAAAGTACAGTAGTGATACCTTAAACGTGAAGAATAACAATAGTCCTTAAGGATATCTAGGAATTATTGTTGTCGTGGCAAGAAATATAAGGGGTTTCAAATCAGAAGGGAACTAAGATGAGTGAGACGACATGCCACAAATATAGTACAATTTTGGAATTAATAACTTATATGAATAGTTGAGATAGAGAAGGTTGAATATAGTTAAAGGTTTAGAAATAAGATTTCTTTGATGCTTAAAGATAGTTGTGGTATGACGGTGAACTTTGGGGTGGTATGTGCAAGCATGACAAAATGTTCCCAGAGGTTTTAATTTTAAGTTTTTGAACAAAAGAACACAAAGTAAGTTAAGGAAGATAAGAATAGCAGTAACACATATATCCTCGAACCAAGATGAATCTGTCAGTTAAACTCCAGAAGGGATTCGAGGATGAATCCTATTTAAGGGGGGATTTATAACAATCAGAAATTCTTGATTACGGTTACATTGTGAGACGCGTGTCGTATAATATAAATTATGTTTAGACACATGTACACTCATGAAATGACTTTGGGGACAATCGGTAAATTCTTCGAGATTTCGATACGAGATGGTACAATATTCTACTCCGGACAGCCCATGATATTCGGACCATAACTTTCATATAAAGACTCTGATTTTTTATGAATTTTATATCGTCAGAAAGCTGAGATCGATACCTCCAACTTCTGTGTTAAACATTTTTCCAGATTCGAACCATAAATAGGCCGAAAACGTATTTCAAAATTTTGGATGATAATACTTGTGGACCCATATAGAGAAATCTCAAAGTTTCTCAACATTTCTAAACTCTTCTTCAATAATACCAATTACAAATAGCCCCTAGTATAAAAATGGGGATACTATTCAAACATCCCTAAAATTTGAAAGAGAAATAAGAGAAAATATGGAAGAGAAAGAGGAAGGAAGAAATAAGGATAAATAAGAAGAAGAAAGAAAGAAGGAGGAAAAAAGAAGAATCAAATGTAAAACCTTATATAGCAAGCTAATAAGAAGATTAACAACCATTGAAAACTTGAATAGTGTGAAGAAATCATGTGAAATGAGGTAAAAAAACTTGACCCAAAACTTGATTATAGAATAGAGTTATTGGCATGCTAGGGATTGCATTTTGGTGATTGATAAATAAAGAAATTGATTGTAGGATTAAATGCCCAAATTTTGAAAATCTTAAGTGTTGAGCTAAAAACAAGAATGATGAGATAAAAGAATTATTTGAGGATGATAACTTGGTATAGAATATGTGAAGTTGAAGTTTAATGGAATGGATTGTGTAATGGTTTTAATATAGAAGTGTTGGTGATACTTTTGGGTAAAATAGATATTTGGAAGCAAGTGTTGGAATCCTGGAAAACAGGCTGGCGTCGCGACCCGCAACCCTTGTATCGCGATACGTACTGAAAAATTTTCACCGATTCATTTCTGGAATTGTGAGCGTCGTGACGCTCGCAGAGTTGCATCGCGATGCGTAGACAGAGGATTCTCATTAGTTTATTTACATGTGTGGGTGTCGCGACGCAGAACGCGTAGCATCGCGATGCATAACTAGCAGAGGCTCTGCCTCAGGTCTGATCAAGTGAGCGTTACGATTAGGGATGGCAATGGGCCGGGCTTTGATAAGCCAGACCTGAACCGGCAAAAAAAAATTTAGCCCGGGCCCGGGAAAAGCCCGGCCCCGAGCCTGATTTTTTTATTATAAAAAATTATAAATATAAAAAATTATTATATAAATATATATATTTTATAAATAAAATATTTAATTATTTATTTTAAGCCCGAGCTGGGCCGGGCTCGGGCTTTTTGGGTTGAGCCTGGCCCGAGCCCTAATTTTGAAGCCCGGCTCGGGCTTTTTTCACCCTAGACCGGGCTGAGCTTTTTTTCCATGTATAGTTGCGACGTGCCAGACCTGGCATCGCGACTCGATGCAGGAAAAGTATAACTACATTTCAGTTTCCAATCCGAAATGTTAAGGACCACCTTAAGAGTTTCATATTAAGGCACATACGCGTAATACGAAAAATCATAAGCGTTACACGTCATGTGGTGTTAATAGATTAGTAGAACTAAGAAATTTAGTCTAACTTCTAACCATGTCTTATATCTTATATCCTAATTGAGTTTCTCGATTTTAGATCATCGCAGGAACTATAACATTCTTCGACGAAGCGATGTAACATCAGCCAGATCCTAAAATCAGTGAGTGGACACTCTTTCCTTAAGTTGAATCTTTATTATATTATTTTGAATAACAGACTTACTTTTATACATTTAGGGCGTTATCCAAGTTTAATTTCAAATATATTTTGAATAAGAATGTTTTTGAAAAGTGATGATTATAAAAGCATTATTTTATGTTTTTGAGGCATGGGGAAAAACCCACCTCAGTATGTAACTTGGCTCAGATATGAAATTGATGGATTCAGATACCGTGTGCACACGCAGTTCAGGACTAGCGATGACAGATGCCTCTAGATCCTAGATTTAGAGTCTGGAGGATAGCATAGATCCGTACCACTGTCTCTAGTTCAGTGGCTTGGGGGACGGCGATACGTAATGCCCCAAGACCACCATATTTCAGGGCTAGGGGGACGGCGATATGTAACGCCCCTGGACCCTAATTTCAGAGACATGTAGTGGCATGCTTTGGGGGACGTCGATACATAACACCCCAATGTCATGGATTTACACTCCTGGCTCTAGTTAGGCGTATGAGGGGATGACGATATGTAACGCCCCAATGCATTAGGTTTTCAGTAGATTTTCAGATAAAGAGTTTTCAGAAACTAGATTTTCAGAGACGGCCATATAGAAAAGATGATTTCGAGAAATAGTTTTCATAAGAAACTATTTTATGAGAGTTTCAGAAATTTCAGACCATAAATAGTTTTTGGAAAAGATTTCCAGAAAGAAAGTTGTTTCAAATAAGGAAAAAGATTTCAAAAGAAATGTTTAGAGATAAATTTGATTTTTGAACCATGGATCTTTAAAAAGTACTTGAGTTCATTTTTCTTATTATTTTAATGTCAACTCACTTAGGCCGTTCAAACGATATAACCCCCACACTCCCAGTGTTTTGTCTTGCAGGTTTACCCGGAGGACGAGCTCGAGAGGATGGATATTGATGGCAGTCACTATGGAGTTTGGTCCACCAGATCAAGTTAGAAATAAAGTTCAGTCAAGTAAGGTAAAATGTTGTTCCAGATATCCGTATAGTAAAGTTGTGTATAAGTATATGTGTATAAAGTTGTTAAGATTATTGATGTTGGGTATTCAGTTGTCTGTATGCTGTTTTACATTCTATGTTATGGATCAGGGCAATGGTCCCATATATAAAATTATGCTTGAAAAAAGTATCATTGTTAATCGTCATTAGAAATTCAAAGGCTCAGGGGGATAGTACGACCTATCCCCTGCCGGTAGCATCTCCCAGATTGGGGATATTACAAGAATATTACAACATTTTCACTTACAAACCATGTTCATATGTTACTGTGTATGTTGATAATACCTGTCAAATGAGCATATGGAAATCAAATTTAATCAATATTATGGAGAATTCTCAAATTTAAATGATTCAAAAGGAAATAAACAAAAATAACTTGTTACGAATTACATTAAAAACAAAAATATATTTTTCTTACACACAAAACAAAACAATTTATTTTTATTTTTTTAAAAAAATAAAATAAAATTTAGTCAACTATCCTCTCCCCAACCAAATTGAGACATGTTCCCCAATTTCTGAATAAGAAGAAGTAGAGTTTTGAAGACATCACATGATTCGTGTGGTATTGACAATGGAATCTACAACACTGCTACTAAAAATAAAGGTTATAATTAAAAACAATAAAAGAAAATCAAAACAATAAATTGAAATGTAGTTGTGATTGTGGCTCACATCTTCATATTGTTTAACGTCCAATAACGGCTTGAACGACCTCTATGGGTCGAGGATATGCTTCTCATCCAATTTTCTTATAAATTGGCAAATATGGTCTTTTAACGTCAGATTCCTGAGACTATAATTTAGCAAAGTGATGGTTTTTTCGTTTTCGTTTTCATTTTTTTTTCATTTTATTTTGTTTTTGTTTTTATTTTTGTTTTTTTTTTACAAAACAACAAAAATATAAAAGTTTTTTTTTAAAAAAAAAAAACGCACAAAACAACACAAAAGTGAAAAAAATACAATAATGATAAATTATTACTTTATTTATTAAATTTTATTCCCCGACAACGGCGCCAAAAACTTGACACGCTCAAAAATGGTTCTTTACTCCCAAGTATAAGAGTGTCAGAGTAAAAAAATAACCCGATAAGTCCAGTGTCGATCCACAAGGAATAAATTTAATAAGATAAAATAATAATTCAACTAATAAAATAAAATATTATGGTTAGAGGATCCATTCTTGATATTTCAAATATAACTTTTTTCTACCTTTTATAAAATATAAATTATAATTATTTCTCAGTCAAATCATTTCATAATTATCAGGTATTAATTATGCTAACACATATGATTCGTCTTGTCGATAATTAGTCTTGCCGAAGCACTAAATAAGCCAAAACATATAAAACCAGTCATAAAGGTGGTGATATCATTTGTCTATAATAAGTCCAATTAGGTACTCAATTATGTCAAATATATAAAATCACCCATATAGGCGGTAACAAATTTGTGAATAATTAATCCAGATCTTTGATAATCCACTATCTCTCATTTATGAGATTCAAGTGTTTTCTGTATCAATCGAGGACTGTTTACAGCTAGTTAAGATTACTCAATAAATTAGAAAGAGCATGATTTTTATTTGGGAAATTATCACAATTTATAAAATATAATATAACTAAAAATCGCATATATTTTCATATCAAGAGCTTCACCCTTTATCCTAAAATGATACAAATTTATAAAACAAGATATAAATAAAAACACTCATGATTTTATTAGTAAAAGAAAAATAAATTACAAAAGAAATAAAATAAAACATACAGGATACTTACCCCAAATCTCCCGAAAGGGGAAAATGAAATAACACCCGGACTGGAGGGGAGCTCTCCATTTTCTCCCCCTCCAATTAAGGTGTCGAGCACTTCCTTTTGTAGGAGGTGCCTTGGCACCTAATTACAAAACAAAATTATTAAATGCATTTGCTTTTTGCAAATGCAATGCATTATTGCCATCCACCAAAAAAAACTTTCGGTGGATGGCAATATATATATATATATTTGATGAGCAGAAAATATATCACTATTTACCACCTCTTTGACCTAATATTTTATATGGTTTCTCGAGTTTTATGAATATTTTGATGTGTTTTTGTGTGTTTTGCAGATAAATAAAGTTTTGGGACTCAATGGAATCAACTTGGGGATAAAACGATGAAAAACAGGTAAAAATGACAAAATTGGAATTTCACGGTGCGACGCGCACACCATTTGCATCGCGACGCGCTTGCGTTACTATGCTACAGACACTCGTCATCGCCACGTTAGCATGTACGTCATCATCACGTCATCATGACGTCAGCCAATAATTCAGCTTGATGACACATCATCACTTACGTTAGCATGACGTCAACACAATAATTCAGCCTGCCGAAATGCGTCAATGCTTACGTCAGTATGACGTTAGCATCACGACGAACAAGCCTTCACGCGTAGCGACGCCGGGCCAATAATTTCTATCGACATCCACGTGTCATCATCTCGTCAAACCATATACACGCATAAAGAATCAACGGCGCGTCACGACACACAAAGTTCCACACGTCTCGACGCGCATGGATGAATTTTGCCTATAAATTGAAGCTGATTTCATTTTCCAAATTCATACTTTCCTTAAGTGTAACGACCAGAGGTCTCTACTACTGTTGACTGTAGTACTGTTGCATCGTGGGATGAATGTTACGTAATATAAAATTATGTCCGAGCATATATACATTCGTGGAACGACTTTATAGATAAACAATAAATTCTTTGAAACTTCGATGCGTGATTCTATGATGTTCCACTCCGGATAGCCCATGGTATTTATGCCGTAACTTTCCCATACAAACTCTAATATTTATGAACTTTATATCGTCAGAAAGCTAAGATCGAGATCTACAACTTTCGAATTGAAAGTTTTTCCAAATTAAGAACAAAAACAAGTCAAAAAGGCAGATCATAAATTAAGATAAATAGTACCCGAGGGCATTCTAGTAAATTCTAAAAAGTTCTTCAAAATTCTACACACTTCTTTTAACTCAAATTACCAAGTATAAAATGATACACTATTCATGTGTTCCAAAAATGAGAAGAAAAAGGAAAAAAATGTTGGAAAGAAGAAGATTGGGAGAAAGAAGAAGAGAGAAAGAAGAGGAAGAAGAAATGAAGAAGAAGAAAGAGAAAGGAAATAAAGGAAAACGAAGGAAAGATTAACATGGCATCATTGAGTGATTTGAGGAATGGCGGGATTCAACAAGGATGAGGTAAGAAAAATTTAACCCAAGTTTTGGAAATTGATGTTTTGATGATCTATGCATTGATGAGTATTGTTGAGTTAAAACAATTGATGATTGTATGGTTTTAGTGATAATAATTGATGATTGTGGGAAAATTCCCAATTTGTGAATTTTGGATGTGAATTATTATTGCGAATGATGTTGATGATGTTTTGGATGTTTATTGTTGATATTTGCTTGTGTTGGATGTTTGGGGGATGTGTTGGCCAAAATTGAGTATGAGAAGATGAAGAGAATGCCTAAATTTTGGCCTTACATCGCGACGTGAATCACATTGCGTTACGATGCGTTCTGGGTAATCTGGAAGATCTGTTTCTGGTTCACACGCGTCGCGAAGCGCAAGGTAAAAGTTGGGACACGTCTTTGGACAACTTGCGTCTCGACGCGCACTGCCTTGTGTCGCGACGCGTGGCCAAAATATTACCCGAATTAGTTTTAAAACCATCCAGTTCCATTCTAGCATGTTTGAGGCCGCCTTATAGGTCTCGTATCAGTTCGAGTGCATGCCTTACATCGAGATATAAGCACGATACGCCTTATAAATAAAACATGTTGATGCATTATTCGGTTTAACTAAGTTCCGATGTTCATTTTTACAACATATATGCTAATCAAGTTTCTGATCATAGATTATCCACAGGAACTACGATCTTCTTCGATGAGGGGACTCATGTCATCCAAATTCCAAAATCATAGAGTGGACCTATTTTCTCAGAATTGATTTTCTTTAACAGTTTTAATATCAGACTTATTTTTGAGCATATAGGGCATTAGCCGGAATTTTATTACAGTTTTGTTTCAGATAAGAATGATTTAGAAAAGAAATATTTTCCAAAGCATGATTTTGTGATTTTCGGGGCATGGGGGAAAAACCCACCCCAGTATGTAACTTGATACAGTTTAGAATTGACGGACAGAGAACATGTGCACATGTACATGACTAAGGGGACAGTGATACGTAACGCCCCCAGATCCTAGTTTAAGAGCTTGAAGGGTAGCATAGATTCGCACCCTCAGTTTTAGTTTGTGGCTTGGGGGACGACGATACGTAATTGTTTGGATTTTTGTCCTAGTGCTTCATATATTGTAAACGGAATTGATTATTGTAATAGTAATAAATGCATTATTCAGTTTATCAAAGTTGTTTGAATTATATCGCATATTGTCCAATTGTCTTGTTTACCTTGATTACTATTGTACCTTCAGACTTAGTGTATGTTTGATGCACAAGAGGATTTAAGTCTGAAGTTAGTAATCTAAATAGTCTGTGGAGAGCAAACAAAGAGGGTACTGTTTTGTGGTTTATCTATAGCTGCGGTCCATTCTATACTTGTATGACGACCTTGATCCGAGATCGTTTATGTAGTGACATGGGAATGAAGCCACCTTGTATGATGAGATCATATAAGACTGGACTCAGATAAATACAAATTTCTTTTAATATCCATTAACCCAAGAAATTCATTTTATCTAATAGATGGTCATATATGGATTCAATCTTAATCCTGAGTGTACTACGAACTTCTGCATGACAGGCTATGTCCTTTGATTTACTGCGGTGAGGTTGGTGTTGTATTCTCGGCCAATAACTATGTATTTTGGGGATATGGTTTGGTGTGTAGCTGGGAACGTTTTACATAGATATGGAATTCACTCATTCTTACGAGAAGCAGAAGAATATCTTTTTTAAGAGTTGATTCGGAACTTGAACAATTTGAGAGCTCAACTTTTCTATTACGAATAGAAAGTTTTATATTCATAATTGTAATGAATTAATTGTTCATTATAGAATCAATGGTGCCTAAGAGACAAAATATTTAGAGTGGTTTAACAGACTTTTGACCCAGCTCTATTTATGAGATATTCGTGGAGGGCTATATCCACATGAAATGACTATATCGATTGACACCGAAGATGTTTGATTTTATTTAATCCATCTACGGTAACGGGAGTTCAACTTTGAGTTTTTAGTGAAATAATACGGAGTTAATAATTCGTAATATTTGATTAAAGAGTTTAATTAATATTCCAGAATTATTGGAGCTCGGAACCGTAGGTCCATTTGGTCCCCGTGCTAGCTCGATTAACTGTAGCAAACCTAATATAATTAGATTGTCTAATTATATGCTCACTTTATATTTTTATATTATTAATGAGATTAATAATATTATTGTCACAAATGAAAACTATTTTAAATTAGTTTAACTTAATGTTTTCTATAATTCTTTGATTATGAGATAATCAAGTTAGTAATAATTATGAGATAATTACTACAACATAATTGAAGGTAAATAAATCATTATTTAGATATTGATTTTATTTACCATTGGAGACAAATCCATATGGCTTACCATGTCATCCAATCAATTATGTCTATTAGTTGGCTTGTATACACCTAATATATTTTTCATTAGCTAATGCATTTTATGTTTTGGTATGGCCTCCACATTTATGTGTTTGCCATTGAAAGAAAGCATTAGATGCTTAATAACAAAGTCCTTGTCTTTAACTTATCATTTCTTATGCTTTGGTATGACATTCATATTTTTGTGTTGGCCATTGTAAGAAAGCATTAAATGCTTAATGACAAGGTTAGTTGGCTTGTGTAAGAGAATATAATCTCTACCATTTCTCCCACTTTCTAAGGTTAACACTTTGCATTCATTCACACAATTGTTGTGAGAAAGAATTAAAGAGAAAATAGAGAAATTTCAAGCATTCACAAGTATTGTGAGAGTGTTTGAAAATCCAAAGAGTCAAACACCATTGTGACATCTGATGAGTGGTAAAAATATCACTATTTCCCACTCATTTGATCTAATATTTTGTATAGTTTCTTGGGTTTCATGAATGTTTTGATGTGTTTTAGTTTATTTTAAAGATAAAATAAAATTAGGACTTAATGGAATCAATCAGGACGAAATGTAGAACAAATAAGGGCAAAAACTGGACTTGACATTTTGATTTTGGAGATTGGAAACTTGAAATGGCGTTCTAACGAAGTATAAATTCAGAAATTCCAACTTTGCACAATTATCATATTTTGACCATATCATTTTACTTCGATATCGGATTGAGGTGATTCAAGTTTTAGATTAAAGAAGACTCAAAGATCTACAACTTTGAAGTTCATAATAATTTCGAAGTCTGAAGTTTCCATGACCAAAATTGATAAAACATCCAGAAGTGTGTTATGTGTAATTATTAAAGTCATTTTCAAAATAAAAAAAATAATAAAATGAAAAATGAAAATTGTCAAGCTTTCACCAAACTTGCATGTTTGGTAGAGGATTTGGTGCCATGTTTGGTGGATGTAGGAGAGAAGTGCGGTTTACTGCTATGCCTATGATACTCGGCGACCACGACACTGTTGGGCTCGCAGCCCGTAGAGAGTACGAAGTAGCCCACATGGGACTAAATTGGAGAATAAAGGAGTCACCACCCAGTGTGAACTGGGAAATGATTTTAAGGTCCCACTCTCCCCGAGCAAGGGAAGACCTCAAACCGTTGGGTTCGGAATGGTCATTTACTTATGCCAGTATAATGGACGGGTTAACACAATGGTATAACTAAGTCTTATGCAGCACATGCAAGATACTTCAAATAAACACACAAATTTGCACACCCATAAGCATGAATATAAATAAAAGAAAATACATAGTTCCAAAAGCATAATAAATAAAGAAGTACGATAATGTAAATTATAAGATCAGTAAAGAAAAGTTAATAATAAATGCAAATAATTTAGCGCATAATGCAAAATAAATAATTAAAGAGACGAAAATGCATAAAATATAAAGAAAGAGGTCGTCCAGTGTGTGTGCGTTCGTGTAGCATTCGTAAACACGTTCGAACGAAGTATTTCAGAGAGTTCACATTCATGTAGCGTTCGAGAACACTTTCGAACGGAGTGAGGCAGAATGCTTTCGTTCGAGTTTCATTCGAAAACACGTTCGAACGTTCTTACAAAAATAACATCAATAATGACATGAGCACACATATATGAATATTTCCCGAGCGGTACATGGAGTTGTATACCAAGTACAGACCGCACTACCGTCCATTCAGATTCAGCTACGGAGTTTATGTCTGGGTTTCCATCCGATATACCGCAAGGGATAACACACATAATTATTAACACAATGTAAACAGACATGAAAGTAAATGTGAAATAATATAGCAAAACACAAACAAAAGTAAAAGCGAAACGATAAAATAAAGATAAATAGACAAAAAGATAAATAAAGGAACTAAATGCAGAATAATAAATAAAGATAAATACTAAAATAAATGTGAAATAATAAATAAAGATAAATAATGAAACTAAGTACGGAAAAATAAATAACAGTAAAAAGATAAAGAAAGATAAATAAAAAAAATAAAAGAAAGAAAATGTGACAAAAAATTTGGCTGTCTTTAATGTAGGACCTCGCATGCCCGGTTGGACGTATTTCACGTCCAACCAAGCATGCCTCGTCCAGAACAACAAAATAAATATAGTAAATGGTGCCCTTAGGTTTTACCTTTTAAGTTTCTTTTTTGGAGGTACGTTACGCCGTCGCCGGAAGGATTAAAACTTGTTATTTTTTTAGTTTACTGATTCACTATTTTTGCTCACTGTTTTGCTGTTTTTGGGCAACTGTTTTTGCTGTTTCTGGGACTATTTTTGGGTGATTTTTGGTCACTGTTTTACTGGTTCATGGGCAGTTTTTGGTTGTTTTTTGGACTATTTTGGACTGTTTTATGGGCTATTTTGTTCGGTTTTTAGGGACTATTTCGGTGATAAGCTGCTGGTTTCTTTACTGTTGTTTTGTTGTTTTTTTTGGTTTTGGGCTGCTTGGTTCACGGTTTTGATCTGTTCACACTCATGTCTCTTCCTTTGTTCGCGCTGCCTCTCTTGCTTCACGTCCAAGTCTGCATTTGTTGGTCTACTTCTGCTTCACGTCCAAGCATTTCACGCCAATGTTGCTGCTTCACGTTCCAGGTGGCTCCACGTTCAGGGTTGCATGCGCTGTTTTTTTGGTTGGTCTTTGTCAGTTGTTTGGTGTTTGTTGGCTCGGTTAGGGGTTGCTTTGTGGTTTTCGGTTTGGAGTTATTTAGTTGTTTTGTTGTTGTCGGCTAAGGGTTTGTGATGCTGTTTGGTCGGTGAAGGCTGAAGGGTTTATTGCTATTTGGTCGGTCAGGCTGAAGGGTTTGTTGTTGTTTGGTTCGGTCAGAGGCTGCTGGTTGAAGGGTTTTTTGGGGGGTTTTTTTGTGTTTGATCAAGGTTGCTTCACTGTTGTTTGCCGTGACAAGAAGACTGAAGGGTTTAGGGTTTGATGAGTTGCTGAGAAGAAGAGAAAGATGATGAGACCTTATATTTTTGTTGTAATTGCCATGTGAAGCTCCCTAGGGTTTGGCTTTTGTTGTCTTTTTATAATGCCAAGGGATCTCCTAGTCTTGGAAATAAATCAAATAAATATGAGAGATATTTTCCTAATTTATTTAGGGAAAGAATTTTTGTAAATTTGGTGAGGAGGATATTTTAAATCTTGTTAAATTGGAAGGTGATTTGAGGGATTTTGACATGTGTTTTGCATGAGATTTTTGCTATTTGGGAAGGCTTGGGCGTGTGGGCTTGGTGATAGATGGGCCGGTTGGGTTTGATGGTAGATAGGCTTTGGGAGTGTGGGCTTTCATGGGTTGCAGGAGTTTGGTTTGAAATAGCGGCTTAGCGAATCCGAGATGGGCTAGTGAGTCTGAATCCAATGAGGGGTTAATTTTGGAGGTTTTTCCTTCCAGTATTCATTTCCCCACGACTTCTGTAACTTTTCAGGTAGTGCCTCCATACGAGGCTCATCATCAGGCTTATGCAAAAATGCAGTGCCTACAGTCGCCTCCACTTTGATGGGGCTTGTGCAGTGTGTGACAGTGACAACCCTATCAAAGTCATGCATGCATTTTTTACTTACCTGGTTCGTCGGCAGTTGCCGGACTTACCTGTTGTTTCGCTGTTGGTGTGAGATGGTTCATTCCCAAACCGTTACTGACCGTTACTGATGTGAGATGGTTCATTCCCGAACCGTTACTGGTGTGAGATGGTTCATTTTTGAACCGTTCCTGGGTTGAGATGGTTCATTTTTGAAACGTTACTGGTGTGAGATGGTTCATTTCCGAACCGTTACTGGTGTGAGATAGTTCATTTTTGAACCGTTCGTGAGTTGATATGGTTCATTTTAGAACCGTTCTTGAGTTGAGATGGTTCATTTTTGAACCGTTCCTGAGTTGAGATGGTTCATTTTTGAACCGTTCCTGAGTTAAGATGGTTCATTTTTTAACCGTTCCTGAGTTGAGATGGTTAATTCTTGAACCGTTCCTGAGTTGAGATGGTTCATTCTTGAACTGTTCTTGAGTTGAGATGGTTCATTTTTGAACCGTTCCTGAGTTGAGATGGTTCATTTTTGAACCGTTCCTGAGTTGAGTTGATGGCGAGACACTTTGACCCCTGGGTTTTGTTCCCGAACTGAGTTGAGTTTGTTGTCATTCCCTGCCTGCTCATCCTCATCCCTGAGGGGGTGCTCATCTTCGCCACTTTTTCTTTTTCTTCAAAGCCTGCTAACACAAAAAAAAAATTGTGTGTATGTGACATGTATGCATGGATGTATTCCATATTCCGATGGTTTTTTTTTGTCTTATTGGCTTGATATTATCTTTGGTTTGGCATTCTGACCGGCATAAACACACACGTATAACGCAAGCACACGTATCGTTCAAGTAGTATAAAAATATCGATCCCACGAGGACTTAATTCCTACTGTTGTTATTAATTATTGTTACTATTTATTTACAGGTATCTAATTATAGGGAGAAATGAATTGATTGCTTTTGGTTGATTGAATGTGGTTTTGCAAAATAAAATAAAAACAGACTCAAAAGAAAATACTAAGGAAAATAAAAGAAAAGACTCAAGGATCTAGGGTCGTGACTCCACACAATATTATTATAAAGATGAATTGATTCTCTTATCTATGTGTAATAAATTAATTTGTTAACCTGGAACATGATGATATGCAAAAGCCTCTTCCGATGGTCAGACGGAAATACCCAGTATAACCTAATTGAACCATATTCCTATGTCAACCAAATTACCTGGATTCATTAAGACCAAGTTCCAATTATGGCTACCCACACCCGACATGTATATTCCTATCCTGTAAGGAAATCTATTAAAGGGTTATCTATCCTCAAGGAAGATCGTGAGTAATTGAATCTAAGGCTGAACCTCGCGAATAAGGGACATAACAGAATCTTGAGTCATGTGACCAAAGAAAACTGAGCAATCACCAGAGTAGAATTGACATAAGGAAACTATAAGCAGGCCCATGGGGCGATCGAAGACTTTTGTAGGCAAGGGGCGTCAAAGAGCACAAAGAAGGCCTAACCCATCGGAATAGGAAATACATTCATGCATAGATGCATACACGTCACATGCACGCAATTTTTTGTTTTGTTTTTGTTCGAAGGTTTTGAAGAAAAGGAAAACGCGGAACAGTTTCGGGAATGAATCCCAGGGTCGAGGCCCACATTATCAGCAGTTTCGGAAAATAATCCCAGGGTTGAGGCCCACATCATCAGTAGTATTGGGAATGAATCTCAGGATCGAGGCCCACATTATCAGCAGCATCGGGAATGAATCCCAGGGTCGAGGCCCACATTATCAGCAGTTTCGGGAATGAATCCCAGGGTCGAGGCCCACACTATCAACAGTTTCGGGAACGAATCCCAAGGTCGAGGCCCACATTGTCAGCAGTATTGGGAATGAATCCCATGGTCAAGGCCCACGTCATCAGCAGTATCGGGAATGAATCCTTAGGTCGAGGCCCTTATTATCTGCAGTTCCGGGAATGAATCCCAGGGTTGAGGCCCACATTATCAGCAGTATTAGGAATGAATCCCAGGTTCGAGGCCCACACTATCAGAGACACCTCGGGAATGAGGTTTAGCATGCCGGGAATGGCACTCCCGGAATGGAGCATAACCGCGATGCCTCGGGAATGAGGTTTAGCATGCCAGGAATGGCGCTCCAGGAATGGAGCATAACCGCGACGCCTTGGGAATGAGGTTTAGCATGCTGGGAATGGCGCTCCAGTAATGGAGCATAACCACGACGCCTCGGGAATGAGGTTTAGCATGCCGGGAATGACGCTCCGGGAATGGAGCATAACCGCGATGCCTCGTGAATGAGGCTTAACATGCCGGGAATGGCGCTCCGGGAATGGAGCATAACCGCGATGCCTCAGAAATTAGGTTTAGCATGCCGGGAATGGCAGTCCGGGAATGGAGCATAATCGCGACGCCTCGGGAATGAGGTTTAGCATGCCAGGTAGGGGTGGCAATTTGGGTCAGGATTCATTTATTCGTTCGATTCGATTCGCTTTAAAGCGAATACGAGTTTGAAAAAATGAATTCGTTTAATAAATGGGTCAATTCGATTCGATTCGTTTATTAAACGAATCGAATACGAATTTAAGCTTATTGATTCGTTTATTCGTTTATGATTTGTTTTATTATTTTTAATTACTAGTTCTTGTTAATTTTCAATTAAGATTCGAGAAATTATAACTAATTATCATAGAAAAAGTAATATTTTCGATATTTGGTGATGTATTTTTAGTAAATATATAATTATATATTTCATATATATATATATATATATAATTATGAAGAATTAATGTAAATCAAGTGTGGCAAATTATTTTATTAAATAATATCATTGGCTAAACGAATAAACGAATATTCGTATTCGATTAGTTTAATAAACGAATCGAATACGACTCCGATATTAGGATTCGTTTAATAAACGAATCGAATACGAATCCATCACAATTTTATTCGATTCGTTTAAGATTCGATACAAATTCGATTCATTGATTCGTTTTGCCCCCTAATGCCAGGAATGGCGCTCCGGGAATGGAGCAAGGTTCGGAAGGGGACCACAACTATCACAATCGTGACGCCTCGGGAATGAGGTCTAGCATGCCGGGAATGGCGCTCTGGGAATGGAGCATGGTTCGGAAGGGGACCACAACTTATCAGCTCAGATCGGTAATGATTCCTAGAGATCACAGCATCTTGCAGGGATGAACCTCAGGGGTCGCAGCACCTCACCACCAGATCAACTCAGTTCGAAGCAACAAGTAAGTCAGGTAACAGTTGGCGAGCCAGGTAAGTAAAAATGCATGCATGAATTTGATAGGATTGTCACTGTCACACACTGCACAAGCCCATCAAAGTGGGGGTGACTATAGACACTGCATTTTTACATAAGGCCCGATGATGAGCCTCGTATGGAGGCACTACCATTTAAGTTGCGGAAGTCACCGAAAACGGACGTCGGAAGGGAAAATTCAAAAAATCAATACCTTATCAGATTTCATTCGTTTTCTTAGCCTCAGGTTTGCTCGAGTAATATTTGTTTTAACTATTAGACTCAGCCTAAAAACCCCTGCAACCCACACCAAGCCACACACCCAATCCCACACACCACCAACCCATATGCCCAAGCCCACCAAAGAACCAAGCTCCACACGCCCAAGCCCACCAAATCCCCTCCAAAAAATATCCAACACATTAAATACATGTTAAAATCTAAATAAATCACCTTCCTAATTTAAATAAATCACATTCCTAAATTAAATAAATCAAATCCCACAAATCCCTTTCCTAAACTAAAACAAATCACCTTCCTAAATTGGATAGATCTTTTCCTTATAACATACTAATTGAAGATATTCCCCAATTATTGCACAATCTTTTTCCCTACTCATACAAGGAAAACCCCCAACCCTTTCTTATAAAAAGGAACACAAACCAAACCCTTGGGAGACTTAGAGCTCATTCACCATATTCACGCCCTAGCTCTATTCCCTTCTTCTCTCATTCTTCTCTCCACTCACAACTCTCGGCCTCTTTCTCATTAATAACAAACAAACCAAATAAACCCCTCTCACAACACCTCCACTCTCGGTAGCCAACCCAACTCACGGCCTCATTTCATGCAGCAGCCTCCACTAACGCAATAAACAAATATAAGCTAGCTTCCCATCTCTCTCATAAACCCTCACGTCCCTTACAAAATAATAAACCCTCATGCAGACCACACCTCACGCTCTCTCAATAACAACAAAATAATAAACCCCTCAACGTAAGCCAAACTGAGACAACTCCCAATAAAATAAATCTTCAACGCCTCTCATCTCTCTCAGCAACCTATTCATTAAAAAATCAACACATAAATCTACCATCCATCACCGAAAATACAACCCTAAAATATCCTTCCATCACCGAAAATACAACCCTAAAATAGCCCTCCAAAACTGTAAAACAGCAGCTCAAATCAACCATGAAACCACCACAAAATAGCAGCTCAAATCAACCCTTAAACCACCGTAAAATATCATCCCACACAACCCCTAAATACCGCATAAACAACGGCCCCCAAAAATCCCCTTGCATTACCGCAAAAAACTGCAACAAAAATAGTCTCTAAACCGCACAAACAGTCCCTAAAAAATCCCCCTAAATACCGAAAATAGTAACCAAATACAACGACCATAAACAATAGAAAAAAAAGAGAAAACAGCAGCCCAAAACAGCGAGGTAACGAAGGAAAATAGTGAACCAGTGAACCGGAGGAGTTGCGGAGCATTAACCCTTCCGACGGCCGCGTAACGCACTTCCAAGAGGCGACTTAAAAGGTAAGACCTGAGGGCACCCTTTTATTTATTCTCGTTCATCTTTTTAATTATTAGTATTTCTTAGCATGCGTATTGTTGGTTCATGTACGTTATTGTTGTGGGATGAATGATTTTGTGCTATCTCTCGTGGTATATCGGATGGAAACCCAGACGTAAATTCCATAGCTGAATCCGAATGGACGGTAGTGCGGTATGAACTTGGGATACAATTCCACGTACTACTTGAGAAACGCACATATTTTATTTTATCTAATCTGGTGTTTATCCATGGTTTATTAGAAATAGCACGTTATTTCCATGCATGATTTAGTTATTTCTTTCGCATTAGAAGCTTAATTATATCTCTTCAATGTTTATATTTAGACAATTACTATTTATTTATGTTTCCGCATTTATAAATTTAATATGTTTATGAAATTGTGTGCTTACTGTTATGTCGATTTACTTTTATGCATGCAAACTTAGATATAGGTTCTACTCCTATGTATGCAAACTTAGATATATGTTGTATGCAAACTTAGATATAAGTTATTCTTGCTTATCTATGTTGCGTAACTCGGTTATATTATCGCATAAATCCATTCATTACAAGTGGCATAAGTAAGGGACCATTCCGAACCTAACGGTTTGAGATCTTCCCTTGCGAGGGGTGAGTGCGGCCTTAAATCATTTCCCAGTTCACACTGGGTGGCGACTCCTTTATTCTCCGGTTTAGTCCCCTGCGGGCTACTCCGTACTCCCGACCGGGCCGCGAGCCTGGAACAGCGTCGCTGATTTCTGTGTCCTACAACAGTACTTTGAGGAAATGAAGAATGAAGATCTCCTTAAGCGCCATCTTGATCTAATATAAGAAAAAAGAAGAGGTCGACAATTAAGATGGCAGTGTGTCAGCAAAAGATGGCGCGTTTCTATATTAAAGGGGGTTCGAAAATGGTCATTCCTCCCCGATGACATAGTTTTACGATGGGTCACCTTAAATACGAGGAAGCCCGAGGACGGTTCAATAGGGCCAAATAGGAAGGACCTGATAGAGTTGTCAAAATCAACAGGCTGGGTACTTATCATCTGGAGTAGCTGGACGGTACCCGACTCAAGAAGCCTTGGAATGTGAAGATGTTACGAAATTACTTTCAATAGAGCCTCTCTAAAAATGACCATCAAAGAGTTGTAAGACAGGCAGTAGATCCCCTGAATATGAATAAGACTTTCCATTTCTTAAATTAAAAAAAAAACTTGTTTATCTATGCTTGTTTATTATTTAAGTGAGAAAGACTTATTTAATATTCTTGTGAAATACACGTGATCGGAATGCATGAAGGGATGCAAGGAATGTGGGAAAAGCAGGCACGCCCGCGGCATGCCAGTCTCTGGTGTCATTATCAAACGCCTGGGCTGAAACGTTAACACCCACTGATTTACGTCTTTGAGGAATGATCGCAGCACGAAGACCTACGTGGCGTTTGGCATCTCAGGTATCCATAGCACGCTCGACAAATGAGTCGGCGTGGCATTTGGTGCCTCAAGGTAATCATAGCACGTATGTGTGGCTAGTGGCTTCGGTACTACGGTACTTCTGAGTTTTCATTATTGGGGTTGGTGCTCAGAGCGCCAATCCGGACCGTATTTATGTCTAATTTATGAATACGAACATCCTTTTTTTCCATAATATTACTTTCTTATTTGTTGCACCTCTTGTTTTTATATACGTATTCGATCTAATTGCTATTAAATTGAAACTAAATATGATTTAGTGATATTTATATATTAGACAAAGACTCGATAATATATAATGTAGTGCGCAGTTACAAAGTAGTTTGTAATTGACATTGGAAAGTGTCACTACTAGAAATATATTATCAAATAAAGTTCCTAGTCAAGATTTACTAACACGGGTCAATTAGTTAAATCCGTTGAGACCAGTACATGTTGTATATCGAGACTTGGTCCGATGGTTTATCCCAATGAACCATAAGTCTTGGGAGACTCGTATACACGTGTAGGTGTTTATAGTGGATAAACACTGAATGACTCACCGAAGATTCTTAGTGGATGGTACACCAACGTTAATAAGAATCTTCTCGGGTTGAGTAGCATAGTGGTCCTTTGACTTGAGATACCACTATGGATGTAAGGGACATCCTCCACACTTAGATGACAGTCACATCACCGATCTATTAAGATTAAACCTCCGCATGTTCGTTGGGTGTGGACCGATCCTCAGGATATCCTGTGTGTGTAAAGATAAGATCCGTCAGTTCTGTGTTCAGAGCATAGGTAGTCCATATGTGATTAGCAATCAGTTACATCTATGGCCATAGTATACTTCGGAAGTGAGTTACGAATGTTATTTAGAGATTGCTAATAGATACGTCGATAGGATAATACCTATAGAGATTTGGTGTTTACATCTATATCTCTGGTATAATCCGGATATCTGTGACGGATGGATTATATGTATGCAATGACCTTAACCTATATGATTCAGCTAGTTTATCTGTGGTCGTCATAATATACGGGTGGGTAAATTTTAGACACAAAATTGGATTTTGTGACCGATATGCCTGAATCTAGAGAGTCTCACTAATGAAATATACTCGTAGAGCACTGGGGCAACTTTTATGAATAATGGTGATTATTTATAAATCGTTTAAATGTTAAACGGAAGATACATGCAAATGTGTCGAACTGTCATTTCCTAATTAATGTGTATTTGTATTTAAGATATGATATTATTAAATACACATTAATAAATTGTCAAATAAAGGTATTTGACATATATCATTTATATATGTATTTGAGATATTTAAAGTAAATATAATACATATATTTGAGATATTTGTATTTAATTAATTATTTATTTATTTAATTGTTAAATAATTAATATAATTAAAATATAAATATCTTATGAAATGATAAAGTTAGGAAATCATTATAAGTGTAAATTGTTGACTTTAAAGTAAAGAAAAAAAGGCTGTCATAATTGTTTTGACTTCCTAAGATATTTGTTTAAATTGTTTAAAATTGAAAATATCTAATTTCCTTTATTTTGCTTGATTTTCGGCAACACCCTCCATCATATATAAAGTGTTATATTTTTCATAAGTTTAACCTAGTTCAAGCCTCCAAAATAAAACATAACAAGGTTGAGAGAAAAAGTGAAGAACAAAGAAGAAAATCTATGGAAAAGCTTGGATTTAGTAAGTATTTCCACCTTTCTATTAGAGGGAAATTTGTTCCTTTTGTTCTAGGCTATAACATAGCTTGTTCTTAAGTTTTTCCACTCTTTCTTGCTTGTTTTGTTTAGTGTTGGAAGTATTGATAATGGGTGGATGCATGTATGGTGTTGAAAGAAAGCTTCTAAGATGTTAGTAAGCATTCTTTTGATCATTTGATGAACTAGTTGTCATTCTAGAGTTGTTAGGCCACTCATTGATGACCTAGAATTGTTCTAGAGTTATTTCAAAGTGGTGAGACTTGTTTGGTGTGGTAAAGATTTGATTGAAACATTGGATTTGTTTAATTTGGTTTAATTTGTTCAATTTGATGAATTTGAAAAATTATGGTTTATACCTTTTCCAAATTTGGGGATTTTCATATATGTGATGTGTATTGATGTATATATGATGTATATCATGTTTGGTGATGATTGGATTTCATCTTGAATTGTTTTGAACAAGATGGGATCAAAATGCACAAGTTGGAAACCTTTAGGCCCTTCTCGACAATTTTGGTTTTTTGTGGGATATGAGTTGCAATTAGTATTCTCATGTATTTTACTTATTGGAAATCATTTTAGAACTGATTTGGAATCACCCAAAATTTTATTTGACAATTTGGGGACTAAAATGAACAAAATGCAAACTATGGGAACCTTTCGGTAATTTGTAAAAAATTATGGATTTGTGTTGCAATTTGTATTTTGACATATTGGACATGTTAGAAATCACTTTAGAAATGATTTAGAATCACCCAAAATTGTATTTGACAATTTTAGGACTAAAATGATCAATTTGCAAAGTTGTGGGGCAATTCAGAAATTACCAAGAAATTTGATTTCTTGTGTAATTTTTCAGAATTTGATAATTGGGTAATTAAATAAATAAGTTTATTTATTGATCCAAGAAAAATTTTGAAATCGGAAAATTTTGATTTTCTGTGTTTCCGCTACGTTACAGGATTTCCGCCATAAAACCCCAACAAGATGCTATCAAAGCGAGTCTGATTCTTGGCCCCTGATATGATTAGCCCTTTAAATCTAATGTTTCTTCTTGTTCTTGTCTTTTCTTAATACATGCATGCTCTAATTTAATTTGATTAAATTTAAAGTGTATGACACTTTATGGAATATCCCCGCTATAATAAGGTTTTAAAGTAACTAGTATTTGGAATACTCATTTCTTGGTCCGTCTTGTCAATACAGTTTATGAATAATTTCCGTGACTACATCTGAGATCGTGCCTCTGTTGTGAGGGTGTAGCCGATAGAAATTTATTTATGCCGAATGTATATTAGATACTAGATAAATTCAATGGAAAACGGAATCTTGAACGTGCCCAAGCTGTCAGGGTTACACAAGTAGCTTGAGTTTATCATTGACGAGTTTAACCTTGATACGCCTCATCTGAACGTGCCAAAGTTGTCACAACGAGAAACGGTCAAAACCAAAATCGGAGTCACAATAAGTGTGATTGACAATGAGTTGTCTACCTGTGAATATACGTAGGCGAGATCGTGTCACTGCTGTGAGTCAAAATATATTCATGGGGTCCACTTCCCATTATGTAATTGATTTAATTATTGAATTCTCGTTTTTCGTTGGGGATTACGATATTACGTAAAATAGTGGGAGGCACTGCTAAGTTTAAAATATTCCATAACTTAAGCAGTGTGTAATATTATGAAAATTGCCGCCTGTTTATTTTCCTTATTCTATAATAAAAGAATTAAACTTTTAACCCACTACTTACGTATTTTAATATGTTATTTCTGACTTGACTTATGGTTGCACTTTTCTGGAATAGATTCTAGATACTATTAGACTAGGATATTGTTAGATTAGTCTTAACCATCGGGAACTGTTGTTCCGATTTTCTTGAAAAATCAAGATGATTAGTGACTTAGTTACTAAGTCATGATAGATAATCTAGATAGATATCCATTTTATGAGATTATTCTGTAGAGAGAATAGTTTCTTATGCAGTAAGAATTGACATGAATAAGTTCATGTTTCGAGATTCTTGACTGGCATTAAGAAAACCATACTAGGTATTTGTTTATCTTATAATGACGTTTCTTGACTTTAGCGACTTCTAGAAGTCACGTGTCTGACACCGTTTGCTAAGCAATCATTTGCAATTGTTTTGAATAATTGAACGCAAATTATAAAGCTTAAGAAATGAGATGCATATAGTTGTGTATAGAGAATATTGATTCTCACAATACGACAACTGTAGGTATTGGATACCAGATCTCCCGTCTAGTTATTTAAAATAATGTTTAATGACTGTTTTGATATTTGATATCAGAACTTGCGACTATTGGATAGTTACTTGTTCTGTATAAACAATTGTTACATATTTTAAGATGACTAGTAGTGTCATTAATGACAAGATAAACATTAAGAAAATATTTGGTAAAGTAAATAATTTAGAACAGTGTTTTATGAGATTTCATCACTTGAGCATTAGATGCTTATTCCGTATGGTAAAGGATGGTCTGATACGAGATCACACCACATATCCTTATCCATTTAATTAATATTGTATTTGGGAATGTGATTAAATCTCATTTAACCAATAATTGTCATTGGAGTATAAGATTTATTTAACTGATACATTTGATGTATGTAGTTTAATAAATAATAATTACTTAAGGTGGTTTTCTTTATTTCGTAACTTAGTTGATGAATTGTCATAATTTAGTTACATGTTTCTGAAAGAACACATATTGAATGTCTTGAAAGATTCAAGAAATTTCAATCTGTTCTGATGAAACACATATCGAACATCTTTGACTAGTTCAAAGATATTCGATTTCAAATTTTGAAAACTTGGTCCTTAAAATTCATAACATGTCTTTGAATTGTTTAAAGATATTTGATATGATCAAATGTATGAATTTATGGCAATTAGTTCTAAGATTATTCAGTGAATATGATTCTTACTCAATATAATTCTTCAACGATTCCATCTTGATGGAATTGGTCAGTGGGAGTAATCGAATCTTATATGATTTGATTCTTTTTGATATTGAATATTACCGAATTAGTTTCAATACTCTTGGGGTTATGCTCCAGTAACACTAATTCATCTCTTTAATTAATGTTCCATTAGTTTCTACAGTTGCATATATGATATGTATAGGAAGAAAATTCGAATCTTGAAAAGTTTGAGATTTGAATCTTTCTTTTGTATAATGGTTATATAATTGAAAGGTCTTGCACCTTGGAGGTACAAGTAAAAGTTTCTCATTGTATTCTATTATATAGAATATTGTATTCTATTTGATAGAATATCTTTCCTACAATCCTAAGTAATAAAATTGTTTTATTACTTGGAGTGTAACATCGAATGTTAACTATTGTATAAAAGACTTGACTTATTGAAGTCAAATGTGAGAATGATAAATTATAATTGGAACTGCGTAATTAATAAGATGAAATGACCCTTAGTCATCTTCCGTATAAGTCCAATAGGATGTTAGAATCATTTACGAGTATTCGATACTTAATGGTTCTATTGTTTTCTTATCGAAGAAAATTATCCTATAACTTATAGTGGGATCGATATTTGATATCGATTTCAGAAATTACCATTGAACCATACATCTAAGATTGTTCATAGCTTACTACGATCAAGTTTTGAACTTGATTAAGCTTTCGTTATGAGTAGTTCATAAATTGTCCTACTGGTTTGCGCAACAAAAGTAATGTGAGCTGATTAAAGGTTTGACCTTTACAATATGATAGTGAGAAAGGTTATACTCAGCAATCTAGTGTAGATTCTGAGAAAACTTGTCTCTAGTCGCACTGATTGAACAATTTAAGATTTGTTGGTTAATGTTGATATTAAATTGTGTATTTAAGCTAAAGAATACAAAGTGGCATTTTTGAATGGCCTCTTCGGATAAGAGATCAGTTTTGATTTCATTGTTTGAATAGTACATTCTGGAATGGCCCTAGAGTTTGTGTTCTGCTGAGATTACAGTTTGGTATGCTAGCTTATAGAGCCTATTGTAGACTCGGGTGAGCTTTCCGGAAATTCGTGTTCTCTGTATTTGATATCAGTCAGATTGTCTGATTTTATCAAAGTATAGAAAATACATATATGATAGAAGGGTTAGTGGGAGCGTACAAATTTCTTTCTATTGTTTTGTATTCTAATGACATTATCATTATTATGGTAATAATGAGATGTTTGTGAGGTAAAATGTTTACCTAAGTCTTCTTTACTCCGTGAAAGTAGTGGGAGCAGTCTCTGTTATATTCGATATAAAGTTTTATATAAGTTATAAAACTAAGAGACTTGTGAGATATAATAGAAATCTGCCTGGAACAAAGCCAAGCAAACCCCTCCACGTGTTCTAAGCCCCAAGAACCGCGAATCGTGATTTTGCAAGAACAAAATCATTCCAAGATCAAGTCCAACCCTTAAGGAGCCATGTCCTTAAGAATCTTCCTTTATTTCTTTGGATAATCCTGTACAGCGATACAGCGCCACAACACTTGCCACACGTTGATAAGCTTTTATCCATAGAACCAAGGAATAATCCACTCCCTCAAGATGACACAAGTTACTTTGTTTTGTAAAAAGATATATTCTTAGTTAATTGTCAATTACAATGAATAATGCCCCTTTAAATAGGTGGCTAACTCTAATTCTACCCAAATATAATAAAACCCTAGCAAAATAAACCCAATAACATATAAAATACTTTAAAATTTCGTGCATGGGCTTTGTAATATAATTAAAGTTCAGCCCAGCATTTAAACAACACATAACCTTAAAAAATATAAAACTATAAGGATATCTTGCGTTCTCATTTTGACCAAGAAGAAATCCACACTGGACTTTGATGTAAGCTACAAAGTTGTAGATCCATGAGTATTCTTTCTAATGCAACTTGAATCACCAAAATCAGACATCATATGAGAAAGTTACGGCCAAAATATGAAGACTGTGCAAATCCCGCCACTACTAATGCATCATTCGGAAATTAAGCCCAAAATCAATCAAGGCAGCCCATGCATGTCCAAGACCCATTCTATTCTTGACTTAGACATAATAAGGCCTTCATATAAAGTCTAATACATGGACCAAAACTCCAGAACCCAATGAATCTTCCAAATCCACCAAAATGGCCCAAATATACCAATCTGATCAAGCCATGCAATCAGCCACAACTTCAAGTTAACTTGGCCCAATAAACAGAGCTCATTCTAGATCACATCTGATTTTATCAAATTATAGAAAATACATATATGATAGAAGGTTTAGTGGGAGCGTACGAATTTCTTTCTAGTGTTTTGTATTATAATGACATTATAATTATTATGGTAATAATGAGATGTTTGTGAGGTAAAATATTTACCTAAGTCTTCTTTACTCCGTGAAAGTAGTGGGAGTAATCTCTGTTATATTCGATATAAAGTTTTATAAAATGTATAAAACTAAGAGACTTGTGAGATACTCCTATAATTCGTGCATTAGATATGATCTAATAAAGGACACAATGAGACTATCTGTATGACAGTTAGTATAGCTGTTTGACAGTTAATGTGTGTCTTATATATAGTATTCATCTTTCATAAATGATGATTCCTTTTTCGAAAGAGATATTGATTAGAATGTCTAATCAATCTTATGTATCATGTAAAGATGACATAATAAATATTTTATCATGTACGATTAAGGTATCGATTTAATCGTAATTGTTACGAGTTGTTTTGATACCCTATAAACCATAGGATGGATCTTGAAACACGTCCTTTGTGATCTTTGAGATATTAAGAACGAGTTTCTAATTCATAGAGCATACAGTCTGTAACCATTAGGGTCATATTAGTTTTGAGACTAATTATGATGTTAGACAGTCTACGTCAAAAAGAGTCAGAAAAGATGCAGTGAGAATGTCACTGAGGATTATACTTTGTGAGTGGAATTAGATGCAACTTATGAAGTATTGACTTATGAAGTTACATAGTGACCTTATAAATTAGAAGTTTTCACATTGGTATTGTGCTTGCGGTTGTCTACATAGTATTTTGATCTGATCCATAAATACTTGGACAACTCAGTAGCTGTAGCACAATATTGATGTCGCATTTGAGTAATATTAATGTATAACTTAGGTTCTACAAAATATGACTGATGATGGCCCTAAAGGAAATAATTGGGTTTGTTTGACAAACTCAATATGTCATAGCGGACCTGCTTCTTGTTGCCTACCTCTTGAGTGCTAGGTGAGCTTTTAAGCACCATGTGCATACGATACACATTGATATGTGTATATGATACCATGGATTGGCACTAGAGCAAGTGGGAGAAATTGTTGGGGTTGGTGCTCAGAGCGCCATTCCGGACCGTATTTATGTCTGATTCATAAATACGAACATCCTTTTTTTTCCATAATATTACTTTATTATTGGTTGCACCTCTTGTTTTTATATATGTATTCGATCTAATTGCTATTAGATTGAAACTAAATATGATTTAGTGATATGTATATATTAGACAAAGACCCGATAATATATAATATAGTGCGTAGTTACAAAGTAGTTTGTAATTGACATTGGGAAGTGTCACTACTAGAAATATATTATCAAATAAATTTTCTGGTCAAGATTTACTAACACGGGTCAGTTAGTTAAATCCGTTGAGACCAGTACATGTCGTATATCGAGACTTGGTCCGATGGTTTATCCCAATGAACCATGAGTCTTGGGAGACTCGTATAGACGTGAAGGTGTTTATAGTGGATAAACATTGAATGACTCACCGAAGATTCTTAGTGGATAGTACACCAACGTCAATAAAAATCTCCTCGGGTTGAGTAGCATAGTGGTCCTTCGACTTGAAATACCATTATGGATGTATGAGACATCCTCCACACTTAGATGGCAGTCACATCACTGATCTATTAAGATCAGACCTCCGTCTGTTCATTGGGTGTGGACCGATCCTCAGGAAATCATGTGTGTGTCAAGATAGGATCCGTCAGTTCTGTGTTCAGAGCATAGGTAGTCCATATGTGATTAGCAATCAGTTAAATCTATGACCATATTATACTTCGGAAGTGAGTTCCGAATGTTATTTAGAGATTGCTAATAGATACGTCGACAAGATAATACCTATAGAGATTTGGTGTTTACATCTATATCTCTGATATAATCCGGATATCTGTGGTGGATGGATTATACGTATGCAATGACCTCGACTTATATGATTCAACTAGTTTATCCGTGGTCGTCATATTTACGGGTGGATAAATTATGGACACGAAATTGGATTTTGTGACGGATATGTCTGAATCTATAGAGTTTCACAAATGAAATATACTCGTAGAGCACTAGGGAAATTTTTATGAATAATGGTGATTATTTATAAATCATTTAACTGTTAAACATAAGATACATGCAAATGTGTCGAACTGTCATTTCCTAATTAATGTGTATTGTATTTAAGATATGATATTATTAAATACACATTCATAAATTGTCAAATAAAGGTATTTGACATATATCATTTATATATGTATTTGAGATATTTAAAGTAAATATAATACATATATTGAGATATTTGTATTTAATTAATTAATTAATTATTTAATTGTTAAATAATTAATATAATTAAAATATAAATATCTTATGAAATGATAAAGTTAGGAAATCATTATAAGTGTACATTGTTTACTTTAAAGTAAAGAAAAAAGGTTGTCATAATTGTTTTGACTTCCTAAGATATTTGTTTAAATTGTTTGAAATTGAAAATATCTAATTTCCTTTATTTGCTTGATTTTCGGCAACACCCTCCATCATATATAAAGTGTTATATTTTTCATAAGTTTAACCTAGTTCAAGCCTCCAAAATAAAACATAAGAAGGTTGAGAGAAAAAGTGAAGAACAAAGAAGAAAATCTAAGGAAAAGCTTGGATTTAGTAAGTATTTCCACATTTCTATTAGAGGGAAATTTGTTCCTTTTGTTCTAGGCTATAACATAGCTTGTTCTTAAGTTTTTTTTACTCTTTCTTGCTTGTGTTTTGAGTGTTGGAAGTATTGATAATGGGTGAATGCATGTATGATGTTAAAAGAAAGCTTCTAAGATGTTAGTAAGCATTCTTTTGATCATTTGATGAACTAGTTGCCATTCTAGAGTTGTTAGGCCACTCATTGATGACCTAGAATTGTTCTAGAGTTATTTCAAGTGGTGAGACTTGTTTGGTGTGGTAAAGATTTGATTGAAACATTGGATTTGTTTAATTTGGTTTAATTTGTGCAATTTGATGAGTTTGAAAAATTAGGGTTTATACCTTTTTTCAAATTTGGGACTTTTCATATATGTGATGTGTATTGATGTATGTATGATTTATATCAAGTTTGGTGATGATTGGAATTCATCTTGACTTGTTTTGAACAAGATGGGATCAAAATGCACAAGTTGGAAACCTTTAGGCCCTTCTCGGCAATTTTGGTTTTTTGTGGGATATGAGTTGCAATTTGTATTCTCATGTATTGTACATGTTGGAAATCATTTTAGAACTGATTTGGAATCACCCAAAAATTATATTTGACAATTTGGGGACTAAAATGAACAAAATACAAACTATAGGAACCTTTCGGCAATTTGTAAGAAATTGAGGATTTGTGTTGCAATTTGTATTTTGACATATTTGACATGTTAGAAATCATTTTAGAAATGATTTAGAATCATCCAAAATTATATTTGACAATTTTTGGACTAAAATGATCAATTTGTAAAGTTGTGGGGCAATTCGGTAATTACCAAGAAATTTGATTTCTTGTGTAATTTTTCAGAATTTGATAATTGGGTAATTAAATAAATAAGTTTATTTATTGATCCATGAAAAATTTGAAATCGGAAAGTTTTGATTTTCCGCGTTTCCGCTGCGTTACCGGATTTCCGCCATAAAACACCAACATGCATAGCATGGGAAAGGCCTACGGGCCTTCGTGGCGTTTGCCGCCCAGTGTTGGAGCTACATAGCATGGGGAAGGCCCACGGGCCTCTGTGGAATTTGTAGCCTCGGGAGGTACATAGCACGGGGAAATCCAGAGAGCCTCTGTGGCGTTTCTAGCCTCGGGATATGCATAGCACGGGGATGGAGAATGCCTTTGTGGCATTGGCCATCCCATTTTGGATCCGTATGAGCATAGCATGGGGAAAACCTGAGGGTCTTCGTGGCGTTTGCAGACTCGGGGCCTGGTTGGCATAGGAAAAATCTCACGGTCTTGGCCGCCCCCTCGATCCATAGCTCGGTTCTCCGGGACGTTGAACTGTGAGGTTCAAATTTGTTTTTTGGGTGGCATGGGGCAGAATGTTGTCTCAGACTCCCTTATTAATTCTTTTGGGTCTGTACGGGGTATGTGATATATCACTCTCATTTTGTTTGTCTTATTTTTTATCCTAGTTTTGTTTTTGGTGGATAACTTAAAATGGGATGCCATTTCTAGTCTCCATGGTAATTTTTGGAGGTCGAAAGTTTTGATGGCTCGGGGCAGCATTTGTTCCGTCGAGGCCATGTTAGCAGCGCAAAGAGAGAGCATTCCCTTATGGCCGAGTGCTATTCTCAGCTCGGGGCTGGGTCACGTCCCGTCGAGGCCATATTATTATGTGTTGGTGAAATGAGGGAGCA